>JAWNNR010000934.1:0-520357 GCA_035044725.1 Scaptomyza caliginosa | reverse complement strand
ATTGACATTGAGGAGAGCGCACACAGCGTTGCCAGACTGTTGCTGTGCTTTGCCGGCAGTTGCAGTTGACCTTGAGATGAAGAGAGAAGCCAGCGTGAAAAAGACCATTCAATTCATAAAAGCTGCCAAACAAAAATTCGCATATAAAGTATGACGCAATTTATGTTGAGAGCATGAGAGAGAACGAGAGCGTGAGAGAGAGAGAAAGAAAGACGAAGAAGTTGTGCCCAGCTTGTTAGACTGATTGCCGACCCAAAAAAGTGTTGTTTACGTTTTTTGGCAGTGTTTTTTTTTGCTTTGCTTCTCTACCTAAAAGCTAGCGCTTATGCAGCTACTGCAAAACGTATTCAATTTCAAAACAACTTTCAACATGAAAATCACAAAATAAGAATAATGCAAGCCAATAACAAAAACTGACATTAAGTTTTGGCTTTTGTATTTTGCGTCGTAGTTTTTTCCAGCATTTGCACACAAACACACACACACACACACATCAATATATGCATGCATGCAAATGGATTTACGTTTTGCGCATGCCCAGCATTTGTTTTTGTTGTTTTGTTTTGGTATTTGCTTGATTTTTTTCTCACAGGAAGCAAGAGAACGGGATTTGCATTATCGAATTATGTTTAAATAATATTGTTGTGGAAGGAATGTTGCTGACAGTGGCAAACGGAAATAACAAAGTAATTGAATCTTTGTGGGTAAAATTTTTTAATGAATGAGAATGGATGAAGAAGCTGCAAGTTGAGTGTTTTTTATTTTTCTTGTTGTTGATCTTTAACGTCTGTTATGATAGAAAGGGAAATGAATCATTTAATCTGGCTGTTAGAAAAAAGTTAAGCACAAGTTCTCAAGTAGAGTTAAGCGTGCTGTACAAGATAAAGCCAGATATGAGCAGTATAAACCATCTTTAGACCATAATCTAATCAGCTGTCACTTAACTATTGTTTGTAAGCAGACCAAACGTTTCGATAAGCAACTTAATATGGGACATTGTGTATTATCAAATATAGTATATGATTTTGTTTGCGTATAAGCCCGAAAAGATAAGTACTTAATGGACGTAAATAAATGGCGATGTCAAAAACTGTTGAATGGTCCCAATTGGCACAAACTCAACTATTTAGAATTAATGCAAAGAAACTTAACGAAACCAATAAGCTAGTTGAACGACACAAAAGCTGCAGCAAAGAAAGAAAACAACAATATAACAAATGCGAACAGGTGCAGCTGCAAAAGAGAAACAGGGTCACGAAGCTTCGGCAAAGCGTAAACGGATTCGCTTAAAATGAACAGTAAGTTTGTTTGTTTGTATGTATGTGTGTGTGTGTGCATATGCATATTTAAGTGCGTCTAGACAAGTTAAACGCCGCCAGCTAACATTGGAAGCGAAAGCTTTTCGTGCAAACTGCGAGCAACGCATTGCAACTGTTCTCTTTGAAAGGTTCAAGGCAGTTTAATTTTGCGATTTATGCCTGCAGTTTTTTTTTTGTGCACTTTCTCGAAAAAAGCTTTTTCTCAGTAGGTTGTGTATAAGTTCATAATCAATATGTGTAACTGTTGTACGCCTTTAGGGCGAGCAGATTGAGATGTATAACTTGCTCAAGTATTACAGCGTTTGCGTAATAATTGTCAAATTGATTGCGTGCGTTGCTGTACAAAGCCAGCTGTTATAAAGTGTCATACGGCTATTATAAGAGTAGCAGCAGTTCGTGCCAATAAAAGGCAAACAAAGGCGTATCAAAACAAACACTTAAATGTAATGACAGCTCACTTTTTAGTTGGGTGGGGGGTGGTACGGGCGCATGAAAAAGGGGTGTGAGAGCTCATGAGAATTGTGGCACACTTGCCTAAAATTAAAGTGGACACAACAACAAAACAACAAAGCAACATGCAACTGTCGCTTGTCATTTATTTTGTTGAGTAATTTGTTGGACTGCTTTTCAATTAGGCTTTTTGATTTGCGTTAATTGAACAACGGGGAACAACACGTTGTCCACGGCTTTATTTGCTTGAATGTATAGCACCTCACACACACACAAACACACACAACGGCTTCGGACACACACACACAAGTATACTAGTATCTGATCTGATTATTGCCCAATTGGGCAGAGCGAACACTCACAAACATTAAATGCATGTTAGCGACTAGCAAATACCCTGCGAACAAATCAAGCAAACACAAGAAGTAGTAAGGACTGATTTGTTCATATCTACTGGGTATGGGAATGTGCATATTTCGAGCTCGAAAGATGACATAAATGAAATAAGCCGCGCAGCTGTTGAGGAAGCTTTGGCGCCGCGTATGTTTACAAACACATACATACATATATGCATGCGTCTTATATGTATAAGAACTTGACTTGCTGTTGGCAACGTCTTGTAAACAAAGTTGTGGCACCTGGTGTCAATTCGCTGAACTTTATCGTTAATTTCGAAATGGCAAAAATCACATGTATGTTAATGAGAAAAATTATGAATTTGATCTATAGATTATGTGATTCAGGGGTAATGAGTTATGTTTTAAAAATTCATTGTAAATTTTATTGCTTTTTTCTCATCTCTTCACAAGAATAACTTGTTTATAAAATGTTTAATAAATATAAATAAATATATAAATGTTGAGCAGCTATTCAATTTCTATGTGCAATTAAACACCTTTCCGATATGTTATAATTTAAAAGCTATTTTGTGTGATTTAATCAGGCAACTGGAAATTTCTACAATCGAGTAAGAGACAGAGATTTAACGAAAACTTACCGTTCCCTTAGTGGCAATAGTTTGATGACACCACCAACACCGCCACCGCTACCCAAATTGGATACCTTTAGCGGTATTTTGACGCTGTCGGAATCGCTGCCGCTCTCGGCACCAGAACCACCGCTGCCGCCACGTTGCTGCTGCTGCTGCTGCAAGGACGTTCGATGATTGCCCGAAGAATGCTGCTGCTGCTGCTGCTGGTGGCGTCCACACGAGTTGGTCCGCTTTATGTTGCGTCTCTCAGCCTGGCTGGGCAAACCGCTCATATTCATCAGGTATTGACCCATATTTTCAGTTTCACTAAAACCATCACCATCGCTGCCACCGCCCACTCCGGCTGTGGCGCTACCGCACTCATCCATGCCGCACAAGCCAATGCTGCCGGCGCCGCTGCCCATGTGTATATCGGCATTGCATAAAAGCAGCGCTGCTGAGCCGCTGCCACATTTACCATTTTGCTGTTGTTGTTGTTGCTGATGATGATGTTGTTGTTGTTGGTTGTGTTGCTGCTGTTGTTGTTGTTGTTGCTGCTGCGTTTGATTGTTGCGCTGCTGATGATTGCGTTGATAATGCTGATGATAACCGCCGGCGCCCAGTCCCAACGCTGCCGTTGCGTTGCCTTTATTGTTGTTATTGTTATGCTGCTGCTGCTGCTGTGTGCAGATGCTGCTGCCAAATGTTGCGCCAAATTTGGTGTCCCTGTGTGTGCCATCTAATGAGATGTTCGATAGAAACGAGATCGCAGCCAATCTGCGCCTGTGTCTCGTCTTATTAAGCGTACTTGCCATTAGGCGCTTAAAAAACCGTTTATCAATTCGAAGCAAATCGATCAAAATCGTATCGAGCGAGCGAGCGAGAGAGAGAGAGCAAAACACAGAGAGCGATATGGAATATTGGAATTGTGTAAGCAACAACAAAGTTAACAGAACTTTCCAATTTAAAATACTTTTTATGGATATTTATTGCACTGCTCGAGTTAAAAAAAAAAACAAATCACACGCGAAAGTTTACTTAAATGTTTTGTTTTTTATTTAACTTTTATTTAAATTCAAATTATTTAGTTGAACAAATGTTACAACTGTTTAGTCTTTAAATTCAAAAAATTACTTAAATGCGACATTTTGGCACTTTTTTTTTGTTTTTTTGGTGGAAATGAAAGAAATTTTAATTGCAATATGCACAATAATTTATTGGTAAGGCGTTCGTTTTGGATACACTGCAAATAAAAACAAGAATAAATAGTTTCGTTAACATTAAATCAATGAAAAGCAGTAGCGAATTGTGTTCATTAAATAAGAAATGAATGGAAAAATTTATCGCGTATTAAGTGATATAAGCAATGTAATTGTTTATATTTTATACATTTATTGGTATCTTTGAAGCTTGCAAAATACTATGATGTCATACGCATAAGATGCAAAATGGCTGCTTCATTCATTATTTGTGAATAAATGGCGAAATGCCTTTTGGGGGTCAATGCACTTTTTCCGTGCGGTTCCTTTATGCGCATATATATATGTACAAAAGTCCTTCTGGTCAGCATGCTACTAATTGCATTTAAAAGTCAATAAACTTTCTTCCGAAAGCTTTTAATGCTGTCTGCAAAAAGCTGCCCTACCTAAAAGCTGCATTGCATTTACCTTGCTGTTGATTTTGTTGCTTTGTTGTTGTTGCTGTGTATCCATCCTTTGGCTGGCAAATAAACGACCGGCAAATTTGGTAACACTAAAATTTATTTGTTTACCTGAGCCGAGGGTTGAATATTTTACGACCAGCTCAAAATAAATCAAAACAACAATACCAGGGCATGGAAAATTTTGAGAACTGGCAGCTGACACAGAAAAAATCATAACAACAACCAAAGAAGGTAAACAGCATTGTAATGCTAGTGGGTCTAATTGGACATCGTCGGTGACCAGTTGGAAAGCCGCACGTGCGCTTGTTAAAAGAAAATTAATGTAGAAACAAGTGTGCGTGGATAAGGCAAAATGCGAAAAATTTCTTCCTATACATATGCATATAAATGTATAAAAATACTCAAACATGCCTATATGTATTTATGCATGATTCACGCCCACACACACACATAGCGTGTGACGTAGGCACCGCTGACCAAAAATATTTATACGGATATGTCAACTTTAACTTACCTACAATATGCAAGGTATTATATTATTTTTTATATATTTAAATTACAAATGTTTCAAGCGCGCCATTTTGAACTATTTTTAGCTTAACTATTTAGACACTTTTTTTTATAAACTGCGAGCAATTACAACACTCGGATGCTATCAATTTTTTTCTATGTTATATATATGTATTTTTTTTTTTGTTTCTATGCGCAGACTTTGATTTCGCTTTGCGCTGTTTCTTTGACTATTCGCCACCCCGTCTTCTTGCACCTTCTGGCACTAAACCACAGTCGCCTCAGCTGCGTTCGTTGCGTAAATCGGGCGAAATTAAAATTGTTTTCAAAGATATATTTTGTACGGCCCTTTGACTTTGGCGATAAACAAAAACACACACGTTTTTAATTTACTAAGACAAACCCTTTGTCAACGAGACGCGAACTCTAACACGAGCGTTATGATTGACACGGAGAAAACGACAGAAACGTCAACGTCCCACAGAAAATTCACAAAACTGCTGATAGTGTGACCAGACGCTGTATACCATAAAATACCGGCAATATTTTTGTGTATGTTTGCAAATATCGACCGGCTCTAAATGTGCTACAGTGTGTACACATTGTTTAAATTGGCAGCACTGGGCTCCACCCTCGCCTAGCAGTAAAACGAACGAAAAACGAAAGAAAACATGTAAATTGGCTAAGAAAAAACTAGAAAATTAGCTAAATTTCAGTTTTATTCATTACCCATTCATCACCCAATCCCGCCATCACCACCACCAACATGGATCACAACGAAATTTCAATGTGCATGGACGTCAAATTGGATACGCATGACAAGCGCGCCATTGCGTTACGCTATAAAACCTGGACCAAATGCCTTGTAAAAATCGAAGCCATTAAATGTGTGCCATGTTTCCTGCGCTTAAGTTTCCAGAGTCTTGCTGAGGAGAAGGAGGCATCATCACCACAACATCAACAGCAAAAGCTGCTAAGTGTTTCAGTTAATGTGCCAGGACTTAATATAAGCTTGGCCACCTCGCGCACCAAACAACATTCGTATGGCTTGTTTTGGACACAAAATCGACGCGATTGCTTCATTTACTTTGCACTGGAAACGGAGACTGCCTGTCGCCGGCACATGAAGTGGATAAAGAAGTCCATCAAGAACCTAGAGCTATACAGACAGGTTTTCCTGGAGCAGCGCAGACTCAGTCGTGACACAAGGTGAGCAAGGCGAAGATTAGCTGTTTCTGTTTCTGTTTATTATTACTGCTCCCATGTTTCTAGCTCACAAAAGGCTCTCGGTCCATTGCCCAATTTGCCAGACTCATTTTGCTTTGACCTGGACACGAGCAGTTTTAACTTTTCGGCGCGTGTCTCGCAAATTTATGAGGAAATCTTTGATGGCAGTCGCGTCTCGCGTGCATCGATTGCATCTGGGATCTATGAGGAAATGAATTTGGCTACAATTGGTGCAACGCGTGCTGTTTTGGAGGTGCCGCCAGCTGTGCCACCACTTCCAGCGCATCGAAAGCGCATCAATACATTCGAATGTCAGCCGGGTGAGATACCACGCTCCAGCACAAATCCCGAGTCGGAGCTGGCCAAGAAGAAGAAGTACAAGAACATGTTGGATAATTTCTTTGGTCAGAAACGTCGTTCGGGCAGTGCCAGCGTTGGCGATCTGCCAGAACCAGAGCGAGAACAGAAAGTGGAGGAACCAGAGCAGCAATTGGTGCTCTACGAGAATGCACCCACTCCGGAAGCAGTTGCACCCTTACAGCGCACGTGCAACATGAGCAAAGCACATCGCAACAGCTTCTCTAGTCCCGATTTATCAAAGCTTAACTTTTTGGATACATTCGGTGAGGCGCTGTCCAGCGAGGAGTTAAACATAAGCCTCGAGGACTCTGCCATTGAGCATAATAATCCACGTAATGCACTTCTCGCTGAGATTACACGCCATCTGAGCCGAGCTGATTCGCTGGAGAGCTTGAACATGTCGCAACAGTTGTCACACAATTTTAACTTCTCCGCCTGCAACTCGTCCACCATTAATCTGATTGGCGCCAATGGAGCCGTTAACCAAAGCAATGTTCAGTTGCTGCAGCGCAAGAAGAAGATCTTAGTAGATGACCTCAACGGCTATTGTGTGATGGCGCCCATAATACAAAAGATCAACAACAACGCTGCCATGGATAAGAAACCCACCGCCAGCACGGCGTCCACTTCGTCTGGCTACTCGACCGGTTCATATTGCTCCTCTACGAGCAGCTGCAACACCGATGATCCCACCCAAAAAGCAACCAATACAGCTGCTGCTCCATGCCAAAACGAAAGCGATATTTACGAATCGATGCGCGTCGATGTTAACAACAGCGTGCTGCCAGAGCATCTGTATGAGAATCTACTAGCAGTCAAGGCATCACAGGAACTGGAACAGCAACCGCAGGGTCTATGCACCAGCACACCCACCGAATCGCCATTGATGCCGGCCCTGCCGCCCAAACAGCAAACGCCCAATAATGCTGAGCAGCGTGTAGGACAGCCGGACGAAGAGGATTACTATCAAACGCCACGCAAATCCATTATCAGTGTAGATGATAAAATACCCTCTTACTATCCAAATAGTTGCGACACACTCAAATCGAAGCGACGCAGTCCAAGCAGCAGCAGTGCCGAAACAGCGCCGGGCATGCGACACTTGGTGAGCGCTCGGCTGCGACGCGAACGCAAGGAGAATCTGTATATATCATCGCCACAGCAGATACTCGAACAACGTCACAAATCATCATCATCCACATCGTCCACATCAACTATCATCATGAGCAAGACTAAAACGTTAACAAAAAAGACTGCCGCCCACAAGATCTCCGAGGGTGTTTATGCTGTCACCCATGCTGCTGCCAGTAGCAACAGCAACAGCAACAACACCAACAAACACAACAACAACAATAATCATACTCATAATAACAATATTGATGTGCAACCTGTTAATGCAGGCGAAAAGGAGGAACTCTTGCAATTGGCCATGCTGCAAAATATTGATTTCAAATTCGATGATGGCCAGCAGCCAGAAACCAGCAGCACTAGCAGCACAAGCAGCAAAGGCAATCAACTGGAGGATGAGTACGAGCATTGTTTCCAGGCTGCCGAGCGTGCCACACGAATGCTACAAAAGTATGCCACATTGGCCAAGTTTGGCAATTCGCCCAGCAAACAAAACCAGCGACAGGAGCAATTACTCAAAACAGCAATGACTCAATCGCAATCGCCGACTGAACTGCTGCAGCAGGTGGCGCCTCCGCCAGCCAACAGTTTGAAGAAGTTTGCCTCGCTGCCGCGTTTTAAAAAAATTGACTTTTCACCGCTTAAAATGCGTCTGAACAATGTGCTTCAAAGGAATGCAACAGCAGCAGCTCCACAATCGCCTCAGTAACAATATTTATTGTTGTTTCTTGTTGTTTAAAACTAATGTAAGCTTATTTGTATTATTGCTAGTGTTTATTTTTTTTTATATATATATGTTTTGCATGTGATTTTTCTTGTTAGCTGTTTGCCTGTCTCAGCTACCTGATTTTAATATTATTATATGTATTTAAAAAGCATTTTAATGCAGCAATTGCTCTAAAACTAAAGCCTTATATGTTTTAAATTAATTTGCCATACAATTCTAAGCATAAATCATATCAAAGTGAAAGTGTAAACCAGTATATATATATATATTCCATATCTGATAACTGAACGTTGTGTCTGTTGGTTGTTTATTGTGTGTCTAAACTACATTTTAACCATATTCACATTTAAAGTATGCTCAATTATAGTGAAATATCAATGAAACGCTTTTACGATTATATACACAAATTATACAAGAAAACTATTGTTGACTTATTTTATGAATATCAAAAGTTAATTGAAGCTTACTTTACTAAAACAGCTTGCTTTTGGCTCAAAAATTAAAACTAATGTAACTTAAAAGACAATGCTTTAATCAATTGACCATTTTTTTATTGTATGCAAAAAGTAATTAAGTTAATTTAATAAATTAATATCTGTTGGCAAACGCTTATACAAACTGTGAAACGCTTTTTTGGCTTTTTCAAAAACTGCCAACGCATAAAACATATCAACAAAAACCAAAATTATCAAACTCAACAAAGATGAAAACGATATTATTGTTCGGCTTGTCGAATATTCTATATTCTTGAACATTCCATTTACCATTCAATAATGTATTACAAAGCGTTAATTATAGCATTTAACAATGTTTAGCTTCTGCTGCAAGGATATACACATATATTTATATTAATGTAAAACTATGGATATTTAAAAACAGCTTCTTGATAGCGCAACCAAAGCTCAATTGTACCGTGACTATAGATATTAACATTAAAAATATACAAACTATATATTCTGCCGCAAATGAAAGTCCATTAAAATAAACTTAATCAATGCTTTGTGAACGTACAAAACGGATATTTTCACTAACTTAACTATAGACTTGTGGACGTCTCTGTTGATGGATGAATTCCTCTTCCACTCGTGTATCCTTGGGCACCACATAAAACAGCAACGAGCCGCCGGATACGAAGAACCCCTTCTCGCCTATAATCTCACGAAGCGTTTTGGTCAGTGTCACCTTGTGGACACAGGCAGATTTACGATTCTCGTAGTAGACATGCACATTATCAGGACGATAGCTAAGCGTCTTGTCGCCGGGCAATGGCTCCGCAAACAGCGTTATCAGGCAATCCATCATGGTCGCAGTCTCTGGCAGCTGCTGTTGGAAATCACTTAACAAAAATTCGGGATAGGAAAAGGCAGCGGGCCAAACTAAACTAATGCCGTCTTCATCTAAATGCACGGGGTAATCTTCTAGGGGCAAGAATTTGGGACGCAAAAGTTCATCGGTTATATTTGGCCGACTATTCAAGGGTAGATCATCAAATCTAATGGCGCGCTGCGTCAAGGCATCACGCAACTTGTGGAAACGCATGAGTCGACGCTTGGAGTCGGCTACCTCTTTCCGCTGGTTGCGTTCCGTGTCCAACTACATGAGATTATGATGAAAATGTGCCAAAGAAGAATCACAAATGGGGTAGCTTACCTTTTTCATTTTGTTCTTGTGCAGCAGCGCCTTGGCCTCCTTGTGATCAATATCCACCTCGAGCAGCTCCTCGCACATCTGACTGCACACATCAAACTTATCTAGCTCAAAGGCACATTGAGCCGCCCGCCAGCGAGCCTTGGTGTAATCTGGCTTATAAAAAAGGGCGCGCTGTGCGTCACTCAAAGATGACCGATAGTTCTTGATAAAGTAATGAGCAGCTGAGCGATTATTATAAAGCACGGCCAGCACATCGGGGTTTTCACATTTGGCTTTGATGCCCTCGCTAAATGAGTAAACGGCCATGCGGAATTTCTTGTGTTTCATGTAGAAGTTGCCATCCTCTTTGTAGTTGAGTGCCAGTTCTTCCAATGTATTCTCCTCTGGATCGTATTTGAGCTTTTGTAGACCCTCAAACATGGGATGCACTTCGTCACCTGGCTGCGGAGCTCTCTTCATGAAGAACGGATGTTTATCCATCTCCTCCTGCCAGCGATCTTCTGGCCATCCTTCCTCATAGCGTTTCTTCTCCAAACCATCAATAAAGTCATCAAGCTGTGCATCTAGCTGCGCTGCCAACTCTAAGCGTTCCTCTTCTGTCCAGTTTTTCTTTGTTGCCAAGTTTTCCATTTGGTGTGTGTTCGTTTAGAAAGGAATTGCACATGCTGTGCTGCCACTTGTTACTTAAGGCAGGTAACGTGTTCAGTGTTTAGTGTGGCAATGCTACTATAGTTTGAATTGGACCTATTTATCAGAAATAAATTAAGTAACTTTATATATTCTTAACAAATAACTAATGTTAATTAGTTTTTTTGCACCATAACTACGTCTCGCTTGATTATTTATTAACAAACAGCAAACAAAATAATAAAATAGTGCAACAGTCTGGCAACGTTCAACTTTTTGGCGCGCAATACATGAGATGAATTCGGAAGACATGGAAATTGATGAAAATACACCCCAACAGTAAGTTTATAAACAAATACAAACCGCATTGAGCTTAAAGATTCTTTTCTAGCTATGTGCGAACTCCAGAAGATGTCAAGGCAATTATTAAGCATGCCAAAATGGACGAACGCCAGTTGACGAAAATAACCCAGGCTTTATATTATCCGGGTGTCGATGTGGTCAGCGATAATTTGCGTCTGCTGGAACTGGATGAGCATATGCTGAAGCAGATTCGCACTGGACAAACCCTACATTTTAAAGGTGGTCTGCATGAAAAGGTTGTGCTCTGCACAGACGAACGCACCTATGATGTAAAGGGCGCCGAGATTTCCAACAGCCTCTTATTGGTGCCTGATTTAAAGTTTGGTGCTGCCACCAGTACATCACCTTTAAAAAGTCCCCGCGCAGGCACTGCTAATACATCATTGGAGCGCAGCCTGAACGACAGTGCCGATGATGATTTGGAGGTGCCGCGTTCACTGGAACAGAGACAGGTGCTCACCATATTCCACGAGTACTATGAATGCCGCGAAATCCGACCACGTTATCGCAAGCTGGGTGAGTTGCTGCAACTCACGCGTTATTCGGGGCCAGAGAATGAGTATTGTATCGAGCGCAAGCTGTTGTTTAGCTTCCAGCAGCTTCTGGACACGATTCAGTGCAGTCGGACACAGTTTATCGAGGGGCTGCATCAATATCGCGCCTTAGAATTTGATGGTCACATACGTGTACTGGACTGTGAGTATGAGTATCGGATTATAAACCTAATGCTTGGATTGATATCGGAAAACTCGTGGGCTCTGGATGATGTGGATCGTGGCGAGACTATCTATGCACTACAGGGCATTGCTCCCGAGCCCATTGTTTCTGGACTCTTTGATATATATGCAGTGCAAAGTGATCGCTGCCCAGAAAAGTATCGTTACCAGGAATCGCTTGTGGCGCGCATTGTGGCGCAGAATATTTTACAGCCTGGCTTGCGTTTTCGCAATGAGGAATTCATGAGCACCTGGCAGGATGCATTGCCCGAGGGTATGAGCTGTAAGTTGGAATACCTACGTGGCTTGGGCATACTGGATAGGGAGGGCGCCCAGCCTTGCATACGTTCGTTGGCGGAGGAGCTACTGCCTTCCAATATAAACGATCGTATGCGAGCTTTGTTCAAGACCAAACGAAAATGGACTCTGGACGAAATGGAGCCGTATATTGAGTAAGTGCTGTCCTCAACTGAGTTAAACATCGCTTCTAATTCTAGTTTATTTTTTTCCATAGCTGCTTTACCACACCCACATTATCTGTATCCCAGTTGCTGGCCAAGCATGCGCGATCCTTAACGGAAGGTGGAACACGTTATTTTGTATCCAAGCACTGATAATGCAACAATAGTATATTCTATGTACAGTTAATTATAGTAAAAATAATTATATATATACATAAGTTAGACATTGCGTTTGCGTTTATTACGCAGCTTCTTGGCCAGTTTCATATCCTCAATGGCTGCCTTCATTGTTTCCACAGCACTTTGTGGATTACTTGCGCCCATATCGGAACCGGACACTAACTGGCCGGTGCTTGTTGGATATTTAAAGCTAAAGCCCTTGGGGAATATGGGCTTTGCCAGCAGTGCAGCAAGTTGTGCGCGCACCTGATCCACATGCAAGCGATTGCGTCTACGTTCAATAATAAATGGATCCTCGTCCTGATCGCTGCCACTGTGGGAAAAAACGGGTTTAGGGATTGGTAAGCTAGATAAAAGCCGCACTTACGATTCATCGTTATAGCCATCGATAATCATGTCCATTTCTTCGGCATGCTTTTTCATCCAGCCCTCTTCGCTTTGAGTGCGACGTAACTTTAACTCTTCCTTGTCCAGTTCACGGGCAAGATTAACGCGCTCACGAACAGCGCCCAGAAAACGCTCCGAGATGGGAAACAGCGGCAGATCCTCAGCTATAAGGAACAATTATAGTTTGATAAAATGAATTATTAACTATCCAAAATGTCACCCACTTCGTTCCAGTGTCTTGTATAGCCGCACATAGCTCTTAACCTCGCCAGGTTCCATAAACATAACCGTAATGCCATGTTTATTAGCACGTGCTGTGCGTCCAGAGCGATGCACATAATTCTCACTGGTACGCGGCACTTGATAGTGAATAACATGTTCCACATTGGGTATATCCAAACCGCGGGCTGCCACATCGGTGGCTATTAGCAAACCCATTGGACTATCTCGGAAACGTTCCAAATTCTTTAAGCGCTGCTTCTGTATCATGTTAGCGTGCAGCGGCAATGGATTGCAATCGAGCAGACCAAACAGGGTAGCCAGCCTTTTGACACAGTCAATGGAATTGCAAAAGACAATGCTACGTCCAGGATGACGCTGCACAAAATAGTACAGATAGTAATCCTTTTCATCGATCGCACATAGAAGACGACTCTCGGTAAGTGTTTGGGCAGTCTCTAAAAAGTTTACAAATTAGTTATGTGTCAAAATGAAATAAAAAGCGTAAAGAATGCCTACGTTGAGTGCTGGTAATGTCCACAATCTTTGGCTGCGATATGCCCAACTCTTCGATAAGACTCTCAATCTTTTGATCCACTGTTTGCTTGGTAAACTTGGGTCGCTTGGCCAGATTTCGTTCTGTATAAAAGTGTAAGCTTTCCATAAATAACATTTTAATATGACTACAGTCAAAGCAATAACTTACTTTGCATATGTTCGGGTAAATCATGAACCAGCGTCAACGTTGCAGAGAAGACAAAATTCTGGCGCAACTGTTTTCTATCCTCATCGGCATTGAGAACCTTTAGCAGCATGCGCAGCTCCTCAAAGTGTCCCTTCTCTACCATGCGATCCGTTTCGTCAATGCACAGAAAGCTTACATGCTCAATCTTGTTGAGATGTGGATTGCCTTGGGCATACAGTTCCCAGAGGCGACCTGGTGTTGCAACTACAATTTCAGGAAACTGTCGCAAAACGCGCTCCTGTTTGGCAACGGATAGGCCACCGAAAATCGCTGCTACTCGAATGCCCGTATATTTGGCGGCTGCGACGAGATGATTCTTTACCTGGACGGCCAATTCGCGGGTGGGTGTCAGCACAAGAGCATAGAGAGGACGTGGTCCGGAGTTGTTGTGATCCTCGTCATCGCTTTCGTCATCACTGGCCCCGGATACATAATCCAGTTCTTCAGGTGGAGGTGTTAGCTCATGATTATCTTTGGTTGGAGGCGCCACCTCCGCAACTTTTGGCTTTGTTGCTTTTGTCCGAATGCCCGATCCGTCATTGCGCTGCTTAAGCTCCATGATGCCTGCCAGGATGGGTATGCCAAAGGCTAGGGTTTTTCCACTTCCCGTTTCCGCAGCACCAAGTATATCCTTTTTGCCATGTATAGCCGCCGGCAGCGTCATTGCCTGAATCTGTGTGGGCGCATCGTAGCCCTGCTCTGCGAGAGCACGCATAATAGCATCAGGAACGCCCATGCCGTACCATTTGGACATATCCAATGAAATGATAGGCACCAGTTGTGGAACCTCCTCATCATCATCCTCTTCCTCGGAGCTGACAGCTACCTCGGGCTCATCATCGCTACTGCTTTCCGGCGGTGGTGGACGCAGCAGAGCAAAACGATCTGGAGCATAATCTTCATTGGGAGTGAAGTCTGACTGGTTTGCTTTTGTCTCTGTTTTGGGCTGGCCCTTTTTTTGCTTGCGCAGCTCCTTACGCCTCTCCCGCTTTTCTTGCTGCTTTAGCATTCGCTGAGCATGACGTTGTGCGATGCGAGCTTTCTTGGCGGACATTGCCTTGGTTTCTTCATCCTCCGACTCTTCATCGCTCTCCTCCTCTTCGCTAGATGAAGCCTTTGCATGCTTGCCTTGTTTTCTTGGCTTACGCTTTTTTCCCCGCTCGTAGCAAGCTAGTGCAATTTGCTTTTGGGTTGATTTTACCAGTGCCGGATCATAATCTTTAAGGACTTCCAAACCAATGAGCCCTTCGTAGCCGCTACAATCATCTGATATCACGTGGCCCTTGAGTTTCACTTTCTGCCAAGCTTTTGCTTTTAGAGCCTTTGCGTCTGTCACGGTGCTTTCTTTCTTTTGCTTTCCATTTTTTGTAATGTTTGCTTTTGTGGTCACCATTTTCACATAAAGTTTATTTAATTCAGATTTGCCGCTGTCCGCGTGTTGCGTTTGTTATTGTTCAACTCAACAGGGTTGTCATGTGTCAGTGTTGCAAAACGTGAAAGACAAATTTAAGGCGATTTGAAGAAGCGCGAAAAATAAAACATGTAAAAGCGTATAGACTTTTCATAAATATTATTAATTAATTCCATTATTTTGAACTGTTTTGGTATTCAAAATAGTTATACCAAAGCAATTTAAAAATTATAGTAGTATGAGAGATATGATAATTTATCTCTAAGTTAAGCACTACTTACACTGATACATTCCGATTAAGCAAACAAACATACACAAATATCGCTTCTCTGATGATCTACAAAATATTGGAATTATATCTAAAAACAGGGGTTTTTTGTTTATAGAAGAAAACATTTATTAATTGCGGCAGTTATAGAATACTAATTTTTGTGAAGCATTTTGATCAGTGTAGTTGTACTAAAAGCGTTTCAGGAATTCCTCGGCACAGGTACGAGCACGAGCATTGACAGCCAGTTTCATTTCGCTTATTTCCTTATCGATCTCTTCCATAAAACTGATAACAAAGTCCACCAGTTTGTGTTTGTACATCTGCTCCGTATGGAAGTTCGTAATGAGGAAGCTTATGTCGTATCCATCGATTGGCTTGCGGCGCAGTATGATAAACGATTCAGCGCGACGCATCATGAAGCGTGTAAACTTGTGACACAGGATGCGTTCGATTTCATCTGCCTGCTTTACAGCAATGCTTACGCGCACCGAATTAATTGACGGCTCTATCAGCACCTTCTCCCTCTCATTGCGGGAAACGACAATGGGCGTGAGCACCAGCTCTTTGCTAGAGCAAATTTCTACCTCCGGCTTGTTGTGACGTTCGACTACTTGCGAGGGAAAGTCTTGCAGACACATTGCTGCGGTCAACGAATGCCGAACGGCAGTCAAATATGGTTTCAGGGTGGCAGCCATCGTTTGTTGAAAGCCTTAGTACTCTGTTGTTTTTAATGTTTTTTTCTTTAACCTTTTGCTTCTAATATGAATCACACGACGATAGTATCGATTTTTCTTTAGTATATCAGCAGTCTATCGCAATAAATATACTGAACAAATAAAATACCAAATCGATTTGATATAACTTGTGCAACCCTTTTCACAGTAGTTATCGATACTGTCTCACAGCTATCAGGAAACACAAGCAGCAGTAGCAAAAACATAAAAAAGAATGCAATTAATATTTGTATTTAAATGACGCCGTAATTATTTGTTATTCGGGCTACCAGGAAAGCATCAAGATGTGGATCGGCATCGCGTTGCTCCTGCTCCTAATAGCGTCAGCTGCACACTCATCGCCAAACAGTGAACATGTTCCTCCACTACCTCTAATTATAAGCAAATACACAAACACAACTAATGAAACCCAAACTAGCAACATTAACAAAGTGCCTACGTCTGCCGGCTATATGTCGCTACAGCAAACACCAGCAAGTGTTTTCTTTATAAACTACAATCAACAAAATGTTGTTCAGCTAAGACACAATGTGGAAAACAAATTGGACAGCATACGCAATGTAGAGATGCTTGTTACCAAAATACAGGTAAGTCAGCAGTGCACACTAAGAAATAACCTGCTATAATCCGCAACTTTTGCTACACAGGAAATCTTTGACTCTATACATTTCGCTAGCTCAGTGACCACGCGGCCAACCTCGGCCAGTGTTAACGAAAGCGTGCAGCAGGATCTGCAAGCATTTAGCCAGCGTCTGAGACGCAAGCTGCAAAGAGCAACACATGTTGTTCGAGAATTACGTGATTTATTGCGTTTTAACATGAGTAAGGTAATTGTGCAACAGCACAGTTATGACGAGGATGGCGTTGATGAATTGGAGAGCGAGTTTGAATTTGAAATGGATGATGGGGAGGGTATTAGTCCTGCCGCAGACATTGAGCACATGCATCTTTATTTAAACACACAAATTGAAAACTGTCAGCCCGACTATGAAAGTAATGTGGATGCAATAGTGGCAGCCTCTGCTCACTACAATAAACAGCAAATACAAATTCTAAACTATCTCAAGTCGGATGAGGCTTCGCGTGCCACATTCCTTAATGAGAACAATGGACGTTCGTTGATTGCGAACAGCTACATAGCTGATCAGTTAACGCACTTAAGGCACGCTCTAAGTACCACCCCAATTGAGGAGTCCAGCGGCAACAACGTTAACAAAAAAGTCAGCAGCAGTGTTAGCCACTTTAAGCATATCTATTTCCTATCCAACAGCGATGGTGCTTCGGGTAGTGCACATTTTCGACAACTTTACGTATCCGCTATTAAAAACAAGTTTGTGCTGCTGCTCATCGATGTGGGATCAGCCTTAAATGCCGAGCTATTTGAGATCACTAAGAACTTTGGTAAGTACCCAGGGGGCAATTAAGAGATTTGGCAAGGCTAACCTCAAAAATTAACTTTTTCTTATTCAGTGCAAGAGGTGCTATCGTTGTTGGAGGACACTGATTATATATCTTTGGTGACCATATCTAGCGAAGCGGATTTTATGTTCCTAGATGCATTTCCTGCTGTTGCAGCACATGGAATCTATAGCGGAACCCGTGCCCACAAAGACGAGATACTGAACTATTTAAACAATTTGAGTTTAGGACGTGGCATGACCAATCATACGTTAGGCTTTGAGTATGCTTTTCAGCTGCTGCATCGACTACAGCAATCACAGCTAGTTAACACAACGGAGCAACCCATTGAATTTGTTTATGTGACTCGCGGTCTGCTTACAAATCTCTCAGATGCGATGCATGTGCTGCGCGTCTTGGCTCACGGTCAGAGTCGTTTACTCTCGCCAGTTATCATCAATACCTGTGCCGTGGTGCTGGACGAAAAGCGTATCATGTATGAAAAACAGTTCCTTAGTGATGTTGCCACTCAAAACTATACCAAGTTCGATATTGATGTGCGCGCATGGCTGCCAGCTGGACAGGATGCGCAACTGGCTGGACGTTTCTTTGTGTTGAATAAGATGCATTCAGAAACCATACCGCAGGCGAGCAGTCGTGTCTTTGGTCAGCTCTTTGTCGAGCGTTTCCTCACAGACACCTTGGAAGTGCATGAGCCTGTTGTTGAAGCGGAAAGTGGAGGTAAGTTACCAATAGAATCTTGTTATCAACATGTTTTACCTTTTATGTCAAACTTTCTATCTTTTAGATGTTCTTGTTGCCATTACACATGCTGTTCCGCCATATGGCATTGTTGGGGTTAATTTGTATTTAGGTGATTTATTGGAGGATCTGCTAAACTATCCGAATGCTTCACCAGCTGCCAAACAGGGTTTCAGCTATGCGTTCCTTCTGGATCGCATTAGTGGAAACACTTTGGCTCATCCGGCTTTTCCACGACCACTCATCCAGCGCGAGACCGCATATCCTGTGAATATTGCCTATCTAGAGAATGCAACGGATTTTGTTAGCATACGTAGACGTTTGTTGCATGAGGAGCGTGGTAATGCAAGCACTACTATTTATTTGGGTAAAAAGCAACAGTTGTTGCGCACCTATCACTGGCAATCTTTGTTGGGCATTTATGTTCTCTGTCTGGTCAGCTCGACCAGCATTAGTGGTAATGCCTCTCACAATGCAACTGCTTCAATGCAGCGTGGTTACAATCGCAAGGAAACGATTGCAAACTTTAATTCTGGCTTTTATGGTGACACTATGGACTTGTTATATCATCGTTTGGATCTGAAGCAGAATGGGGCAAGTGGAACTCCAACAACGTGTCGCTACTTTAGACAGCTGGCTACAATGGGTGAGTTACTCAAATTTTATACTGAAAACTGATTGTTTTACTCTATTGCTTTGTTTTTGCAGATGCACCTACCTTGTTTTTGAGTGCTGCCGCCTTTAACTCACCCTTTGCATTTATGCACAATAATCGATCACGAACGCAGCTGCGTCATGTGGAGTTAATGGCTTATTTGCGTGATGCAAGTGGATTGCTTGCTAATCCCGGCTTACGTCCGCGCATACGCCACGAAGTTGGCGTTTTAAACCAGGCCATGCAACTGCTGCAACGGCGTCATCAGGAGGCTGGTGGATCATTGCGTCAGCATATTATAAGACGCTACATTGCAAGTGTGAGTGGTGTGCTACAATTGTATCCGGGCTGTCTGTTGAGCAGTAGCTACGATGCCACACGACGTGCCTGGTTTCGGCAGGCGATGGCACAGCCAGGACGCATAGTGAGTACGGCACCGTATCTGGATGCTGGTGGAGCGGGTTACATTGTAACAATAGCGCATACCATATTCGAGGGCAAGGCAGATGCACTGCACTCGGCTCAACAGGATCGTCCTGTGGCTGTTGTTGCACTGGATGTGCCCTATGCCTTCTACTATCGCTTGATCTTGGACAGCACACAACTTTGTCAGTTGCCGCACATGAAATGTCTGCTCTTCGACCATGAAGGCTATCTGTTGGCTCATCCCAGCATGCTGCAGGTTTCCAACGCTGCACGCAATCCCCGACGTCCCCACGAGCATTTGACGCACAAGGAATCCGACCTATCCAATGATATGTTGAATCATGGTCAACTGGTGCGCAAATTGGGCTGTGCAAGCTATCAGAATCGCACGCTTCAACGTTATTATGCCTTCAACACATCTTTGTCAAGCATTTTGGGTAATGTGGTGCATGGAGAGCGGACCAAATATGCCATTGCCTTGATTCGTCGCAGTAATCTCTTCGCAGCTGTGCTCAATTCAAGCTGTGATGGCAGCACCTTTTGTCCCTGCAGCACCATCGATCGTGTCTGTCTCAACTGTAAGCGCATGGATCAAACAGATTGCGAGTGCCCCTGCGAATGCCCGATGTTGACCAGCTCTGGAGAAACGGATCCCGATGGTTATGCCAATTATACACATCAGTTTCCATATTGTGCACCGCCTAGTGAACATTTTCTGGCATTGCCACCGACAACGCAGCTGTTGAGCACCCTTCCCAGCTGTGCTGCAGCTGGTGGCAATTGTGAGGTACATGCCACGCAGCATGAATGCCTTGGAGTCATGGGTTGCGAGTGGTGTCAACAGGATGTGGATGGCAATAGCTTTGGTGCTCCCTTCTGTTCAACTCAAGCCGGCTGTTTTAATGGTGTGTTGGCCTCGTTGACGCCTTACGGTGAGCTGGATGAACTGGAAATGCTGGCGGCGCATAATCCACAGCGGGAGCAGCATGCTTACTCTGCCTTTGGGCCACTTGGTGGCGCCATCGTTGTGCTTGCCATGGTCATTGGCTTTGCTATCTACTGCTATAGACACAATCTGGATACACAGGCACAGGAGCAATTCTATGTGGATTCAGTGCAGGAGGAGAACTACGGTTGGCCATTATCGCGATTCAACTTTGATGATTGCAAGGCGCACGATGAGCCACCCATGGGTGGTGGCTATGATCATGCAGCGGCACAGCGTCAACTCATGCATGCCGCTGACATCTCACCATATCACATGTCCAGCGGCAGCAGCTATTATCGTCGACCACCAAATGGTGAATCCGATCATGGCTATAGCACAATGACACCGCACGAGGATAGCTCTGATCAGCAGTGTTTTACGCTAGCAGAGCCATTGCTGCTGCACGATAAGCGTCACAGCAAATCGGATACCATGTCCATATCAACATCCATATCAAGTCCCACAAATCGCCAGCAATCGTCCGGCAATGCGACGCACCCATATTTAAGCAATCAGCCGGTGTCCAAAACGGAACGCTATAAGCAGCAGCAGCAGCAGACGCAGACGCAGCAAGCGACACCATCGTCTTGCCGTGGCATTGGAGCAACAACAACTGTTCCGGTTTATGGACAAACGACGCTGCCGCTGGATGCGGCAGAGGAGCAGCGTTCCCATTATATTCTAGCGCCGGTCACTGTGCATCGACATATGGAGACAGCCGAATCGTAGTCGCAGTTAGTTTGTTAAGTTTCCAGTTAACACTTAAGACGTCCGCTTGTTTGCCAATTTTATATCGGTTATTTTGTATGGGGTGTTCAGTTCAACTGTTCAAAACCCTTTCACTGCGTAGTTTGAGAAGTGCTGCCACAGTTTGGGCAGCGCCAAACAAACATATACTACAAAATGACAGCCAATTTTAATATGTACTTGTAAATCGTTTATAATCGTAATCGTAATCGTTTATCGTTATTTAATTCTGCCATTTTTTGTCCAGTCTACACGCAAGCTATTGTGTAACTGTAATTTATTGCAAACAAAAAACATACATAAAGTATTATTATGCAGCTACTACTTCCAATATTTTTAGCATTTATATAAAGATATATATATATAGTATGTTAAGACAAAACTTAATCAACTAAATTGTACTTAATTGTCAATAAATGTGACAAACCAACAAGCATAAAAACTAAACAAATCCAACTCGAAACCAAGCGAGCTAGCAATTTTATAATAGTTTTTAAAATCGCATTCAAGTTACTAAAACTAAACAATTTTAGTAAATAAACACCATAACTTGTATGTTTTCAATAAAATGTTTTAATTTTACAGAAAACAACAAACAACCAAGAAATTTGGTCAATTGTCTGTTCGATCAGCTGTCGGACGCGTTAATGAATGTATTTTTATATTAACTATAAAAAAAAGGTAGAGTTGGAATGAAATTAGTTTCCGCTCTCTAGAGAAATGTTCAATATTCGCTTATTTATAAATACAGACAACTTTGGGGTTGTCATGTGAAATCGAAAATGAAACTTTTTAAAAAGTAATAAGAAAGATAATGGTTCGAACCTCTTAAACTAGACTTAATGTATTATTTTCTAAAGAGTAGTCAGTATTGTTTGAATATTTATTAGATTTACCTAATAACCTTTTATAACCGCTTAATATTTAATACATTTGACAACCCTATGCGCACGCTGTTATCCCATCTTTCGTATTGTAAGTTCGCGTGTTGCATTTGGTTTTCTGGTTTGGCGCACGACGAACGTTGTTTTTTGGGTTCTATTCTATTCCCAAAACTCAACAACAAAAACTTGCTACTTCAGCTAAAGCTTCTTCAGCTACTTTCTGTTTATTCGTTTCGTCTCCTTGCCACTTTAAAGTGAGTGTTGCTTTTTCAAATTCTTCATAAGTTTTTGAAAATAATTTTCGAAATGTGTTCATATCGCACATGAAAATTATTACGTAATGCATTTAAAGAGTACAATTTAAAAAGAAAATGAGAAGAACAAAAACGAAAGTTATGTAAAAAAACGTGTGTGATCAAGATCAATGCCAAAAACAAATTGAAAAACGATTTTTAAATGTTTTAATGATTGCAAAAATATTTTGAAAATTAGTTTCAAGTGATGTTTACACAACGTTGCTTTTATTGTTGTAAAATGTTTGGGTTTTTGTATATCCATTTTGATTACATCATGTTCCTCATATTAACCTCAACCTTGTCCTTGGACAATTCTCTACACAGCATCCTTTACTGACTCAACATGTTCAAGTCCTTGATCGAAGCAGCGCAGAACTCAACGTTCAAGTCGCCATTCAGCAGCGCCGACTGCCAGGCTGCCACGCCCACTACACCAATGCTGCCCTCCAGTAATGGAGCCTCTACCACCTCCAGCCGCCAGCTGAGCCCCAATCACAATATTGCTGCTGCTGCTGCTGCCCAGGGTGGTAAGTATTGCTCGAAAGGATCTATTGACTTGAAGTAATGGCATCTTGTTAATCTCTTTGTAGACTCCTGCGAATTTGGCTCGAATCATTATTTCTTGCTGTGCGGCTTGGGTGGCATCATCTCGTGCGGTACCACGCACACCATGGTGGTGCCTCTGGATTTGGTCAAGTGCCGTCTGCAGGTCGATCCGGCCAAGTATAAGAGTGTGTTCAATGGCTTCCGTGTCAGTTTGGCGGAGGAGGGTGTCAGGGGTCTGGCCAAGGGTTGGGCACCCACCTTCATTGGTTACTCCATGCAGGGTCTGTGCAAGTTTGGTCTCTATGAGGTCTTCAAAGTCATGTATGGCAATGCCATCGGTGAGGAGAATGCCTTCCTCTATAGAACTGGTCTCTACCTGGCCGCCTCGGCTTCCGCTGAGTTCTTTGCGGACATTGCGCTGTCACCCATGGAGGCAGCCAAGGTTAAAATACAGACGACTCCTGGTTTTGCCAAGAATTTGCGTGAGGCGTTGCCCAAGATGACGGCACAGGAGGGCATCTCAGCGTTCTACAAGGGTCTAGTGCCACTGTGGATGCGACAGATCCCCTACACCATGATGAAGTTCGCCTGCTTTGAGCGTACTCTGGAGCTGCTGTATCAGTATGTGGTGCCCAAGCCACGTGCGGATTGTACCAAGGGCGAACAATTGGTTGTGACCTTTGCCGCCGGTTATATTGCTGGTGTCTTCTGTGCCATTGTCTCCCATCCCGCTGATACTGTTGTATCCAAACTGAACCAGGCCAAGGGCGCCAGTGCTCTGGATGTGGCCAAACAACTGGGCTGGTCTGGTGAGTTGAACAAAAACGCGACATGATAGAGAACTTTTAAATAATATGCATGGGATTTTGTATTAATAGGTCTGTGGGGCGGTTTGGTGCCTAGGATTGTCATGATCGGCACACTTACTGCCGCTCAATGGTTTATCTATGATGCTGTCAAGGTCTTCCTGCACATGCCACGTCCACCACCACCAGAGATGCCCGAATCCCTGAAGAAGAAGCTGGGCGTTCAGTAACGGTGCCTGGAATGGAGGAAAGCTTAATGGTTTATTTATAGTGCAAGCAGAAAATCGAACGAACTAATGCAAGTTGTATAGTAAACAGGATAAATAAAACACATACAAATCCATTTAGTGATGTTACAAATCTACTCTTATGTTTAAATAAATGACTTTAATATTTTTGCTATTGTGTTAAACATTTTAAAATGATCGCGCTAATTGTGTACCCTAAAATACCCATAAAATTTGCCAGGGCTGCATTAAGTGCTGACAACTGGTCACCCTGGCAATCAATGCTTATTGGCGCGTAGTTAAATTGCCCAAGCAAAATGGATCGAATAAACATTTGGGCACGTTGTTTGAACAACATTAAGTAGTAAAACTTTAATTAATTATAGTTAACAGCTTAGGCTCAACGTAACGAAACATGTCTGTTAACGCCACCTGCTGTGAAAGACCCTGATCAAATACACATGTGAAATATTTGAGGTACTTTAATGTAGAAGAGTCTGCATCCGCTTTGCTTTAATGGTTTCTTCTTTGATCAATTTAATTCACAGCTTTGCTATGCATGCGGGAAAACACTTGTTAATAAATTAGCTTTACTCTTGAACTTGATTATGGGAATTTTTAAAAGATACAACTAATGTATCTAACTGAAAACTTTGTTAGCTAAAAATGTTTGAACCTTTGCCAATTATGTGCTTATCCGTTTTTCAAGGCCAAATATTGGCTAGCAATGCGATTTTATTGATTTACATTTTTATGGACTACGTGCCAATTGGATTACAGATGCAACACAGATTTGTGTACCCGATGTGTGTCAGACGTGCCTGTCATATTGAACATTAGCTGGGTGTTTTGAATAAAATTTTGATATAAAAGTGTGTTTGCTTTAATATTTTTCATTGCAGTTTCAAATGCAGCTTGGAACAAAATGCAGCTAAAGGTGCGTTTTGAAATGTTAAACAAATTATTTAATTTCGATTTTCAAATAGATATTACTTGTGTTTACTGGCCTGGTTGCCATTCATGCTGAATCCCCGGGAAGATCTGGTTATGCACCCGCTGGCTGGCGTCCACAGCTACCGTTCAAACTGCCTATTGAACTTTCACCACCAGCGGGCTCCACCATCGAGATAACTAAGGCTCGAGTCGAGCATGCGGGCACCTTCAATGAGCCTCAAATCAGCTTCAATTACTTGCCACCCAATCGGCAGCAAGTTTACCAAGGAGACCTATTGACTGAGGAGCAACAAGTAACGCCAGCCGCACAATATGGAGCTCCAGATTTTAGAATCAACTATCCCGATGAGCATGAAGCTGCAGCATCGAGTGATTTGAAGCAAGGTATTATGGAGGGACGCTACTATATCGTCTCCAGTGATAAGAAACTACAACGAGTTCTATACCGTACCTCTGAAGATCAGACTGGCGATGGTTTTACGGCACAGCTAAGATACTCGTCGGTGGGTGAACTGCAGGATCCGGTCTATAGATATAACAATCAGGGACAGCTGGAGAGGGTGCTTAAGTGATTATCCGTTTAATTCCTTTACTTGTGATTTTCTATTCTTCTAAAAAAATCTATTAACTAAAGCATCAATATACTCTTTTCTCTATTCTTCTGCTAAAAGAGAACGCTTATTCAATGAACTGTTTACTATTATTAATATTAAATAGCTTGTCCTTGATATCAACCACAATCGATTATCGATAACAATGCAAGTTGTGATTGTTGCTGACGACAGGTGCAATATTTGGTATTTAAAAAAAACACAATGTTTGGTATTTTTTTTTACTTTGTTTTATACAAAAATGCTTCTTTATTCATTAACATTATTTTATACACAAAAAATCTCATTTGCTTATTACATTCCATTTAAATCGTGGGTGTTTGTTTGTTTTTCTGTCTTCAATGCATTTTTCGTTCATTAAAATTAAATACAATGCTTATGTTTATATATGTATGAATGCGTGTGTTGATGGTCATGGGTGTTTGTGTGTGTGTTTGTGTCTACTACAGTTTGTGTAAGCTGACACAAAATGAAGGCGCTTAACAAAACGAACGGCAAAAAATACAAAGTTGCAAGAATCAGGCAATGTCAAAGGCTGAGGATAATAACAGAGAAAGAGAGAGAGAGAGAGAGAGAGAGGGAATATACTATATTGAGAACGCGCTTGTGTCTATGGCAATATGGCAACGTTCCACTAAATGGAGAGTTAAGTAGAGTTGAGTGTGTGAGAGAGATTGAATAATTCGCATATGGCAAGCCAGTGCATGTTCAACTGTAAGAGCAGTTTATGCATTTTAATACTTGGCTCACCGAACGCGAATCTTTATATAAAAAAAAAACAACGATATATGTAAATGTATATGTAGGTAGACAAGTATATAGTTACAGGGTCGACTTAAACTGGAAACAAAACACTAGAGGCTAACAACGCCTTCAGACATCTAACTGCCATTTACTGATAGCCATTGAATTTGCCCTGTTGCGCATTGTTATCGTAGCCACCATTGCCGCCATTGCGTCCATTGCCATTGCCATTGCCGACCTGCTCGTAACGGATCGTTGGACGATAGCCATTCTGATCCGCCTCGTATTCCACAATCTGTTTGCGGCCATCGGGCAAGAGGACATAGTAGCGGCCAATGGCCAGATCACCATCCCGCGACTCCATGTGTCCAAAATCATTGCCCGACTCGTAATCCTGCACATCATATTTGAATTCGTATTTCGCTGGACCATACTGCTCCTCACCCCGCTGACCATAGCCATTGTTGGCATTGCTGCCATAGCCGCCACCGCCGCCGCCGCCGTTTTGGTTCTTAAAGATGGCACCAGTTAGAGCAGGTGCACCATACTGGCTCTGTGGCAAGGGTGCGCCATAGCTGTTGCTGGGCGCCTGGCCACCACCATTGTTACCGCGCTGGGGTGGCAAATAGTTGCTCGACGGCGACTGATAGCTTTGTGTGGGTGGCAAATAATTGTTTGCCGGCGCCTGCGGCGATTGATTGGGTGGCAGATATTGATTTTGGGGCACTGGCGGCTCCGCTTGCGTCCAGGCGGCCAAACAGACCAGCAGCGCAATCGTTGTAAAGCACTAAAATGCAAAACGATTAAAGCAGGCGTTAGTTTTGAATGTTTTTTTATAGTGTTCAAATATAGTTTGAGTTGTAAGATTTGTGGAAAATTTTGGTTTAAGAGATGACAGATTCGGATAATCTTGCCTGGATACACTGGTACTGCAAGCAGCGTGGTCATGAGTTCTTCTGTGAAGTGGATGAGGATTACATACAGGATAAGTTCAATTTAAACTTTCTTGACTCGAATGTGACGAACTATCGTCGTGCCCTGGAAGTGATACTCGATTTGGACACTGGTTCGGGTTCGGATGCGCCAACAGAGGCAGAATTGGAGCTATCTGCAGAGAAGCTATATGGTCTGATACATGCACGCTTTATACTGACAAATCGTGGCATTGATCTGATGATGCAAAAGTATCAGAAGGGTGCCTTTGGCTTCTGTCCGCGTGTCTATTGCCAGCGGCAATCGGTGCTGCCCATTGGCTTGAGCGATAATCTTGGCGAGGATAGGGTGCGTATCTTTTGTCCCAAATGCAATGATGTCTATTTGCCCAAATCGGCACGCCATGCGGCCATCGATGGTGCCTACTTTGGCACCGGATTTCCACACATGCTGTTCATGGTAAGGCCGGAAGTGAGACCGAAACGTGCCAAACAAAGATTTGTTCCCAAGTGGGTTGAACCTATATGCTTATTGTCCTAACTTATAAATCTCAGACTCTTATCCCCAGGTTATATGGCTTTAAGATCCATCAGCAAGCCTATCGTCCCGTCAACGAAATCAAGGAGCAGCAGCAAAAGGACGATCTTGAAAGCTAACCTTGTTGCTCTGGGACTTAAACTATTTGTTTTTTTTGTCTTTATTGTTGTGAATTTAAGAATCTCATTAAAATGCCAAGCAGACATAATTAACTATGCTTTGTTTGCTTCATTTTATGTGCAATTGTTTATATAATAATAATTATGCTTTGTGATTTTTGGTTTACAGGTCTTTTGGTTAAAGCATTTATGCAAATTCGATGGAAATCGGGTCGCTTGGCCAAAGTGAAGGGTCTCTTCTCAGGCAATAGAAATCTGATTGTTAAGTATACGCCTTGTAGACGGCTAGGAAAAATCAGGATTGTTCGCTTTTTTGCTGCTCGCTCGCGCAATTTGTTCACAAAAACACAACTATTTTGCATAAATTATGCAACTTTGCCGCCAATTTTTATTGCGACTGCAAGACCTTCAGTGACTTTCATGCTTCAGTGGCTTTAAAATAATATTACTACTAGCAGAAGAAGCTTTTAGCTAACTTTTATCGTCCCTTGCTCATCTCTTAGCCATATTTGGGCATGCTTTGAAAGTACAAGTCTGTTAATTTATGCATTACAACAGAGCGAATTGCGTGTTTTTTTTTTTGTTTAATACCATTACAAATTGGCAACATATTCATTCATTAGCCTCTTGCTGTTGGTAGTTAAATAAAAATAGTTATGGCCAACTTGTAATGAGATTCAAAACAACAGAAGCCGCATTTATTCAAATTTGCCAATATTTATGCGTATTAGCTGTGAATTTCTTTGATTAATTGCATTTTTAAACTTGAACTTTTTGGCAGCTTGATTTTTTCTTTTCTTTTTTGTTTTTTAGGTTGTCAGCTAAACAATTTATAAATCTATTGATTAATTGCTTGAATTGAGAATGAGTTTGGAGGCAAGAGTGTTAAGGAAAAAGTATTTGTTTTTTCTTTAAGACAGGACACGTTTCACATACAACACTTTAGCACTTTTGATCAGTCCAAGCACATGGCTTTAATACTATTTATCAATACCTTCATTTTGTGTAGTCACTGGCTTGGATTCGAGTACAACAAACACACACGAAACTTTTGTTTAACTGACTTTTGAAACTACTTTATGGTAGGATGTTTTGTTTTTATTTTTTTCAAAAGATTGGTGTTCTTCTTGCGAAGATGGTTGACTTGATTGTGATACTGAAACAATTTCGTAGGCCAGTATTTATATTTGAAAATGCGCACTGCATTCGCTGTCTCTGTTGGCGTCGCAGTCGCAGCTTGCGTCTGCGTTTGCGTCAAGCTGAAGCAGTAATTTGAAAGAAGAAGAAGAAGAAAAATAGCGCGCCAAATTTTCGTATTAAATTTGTTGTTTTTGTTTGCTTTTGGGAAGTTTCTTTCAAAGAGCGCGCGCTCAGAGCATCAAAGTAAAGTAGCAAATGCAAAGCAACATACAAAAAAACAACATTACAAAATAATGCAAAGCCAACAACAACAACAACAACAAGTGCTCGCTGCTCTGAGCTCGTGAGTAGCGAAGACGAAAAGACGAAGCCAACGCTTTTAGTGTTATAGTAAACTAGTTACTTTTAAATTGAAGCGCCAAACATTATTTCGACGATGTGATCGTTGCGCAGATGATGAGCGCGGGTGTAATATGCTCCTGGGATGCAGTTATCCCCAGGAAAAAAAACGGCCCATGTTATGGTAAGCAAAAACAAAATAGACACTTTATTTTCATGGGATTAGTCATGCAGCTGCAGGTGAGGCAAAAGACCAAGTACCTGACTGCCTGACTGCCTGCCTGCCTGGCTGCTAGTGGGTTAAGAAGAGAGTCAGTCAGTTAGTCAGCAACACGCATCTTCAATGCTTTGCGAGTCAGTCGTGTGGCAGTCGCCGCTGCAGCAGCAGCTTAAAACAAATGACTTAAGACGCAAACTTGCACATGCAAAACAAAAAGATTTAGAAAAAAATTCAAAATTAAACTGACTTTATGTTCAGTTTTGAGTGTGTGGGCGTGGGAAGTAGTGCTGCAAAATTTGTTTGTACTTTAATCCAGTTGCAAAAGTTAATGAGCATTAAAAATCAGATTTGTTTTGTTTTTTTTTTTGTTTTTTTCTACTTTTGAGGTTTCTTGTAATGTGAACATATGTTGGGAATGCTTGGCCAAGTAAGATCTTAATTAAAAAGTACGTATGAATAATGTGGCAATATACATATGTCTCGAAACACACAAAACTAATTATGAACATGATAAATAAGTTAGGAAAGAAATCTCGATAAGAATTAAGGTGTGAGGCTTTAAAGTGGAAATGTATTGTGAAGGTCATCATTTGTATTATTTATTAGCCAATTTCAAGCAATTTCAAATTGCATAAAACATTTTAAAAAATACTTAACAAGCACTTTAAAAAAATTGTAACAAATTCAAATGGAGAGAGAGAGACAAAAAGATATTATTATTATTGCCATATTTATTCAACTTGTGGGCGTAGCATTTATCACGATCTGCAAATACTTTAAATGCCGTTAAGTTGCAAATTGTTTTTTTTCTTTTTTGTTTCTGGCTTTTATTGTAGACTGTGTGAATGCGTAAAAATCATTATTGACATTTTGGCAACCATTTTTTTGTTTATGGTTTATATATATAATTTTTTTGCCTTTCAGCACGAGTCAAACGCACTTTCACATTTTAATGTTAAGGTCCATTTCGATGGTAAAGAGTTAATAATTATAAGCTCAAAAGGTGAATAAAAGTTAACTAAACGCAGAACTTAAACATGACGAATTGCTTTTGAAGGAAACATTTTGTTGGTATTTAAATTACTCAAGGCTTTGCCATTAAATATTTTAGAAGATCATCTGTAAGAAATTGCAAGTAATACGCTGACCTCAAAATGAAAAAATCTGCCTAATAAGCTCTAAAAACATTTTTGTATAACAAAATTTAATAACAAAAAAAAAACTATAACAAACAAACGTAGCAATAAAATTCATATTTTCAGCAGCTTATGTTTGTAATCAAAAAATCATTTAATTTCCCGCATGTTGTTGTTGTTGTTGTTTAATAACAAATAACGCATTTTACCGGCTAATTTACATTGAACGTGCCCAGCCATAACCAAAACTGATGGCGATGATGCGCCAAGTCCACAACAAAATCTGCCTCAATGTTTGTCTTTAGACAGAGAGAGAGAGAGAGAGGGAGAGGGAGAGACTACCTTGAATTGGATTGTGTGTAAAGTGTTTGTTTTGTAACCTAGAACGCTGACGAGTCGAACATATAATTTAAATAAAACTACAATAATTTTTCGTTATTCGTTTTCCTTGCAAGCGAAGAGGTTGAGAGACGAAGTTGTTGAATCAATTAATCAAGCATTTTACATGTAAATTGCGGCGCACTTCAATTTGAAATGATGATTATGTTGGTTTGTTCTTTGGGATCAACGCGGGGGGCTGCTGCAGTCGCTTATGAGGAGGGGTTGCATATTAGTCAAGGGCATTTATCTTTTGGCAGTTTGCAGCCATTTTGTTAAACCTCAAGCGAGAAGCCATACTTGATCTTTTTTGGGCCATAAATAAATTATTTGCCATATTAAGAGACACGTGCTCGGATGATAGACAGAAGCTTTAAGGGCGTAATGACTTGTATAAAATTTATTTGTTTAATGATGATGCTGATAGCAAATAGTTTAGAGTGTCAAACAGCTTTATGTAACAACTTTTAACATCTTTATCTTTGACAAGTTTGACTTGCCACTGCCATATGACAACAATTTAGCTTCAAAACATCTGCCTAAACATGGCATTGTAAATTCTACATTTATCTACTTGTTGTTGTTCTTGTGGTTTTCTTAATATTGCACACAACATTCTGACGGCATTCTTCAAAACTGTAAAAGTATTTTGGTAGCACTAGTTAGACATAAGCTTTAGTTTGAAGGTCGCTGCTGCGTTTTGGCAGAATCAGAGTAAAAGCTGCTCGACTTGAGTGCCTGGACCTCTGGCATTTTAGTCGATTGTCGACTGACTGACTGCCGCATCGTGTGCCCCGCTTTTTGTTGATGGCAGTCGAAGCTCATAAAAATGCACTCCATAAAGTAATTATATGTTCTGATGTGCATGGAGTTGCCAAAGTGCTTGGCAGCAATAATTAAAAGCAAAAAAAATAATATATGTGTGTGCATCAATTTAGCTTTAAAGTAGCAAGAACAATTTGGATTTGACAATTTTTAGCAGACTGCATTTGCTACACTGAGAAAAATACACAAATGCTATGGAAATACGCTTTTAAATGTCGGTTTATATTTTTTTCCAGTGTCTGTTTGACAGTTTGTCGGCAATGATTGATGTGAACACTAACAAAAGGAACAGTTTGAGAGCCACTGCTATGACAATAGGTAACTCAATGCACTTTTGTAGGCCCAGCTACTCATAAAAATAGTTCCCACTAAACCAAAAAAAAAATAAATAAATAAAATAAAATAAAAAAAACTCAACTAGTTGGCAACTCATTTGTGGCAGTCAAGTTAAAGCTAAATTAAAATGATGATGCTCTTGGGCTGCCTTTTGTTGCTGGCCGGCTGGCTGGCTGGCTGGCTGACTCAAAGATATGTTGCACAACATGTGGCAAAGCCAAGTCAAGCGAAGACTGAGGAGTACAGTGGAAGCTGCAACATTAGAAGGTGATGCTGTTGTTGTTGTTGTTGTTGCTGCTTCTGTGCGTGTTTTCAGCCTAATTGAATTTCGCCTTTTGGCCAGCAATTTGTTTCGATTTGCAGTTCAATGAATGGTCCATTGTCTTGGCCATGATGGCAACGTTCTGTATACGACTAGTTGCCACACACATGCAAAAATAAGCGCTCGAATTCGCAGCTAATCCGCTTGAGCAAAAACAGCAACAAAAACATTAGTTAAAAAAAAAACCAAAGCAAACACTTTTAATTTGCGCTAGCAAACTTGACGCCACTTGTAAAGAATAACTTGAACTTCCCCAAGCCGGAGCTATGTATGTATAAGAGTTAGAGTACATCCTACTGCGTGGGGGTCATCGTTGAGTAGTTGAGTTTTTTTGATTGGCATTTTACGGCCTACCCACATCTACTCAATTCAAATCAGCACATGCTCATGTATAAATAATTATTACGATACTTGCGTCATGTCATCTATATATATATATATTGATAAACACTTTGCTCGCTGCTCTATAACAAACAACTTCCGCCTCAATTGTTCATAATTTAGCCCAGACAAAAGATCAGGCAATTTGTATTGCTAGACGAGCACTCGCATCATTTCCAACTTGAGCTCCAAAAAAAAAATGAAATGCTAACCATACTACTTCTGCCAGACATTTAACCACAAAGACAAACGGCCTCATCCTTAGCACATTGACATTGAAAATGTTGACACGTCGACACATACAAAGCAACATGGCCCAAACAAAAGTTACGTAATCTTTTTGTACTTCTTCAATTGAATTGAACCTCATGTCAAGCACAGTGGGATCGAATGAAAAGTTGCTAGAGCTAACATGGGATAAAGTCTAACAAGCAAGCATTTCAAAAATCGCTTACCTTGTTCTTATTACACCATGAATTTTTAAAAATGTTCCACTGTGCGAATGTGAATTGAAGGGTTCCATTACATACACAAAATAATTACCAAATCATAATTAACAGCATTAATTAAACCAAACAAAGAATGTAGGGTTTGTGCAATGGAATTTTATATGCTATGTGGTAAAAAGCCGCGCATTGCTATTGCGGGCTATTGTTGTTTCCATTTACATTGTTATTTGTGGCAACGAAAAGCACTTTCGATTTTTTCTTCAAATACAACTAAGATGATGGCGCAAGACTTTGCTCACTGCAGATTGTCTCAGCCCAAAAAGCCAATGGGTCGTCGCGTTTACTGTTGGCTGCAGCGTCTAGTCTCTTGGTGTCCAACTTTTACCTAATCATAGAACACGTCTCGCTATGCGCATTAAAGAAAAACTCTTGCAACAGCAAACTGCTTTTTGGTCGTCACACTGTGAGAGCGGCACAAACAATTTAAGATTCGTGTCATTTGCATATGATGTACATAATCGTCGCTTAGACGATCATCTTCTAGAGTAAAACATTTTGCCATTATCACGAAAGCAATTTGCAGACTCAACTTGTCGATCCATCATTAACATAGCTGCTGCTGCTGCTGGTGCCAAATGTCAAGGCACATCCTTTTTCTCCATTCCATTCAAACACATGCATTTTAAACCCCAAATTTAGAATGCTAAAGCACATCATATATCATAATGAGCTAACAAATATTGAAAGTTTAACATTTAGACATGCCAAAAAAACAATGCTTTGTTTGTTTGTTTGTTAACACGATCATCGTTATTATTATTATGCAAATGATGACTATTGAACCTGTATTTGATAAACTTGGAACTTTGTTTTCTAAGCAAGCTTCTACTTTTCCTCTTACTAACTTTGCTAATTAGTTTTTCACTTGCTTTGCTTTTGTGGCACACTTTTTTTTTTTGGAGCAGCCATAATAATTATAGCAAAACATTAAGTATAAAGTCAATTTAAATCGTATTGTGTGCACCGTTGGAGATTGTTCGCCCTCATCATTCACACAGCACAGAAAAATTAATTGTTTGGCCTTTAAAGTCAAGTTGGCAAACTCATTGGCAGAGGCACGGCCAATAGAGGTATTGCAGATACTCGAAACCGATTTGTTGTGGCTCTAATTTCATTTCATTTTCTCGCTTACAATTCGCGATAACGCTTTACATATGTTGTTGTTGCTGTTGTTGTTAACCTTGAAATAAGATTTACATTTGCATTGGCAAATAATATTACTTGACTAGTGCCAAAGCGAACGGATAGTAAATTATTCGCTTGTAATATGTGTTAATGTGCATTCCTTTTGTTGGCCATTGATGGCCCAATTCGATGTGCCATATATAATACCTTTGCCAGGCAGCTTAAAGAGCGGCACAACCTAATGGCTATAATAATTTATAAGCCAACCGTTAAGCTTTCCTTCAAACAAATTGTTTTTTTTTTCAATAAAAGTCCTATATAATCAAAAAAAGAAGCCAAAGTAGAAACGCATACTTCCTTGAAGATGTCTTCAAAGTTTTGGGAATAAATCTAATGTTGTAACGCACTCCTTGTTGTTGTTGTTGTTGTCTTTGGTCGCATCACGATTCGCTGAAAAAAAATTAAACTTAAAATTTATGTTGTTTCTTCTGATGTAATAATAATCATGTGCTCAGGCTTTGGCTTAGAGGTTTTTTGTGAGTGAGACTGCCAGAAGACAGGTGAAAAATTGTTACAATTTGATGGCAACGTTTGTGGCATGCAACAGCGTGATGGCAGCATAACCACCACCACTTGTAATTTAGGTGGGTTGCATTGTGCTCTTTGTGGGTTGCACGTTATTTTCTATATATATTTTTTTTTATGTGACACTAAACTGTGTTTTAATGTGTTTCTGCGCGTTGTTTTAGAATGTTTTTCCATTATTTTTTTTCCTCCCCTCTTATAATTATAGTCGAGCTGTATATGAACGTTTTAGTTGTTTGACATGATTTACAATCGTGTTGTTGTGTTTTGCTCCAGGCAGCATTTAAAGCTTCGATAGCTGTAAATTTAGTCCAAGGATTAAAGTTGCTTTCAATGTTTAATTACAAAGTGAGATTCCTTTTTCTAACTGTTTTTTAAGGTTCGTTGCTTTCGCTTAAGTCTAGGTTAGAGCCGTTTGCTTCTAATGTAAATTCTAAAGCCAAGGTTCAGGCTTATACTGAGCTTCTCAAGGTCGTCCTGATGTGTGAAAAATAATAATAATTTAACAGTGCAATTGCAACAACAAGAACAACAACACGACCCTCGGCCTCAACTTGAAACCCTAAACTTGTTAGCTACTGTGTGTGAATGTTAAACAATTGTTAAACATTGTTTCAGTTACTGTCTCGTCTGTCAAAGATTGAATTACGAACTGAGTTCTCATTCTTGGCTGTTGGCCTACGTGCAACCTGCGCTCCCTTCACCCTGCCCGCAACAGCAACAATAGCAACGGCAATAACAACAACCTCTTAGCAGTTGCCAAAAACCATGTCCAAGTGTTTATATCTATAAGATGCCAAATCTAACCCAAATTTGTGGCGTCTCGCAAAACTTGCAAACTCAGCTACATTTTGAAAGTATCTATCTATCAATGCAACGGCAACGGCAACAGCGGCTTTGTCTTGCCTCCAACCATTCGTGGCCTGTTGAAGGCGGGTAGGAAGAGTGACTCCACTTTAAATTGCTGCAACACGCAAAATACAACAGCAACAACAAGAAGAAATAAACAAATCTGCCGAAGCAGATTAATTATAAGTCGAGGAGGAAGCTTAGGAAGCCACAGCTCATATCTTCTAAATGTGAATGTGTTGATGGCTTTTGGACTGAGTTTTTTTTTTTGCAGTTGTTTTATTGGATGGGGCGGTTAGTGGCGTCAACTGCAGAGACTCGTACTGAAGTGTTTGACATATGGATGCTTATTTTTGTTTTTTGGGTTTTAACAGCATTTTCGTAATGATGAGCGCATTAAAAAAATATATATATATATATGTATATTTATGTAGACTCGTGCGATTGCGAAAATCTCATTTATGAGACTTAGTTATTTGCGAATTCTTTCACAACTGTGGCAAGTGGCAAGCTGTTGCTTACAGCTGCCACTTACCAACCAACTGACAAACTAACAGACTAACTGACAATAAAAGCTCAATGAGCATAAATAAGATTAGTACAGATCCAAGTGCGATCTCTCTCTCTCTCTATCATTGTTAATATTTGGCACTAAATAGCACTTTAATTGGCAACCCCCTGCATGATTGCAACAGCAATCAAAGGGGGTGTTCATCTTCCAACCACAAAAGGCAATAATTCTGCATTGGCACATCGCACAACACTCTGAACATGATGCAGCAAAAATTGCAGTTGCAATTGCAACTTTTTAACTGGTAACAACAAAGTGCTCTGGGTGTGTTAGATGTGTGTCTAAAACATATTGCAAGTCTCACTTGTCGCGTTACTAATTAAATTCCAACATAATATATATACAAATACCCCTTAGTATGTTATCTAAAATATTGCTCATCATGCTTAGCGGTTGAATTTTAAATGCATTTTTCAAGCTAGATCAAGCGCCTGTTCGCTCTATTGAGCTGTTAGTTCCAGCACATTTAGTTAGTTCATGAACCTAAACACAATCGTTTCACAATCGATTGTTATCAAAACTCTGCTCTACCTTTTTTCACACACACACGCAACATTTTAGTTTACCCTTATTACCTATTTGTATTTAATGGCATGGGTATGTCAGTTAATTTCACTGTTGACATTTCAATCAATGACAAACAATTAGAGACATCAAATGAATACAACACAATTAGGTGTGCATAAATAAAAGTTTTCTTACATAAGACAGAGCAGGCAAAGGCAATGCAGTTACTTAATTACACACATGATTAAAGTATCTAAATCACGTAAAGCCCCCACAACATCATTATCATGTTGTTGTTACAGTTGTTGTGGGAGTGCAAAAAAAAAGGGTCTTCGTCTCCCAACTACTATATTTATGACATCCGTCAGCCGTTTGACTTTCTAACACAGTTTCCAGTGGTACGATCTTCGTTTCGATTCGTTTCATTTTGTTTATTTGGTTGGTCTTTGGTCTGCGTCGATGCTCTCCCAGTTTGCTTCGAGTACTTGCTTGGCGCTGCGTAATCGGGGCCATCTGCCGCCAGACAGAAGAGTTGATGATGTTATACATTTTCTTTATTTTTATTTGTTTGGGGAATTTGGCTTGCCACAATGACTCGCAAGTGAAGTATCATAAACATTCACTTTTATCGCTATGTGTATTTAGTGTATCTACTCTCAATGCAGTCAGTCGTCAACCAATTTCCTGCTACTTGATACAGTTTCGGTTGGCAAGGTCGTCGCCTAACTTGTGTGTCTCTCGACACTTGGACAAAATAATGGCGTTAACAAAGTTTACAAGCTACAACCATCTTTTTCTAAGTGCATGCATTTGTTTTTATTTTTTGACTTGTTTGCTTTGCCGATTTATGCAACAAACAAATAAGTAACACAACAACGGGACACAACAATGTTTGAAGTTGATTCCCCTGCCTCGAGCTGTGCTCCCAGATATCAGGCATCAAATCGATTGCCTGCTGCTGTTCGATCCTCGATCTACGAACTGTTAACGATCAATGCAATCTCTGAGCAGCTGTCAACTGAAGCTGGCCAAGTTATCAATACACACACACAATGTCTCACCTTCGCGGCAAACACTTTTACTTTTGTTGTCGGCCAAGAAACAAGTGACTCCAGCCATACGCAATAGTAGTACCGTTGCAGATAGCCTAACTACTTGAGATGTAGCCAAAACGCCTCAAGTTTCATATACGTGCGTGTAAATATACTTACGATTAATTACATTGGAGCACATTTTTGACAAGCTCAATGACTTGAATGAGAAATTTCTATGGTCATTATATATATTTTATTTATATACTCGTACTTTGTTACCTGCGCGGCCTTTATGCGTGATAATCGAGCGTAAAATGGGCCAGACACCACATCAAAGTAAGCCACAACAAAAACAACAAAAATAGCCCCCCAAAGGCAAAACAAAAAAATGATGCGAATTTGGTGTGAGTTTTTTTTTTTTTGGTTTTCTTTTACAAGTCAACGATGGGCCTCAAAAATAGAAGATCACTTCAAGGGATCCCAGGCGTCAATATGCAAATTTTCGTTTAAGTAAGTGTTGCCAAAAAGTATTAAAAACTATTAAGTTGAATAAAGTGTTGTTTGATTAATTGACTGCAACAAAAAAGAAAAATTAATTAAGTACTATAATTTATGCAAATTTAATGTGAGACTCTCGTTAGGAAATTTGTTAATGGGATAATGTGGCGTATGCGTAACGAGGAATGCATTTTACTTAAGTGATTACACTTAGAAAAACACAAATATTTATATATTGAAGATCTTTAAGATCAGCATATTAAAATAAATATACTTTCAATAAAATTGTTTTTGTTTATTATCATTTTGTTATAGTTTATGCCTAAGATGTTAATTATGTCAAGGCTAAAAATATTTATATCCAAGTGTAACAATAATCCGATTTGTTATGCTACAATTTTGTTTGGTTTGTCAACTTTAGCTAGTTAAATTAAAGCATAAATAATTCAGGCTTTTAAATTAATTGAAAAAAAAAAAACAAACAAACAAACAAAACATTCACATTACATTTTATATGTGTGCCAACCAAAAAGATACTTTACGTCTATCTTTGTGTTTTTATTGGCCCAAAGCAACTGCTACTCGTTGCTAACTGTTGCACTTACTGGCTGCTGCCACAATCCAATTAACCTTTTGACATTTGCAACGGCTACTTTTGGCTAATGGCTTCGCATACATCACACTAACAAAGCTTCTCTCTGGTCAATTCTAGTAATGCACACTTGCAATTTATGTTGCTGTTGTTGTTGTTGTTGCTTCTCATTGCGGATGTTTGTCTTATAAGCGGATACGCTTGTAATTAAAACACTCAACTCACAAAATCCACAACGGCTCGCTCGCTCGCTCGCCTCATGTCAAGTTGTTTGGTTGGGCGCCGTTCGGTGCAGTTTAATAAACTCATCAACAAATAACTAAGTGTCACTGCAACAGGCATAGAATGTGCAACATGTGTCTGCCTCGGCGGCTGTTTTAACAACAAGCTGTTTATTCGCTTGATTTCTTGTTTCTTGTTGACCATGTGCCTTTGACACCTGGTGGGCTTGCAAAACGGAACTGAGCGCTCTAAGAAAGCTATAAACTATTAAAAGCACATAAAAGTAGCATTAACAGCTTTGCGTTTATACACTTTAAATTGGTTAAGTTTGTTGATATATTGTTATCGAGTCCTTAGAACATTTTCGTTTAACGATCGATTAATTTTCGATACTCACAACTAAATAGCTAATCGTGTTATACCAAGCAGCTTTTGCAGGCTTTGCCAAGTGCTTGATAAATTTGAACAGATTTTGACGAACAGCCATTAAAAGGCAATAATTGTAGCTGGAAACCATAAAGCAGAAAGCATAAAGCAACGCCCACCCACCTGAGTAAGCACTCAAGCTCAAAATTTGCATAACAAATTTAATTCAAACACGCTTCTAAATCGTCAGTGCTAACTGTTAACTGTTAACAAGTTGGCAAGAGCAGCAATGGCTCAAGAAACTAGGAGCGGGGTGGGCGTTGTTTAACTGCAGCTTGCCAGGCACATAGGGGAGGGCGGATGCGCCCACATGCCTTCACGTTGTGCATACACGTGAAAGAAAAAGAAGAAGAAAAACACGTGCGTTAAACAGCCACTGCTTGGCGTGGGCGCTGTGTCGCCATAAATCTTCAGCACATGATGAATGTGGACGCGCTTGGCTAGGCGAAGAAGAAGATGGAGCTGTTGTTGGGAAGACTTTAATTGGAGCAACAAGTTGTTGCAAAGAATTTCGCCGCCAGTTAAAGGCAGGCCAAAAAATCGTTGTTACTCTATGCGCTCCAAAAAAATTTAAATAAAAACCACATTAACTTTGTGTGTAAGATGGTCAGCCCGTTGGTTTGGCTCTTTATAGTTGTGGTATGTAGCAATCTCTGGAGAATTAATGGCACACTGTGATCTCGTCACTATATGTGATTAACTGTTGCAAACTCCTAACACGATTGCCACATGAATTAACAATCATGCAGTAACGGATATATGCATCAAAGAACTTTAAAGAGCTAAACTAAGTATAAATACACTGCACTACTTAACAAACCTGACCTAGTTAATAAATATTTGTTTGTATGGATATAATTTGTATGCCATTAACGTATCTCTTCCCTGCAAACTATCAATCCAATCAACACTTTTAATGTACGCTAAACACGCAAAGCATTATTATTACTTTGTTCGGTTTGCGAGATGACTTCATTTGGGATTCAGTTAAGACGACAGCCTGGGATTCAAAGTCGGATCGTCGCTTGATTTGATTGATGAACAGCGCCCACCAATAAAAAAGAAAAGAAGTGAAACATTTGACATTGATCTGGGCGCGAGAAGAAGACGCTTTCGCTTTGAAGTTCAAAACTGCTCTCAAGTGGCAGAAAAAAAAATTGTTGAGACTGGAATCCACCCACCACAGCTAAATACCTGATTAACTCTGCTTACAATAATAATAACTCCCAAGTCGATTAAAATTCCGCTGGATAAAAGAAAAAAAAAATGTTGAATGTTAATCGCTCATTGTTTGTTTTTTTTTTTTTGGCTGCTTTTTGCAATATAAATTTGACATATAACAACATTGTTGTTGTTGCTTTCAAGCTGCCGCACATATTGCATTATTTTGTTGGCGATGGCAATCAAGTTGCAGACAAGTTAATTAAAATAACGCATAAGCTATTAACAAGAGATAAACAATTTTTTTGTATACAACGTTTATGCGGAAATTCTGAATAGCATGACACAGTTATCTGACTGGAGGCGTGAAGGTATTAGTCTTACAGGAATGCCAAAACTACTTACGCTAGATTATATTGTTATCCGTACTTAGCCTGGCATTAGATGAGCTAATAGAGAATATTGCTCAAGCGAAACTTAAAATACAAATTAATTGATGGTTTTAATAAAAGTACAAAAAGAAATATACGTTACACCAGTGTTTTGAAGGAATGTTAGCTTAAGTTTACAATGGGTTAAAGTGTGATTTCGCCATTGCCATATTGCTTGATGTTCAACAGATCGCAAGAGAACTTGAACAGTTCCTCGCACTTGGCCGGCTTCTTGGCGTCGGAGTGGACGGGTCCTCTGCCACCGTTGCTAAGATATGTGCCACCTTGTCCCTCAATCGATGGATCGATTGCTGCGAAGACCACTGTGCGTGCGCCACGCTCTGGTGTCTTGAAGAAGATCTTCTTGAAGATCGGTATCGATGTTGTGGCCGAGTGCTCAAACAGATCCGTATCCACAATGCCCGGATGCACAACGTTTGCCTGCACATGAGCCTGTTCCGCATCCAAAATCGATTGCAAATGACGTGTGAAGAGAATTTGTGCCAGTTTCGATTGACTGTAAGCGGTGCCGGGATAATAGTTCTTACTGCAAATGACACAAAAACTTATTAGTTGGACTTTTAAGAGCTGTGTAAGCTCCAGCAACACTTACAGTCCATTGATGTCCTTGTAGTTGATGCGTCCAATAAGATTCACACAGGAGCTAACATTCACAATTCGAGCATTTTTACCCGCCTTTCCAGCGGCACGCAGCTTGGGCAAGAGCAAATGAGTTAGCAGAAAGTGGCCCAAATAGTTAATGGCAAAATGCGATTCATAACCGTCCGCTGTCTGTTTGAAGGGGGCAAACATAATGCCAGCATTGTTTAGCAACAGATCAATTTTGGCATATTTCTCTGTAATGCGCTGTGCAAAGGCACGCACCGACTTCATATCCCCTACATCGAGCTCTTCGCATATAAGTTTGCCTTTTGTCTGGCTCAGATCGACAATGGAGCCAACTGCAGTTTGGGCACTGCTCGGATCTCGAACACCTGTAATATTTGTATGCAGCAAAGTATGCAATAGTTAAGTTATATTTTGATCCCTTGAATATAAGTCCCTTAAATATCCCTCTAAAAATTAATTTCCTTTTATGCTCAAGAGTATGCAACGCTTTTTGTGAGTAAACACTGCTAGCAATATTGTTGCGTAGCAGCTGCAGCAACATGTTGCGTGTGCATATGACTTTCAATTGTGTAGGTGTATATACAAATTCGTAGAAAAAAACCCAACAAGTGATTTTATTTTAAATTTTTTTCAATTATACTCATAGCTTAAGCACTGCACGTGCGCCTGTACTATCCGCAGAGTTGAGAAAATTTATTACTTGTGGAATAACAATTAAAAAAATAAAAAATTTGTGCTGATTTGCATATTGACTGGCATGCACAAGGCAACAAACAAAGTTCAATTGGTCAAAGCTGTATTTGAAAAAGAAACTTTATATTTAAACTTACCCATAATCACAGTCATATCGCATGCCAGCAATTTCTCCACAATGCGCAGCCCAATGCCTCGATTACCGCCCGTAATGACAGCAATGCGATCCGGTTGCTTATATAGTGCTGGATTGGATAGTTAGATAATTTAAATAAATTGTGCATGATGTGGAAGCTATTATTATTATGTTAATTGGCATGGGCAAGTACATACCAACTTTATCCCTTGACGCATATTGCGCATCATGTATGAGTCCAATGATACCCAAATACTGATAACGAAATTCCGTCTTCCATTCGAACCAGGATTTGGGCATTTCCTTGGTCGTCTTGCTGAATATGAAGGCACATAGCAGTAGGCCAATGATAAATAGCCAAAGTAACAACATTCTCTATGTTTGTATTGGTACTGTAATGCGAGATAAGGCAAACATTCATTAGTTGAACACATTTTTTAGGGTGCAAAGATCGGGAAATTGACTTTTGATAAGCTGTCTAGTATTTTACTTAGTCATTTGAGGATTAAAAATAGCTTGAAAAACCTTTTTGCTTAAAAATACTTGAAATAAAAATCAAGTTCAACTAAAGAGTCTTTACTGTAGTATGCTTTTAGCAATTCAGCTTAACAAACACTCAGCTTGTTTTTTTTTTTTGTTTTCCTATGTTTTTGCAATACTTTGACGTGAGTCAGCAACAATTGTTGTAGAACTTTTTTTTTTTCTTTTTTTTGATTGGCCCACTTTTTAATGCATAGATTGGTTGCTAATTTACACACTGCACTCACATACTTAAACGTTCTTCTTTATTGGCGAGAATGCAATTTATACTAATTAACTAAACACGCTTTAAAGTAATCAAACTGTGGCCCAGTTAACACAATGAGTGAGTGGGTTTCTAAAAAACAAAAAAAAAAGAAGAGGAAGAGGAGACGAACAGAAACAACAACGTCGACAAAGACGACACATAAAATGCAAATTAACAGAAACACCACAAGTCAAGCATTGGGAATGAAAGTTTGAAAAGCACATAATCCCCCTCCCTAACCCCTTTTTCCTCTTCTATCACACTTACTCCTAAAAAACAGAGAAGAGGAAGATAAAGAATGGGCTAAAAGCTAAACACACACACAAACATGCAAACAAATAGAGAAGACAAACATATGTTTGCATGTATGTATGTTGTACTATAAAGGTAGCTGTAAAGCAGCGGTGTGAAGAGTGTTACCAACATAGTTCATTAAATAAGTTCATGCGTGAGCGTTTGTGTGCGTATGTTTGTGTTTGTGTTTTTTTTTTGCCGTTGTCAACGTTTACGGCTACTTTGACTTCCGTCAACAAAATAACAAAATTAACTGTCATGCATTTTATAAACTTTCTATTTCTATTGTTGTTGCAGACACACACATACACACATAAAAATATTCAAAGTTACAGTACATACACTTGAAATCAGGGCTGGATGCGTTTTCTAAACTGCACTTTGGCTAAGCGCAACGTTTGCGACGTCTATGCAAATATTTGACAACCTTTTTGTCAGTTAAATTAAAGGTAAATACGTTTCCAATACTACTCTGCCCACTCGTACCCGGAGTCAGATCTATTGACTATAGACGATGGCAGCACGTCACGTTTATAATATATATTTTTGGTAAACCGGTTCCACACACACCAAAAAACACAACCGCACGGCAAGAAATTCAAAAGACAACTGAAACGTTTAAGTTTCGCGCGCACAATTTTGCTGTTAAGAACCGGAATTCGATTTTAATTCAATTTAATTTTTTTGATGCTGTCTATTTTTTTGTTCGTTTGACGCCGCCAACAACAGGTGTGTTGAGCGCCGGCATATGATTTACAAGTACGTGTAAACAACTCACCGCTTACAAAAGATAACAATTGTATTGTTAGCTATTAATGTCCTTGTGGTTGCGTGCTGACAACAAATTATTGTGTCATATGAAAATGAACTGTTTACGAGCTGACAAAATATTTAGTTTGCAATTAGAAACTTTATTCAACAGCTGTCGAGCAGCCGGCTAATAGTGTGACCGTACGCCGCGAGCTCAAAAATACCACTCTTATAGTTTGTAAAATATACTTACCGTTCGTTAGATTGAATCAAATTTACTTCAATTGAAACACAATTATTTTTGGCTAGCTGGCTTTGCATTTATTATTATTAAACGAAAAAAATATATATTACGGTGCATTTAACAAATGAATTATGTAAACTAATGTTTTATCTTGTATAGTTAAATTTGTTTACTATAGTAGAAGAAATTGAATATGAAAAAAGGGAAAAATCTAAGCACAAAACAAATTCTAAATATATTATAACTTGGTACTAAGTTTTTGAATAAATTTACTAAAATGATACAAGGGTTTTACATAGTGTTTCGTATAGGTGTCTGTGTTTTGTTTTTGTAGTGTAATTTTTTGTTATATAATTGTATATATATATTTTATATGCATAGGTATATACGTTTATATATATATAATATTACTAAATTGAAATATTTATTGTTGTTGTTTGTAAGTGCGCCTAGTTTCTAAAAAAAATTAATAATTCTTAATTTGAAAAGGGAAAAAGTGTGTGTGTGTAAATAATTTGTTTTTTTTTTATAAGTTCGTATCTAAGGTGCAGCTGCTTCGTCGCTTTGCTCCTTGATGTCCTTAACGATGGGCGCTGCAGCGGCATTCTTAGGCTGCTTTAACTGTCAATTCTCCATGGACATGACATTGATGTCATCGTTAATGGCCAACACCTGACTGATAAAGTTCTGATCGGAGACAACATCGCACAAGGATTTGCATAGCTCCGTCAGCTCCGGCTGCGACATGTTCAACTGTGGCGCTAACTTCACCAAATGTTGGCTAACATAATCCGGCAATTGCTGGTGAATCAAAAGAAAAGATATATAAGTTTTTTCACTAACTAAGAGTGTTTGTTTCAAGTGCTTACCTTGCCCACTTTGAAAGCACTGAACATCAGTTTGGCCTTGACACGCTGCTCATTGGGTCCATCGTAGAAGAGTGTGACATGCGCCTCCTGGGCATTAGACACCAGTGGAAAGTAGAGACCCGCATAGACACGTCCCTTGGCATCGCGTGAGAGCAACGAACGGAAATTGTAAACCAGATTACGGCGTACCGTAACATCGACAGCCGTCATATACTCCTGAGCAATGTAGACTAGGGAGGTCTTAAAGCTGGCCTCATCGCCACGTATTTCACGCTCCTTCCACTCGACAAACTTGTCGCTCTGTTGGCTAAAACTGTAGCAGTAATCGCGTTGCAAGTGTGGCTCCATGGATTGATTGAACCAGCCTTAAGAAAAGACAAAACAAAACGTAAGCAAAACCAAACAAAGGCTGTTGGAAATCTCTAATTACCTGTGTGTGGATAGCTTTGATCATTCATTACGGTTATGGCACGTCCAACATGATAGCCGGGATCGAGGATCATGACACCACGACGTTCACCAATGGCAAAACGCATGGCAACCATGACGTGCTCCTTCTCCACACCAGCATCGGCCGTCTTCATGCCATACTCCTCATCCATCTGAACATAATCATTGCAATCGGCCACTTGCTCCTCACACGACACCACATACAGATACTGTCCGAGCTGTGGAAACTTTTGCACCAGACGTGCAATGATCTCAAAGGCCAGCGAGACGCACATGTGATGGCGACGATTGATGGGCACATCGTAGAACTGGAAGAAACTGCGCAGATCGGAACGACGAGTGCGCTTGAAGCTGCGATAGAAGTCCACAAAGAGATTAACCGTATTGTAGTGCGTCTCCTCCAGCATGCGCTGCAGTGCCGTCTCCACAATGCCATTAAGCTCCTCATATTGCCAGACATTCTCAAAGATGAGCACATCCTTGGCTGGCTCCAACTCGCTGTTCCAATCGGGCAATGGCAGTGGATGACCCAAGGGCCAGACACCATTGATCTGATTGTAGGCGCTTAGATCATAGCCATCTGCCATGGCCCAATTGCTGCCCAGCTCAATGGATGATCCTTCTCCACTGCTGCTACTGGTGCTGCTCTTCTGCTTGCTGAGCAGCTTGATGATGTCGGAGTAACGCTCCGATCCGTTTGCCACCGGTGTCAGATTGGCGATTGGCAACCAATGTTGTTGCTGCTTCGCCTCCTCATCGTCCTCATCCTCATCCTCGTCGTCGTCGTCGTCGTCATCATCATCATCGTCGTCGTCCTCTTCACTGGAAGTTGAGGGTGTGGCCCGTTGGGTGCAACTGCTTGGCTTTTCAGCATGCTCAGCATTAGCTGAGTTTTTCGATAATGGCGTAGTCAATCCCATTCCACGCATCGCATCCGCCAACTGCTGCTCCGTGGCGTTAATGCTAACGCTGCAGTCGGCTGCTCCTCCACCTTCTCCTCCCGCTCCAGCAGCAACAGCAGCGACCCCATCATCATCATAGGGCATCGCTGCTGTTCCACCATCGTGGCCGTGACCCACGGCACCGGCACCATTGCCAGCGGCGAGTCAGCTTGGCCATTCGGCACCCCAGCGGCCCACGGTCGGCACATAGCCACTTTCACAGTCATTGATTGCGGCTTCTAGTTGAATGTTGGCGAATTGTTGACCCGTTGCGTTAGCGACGACGCTTGGACTCAATGCTGCTTGGGCAGCGGCAATCGCTGGGCTGGCGGAAGCACCAAGATTTTGATTATTATTTAGCAGACTATTCCGGCCCTGCGCTCGGTTGAACAGGAGGTCCGGCTCGTCTCCAAATTTCGTCGTTAGTTTAGACTGATCTGTTTTCGTTAAGGAAAGCAAAAAAAAAAAAACTATTAATAGAGAAATCTTTTGTTGGGTTTTAAAATGCCTGATAGCCTAGTTCCTAAGGTAAATTCAGTTGAATAATCAAAAACTAACTAAAGTAGTTACGCAAAGAACTTATTCATGTTCTTCAACAAGCATTACTCATTCCATGTTTATTCAGTTAATTTGTGATGTCTGACCTTTAGTTTTCCTCTTACCTAATTGTTTTTCCCACTCTGTTTTGCAGCTGCTCAACAAGTTTGCCCTTTTCAATGATTAGGCAGCTGGGATTTGAGATACAGGTGCAATTTGAACGTCAAACTTTGACCCTAATTATCTCAATAATAGATCTATGATGCCAACTGCAGCGTTCTTGGCTGTTAGTTGTTTTCTTTTTTTTGTTGAAGTGCCGTCAATCATAATAAAATAACAGTAGAGACGACTAACCGCAACGAAGTATAGGATATGTACTATATATAATATGTCTCAAGTGCTGATAGAGAGTGAGGGCATGCAGTTGATTAGGAGCACACGTTTATGAAACACGCCACTTGACAACAACAACAACATTGAAGCACTACCAGACAAGGGCAGGAAGGCACGTGTTTGGTTCATGTGAGCTGGGAGCTGAGGGCAACTCGCTCCGGCCGTCTGTGTTTTGGGTTTTTTGTGAAGCGAGTTCAACGTCATTCGTTGAAAGTAATCATTCCAAGGCTTCTCGCTGTCTCTCGAGCTGAGTGCTTTTTGTATGGTTAGAAATATTTTGCGTCATTTTAATTTGCTTTGTTTATATAATTGCAAGTTGTTATCTGGAACTTGCGCATTTCAGCACTATTTACAATGTGATTCATTATATTTCTGACTAAACGCATGAGTTACATATGTAAGTATTTGAACATTACTAAGGTTTTTCTAAATAGATCTAAAAATAAATGCAATTATTAAGTTCAAAAGCTCAACCTGTTGCTGGGCAATGTCCAAGTGCTAATCACTAAACAAATGTTGATAACAAATTGCTTGTAAAAAACTCTCTGCTTAAAAGTGTTTAGTTATTGTTATTCAACTGCTTTCAAGAACTGAATAAATACAAAAACATCTTGCTGATTAGATTAGATTATTCTTTTGGCCAAACAAATGCTTGACAATCTTGCAATTGCGCATTTGATTAATACGTGGAATATATTATGTAAATCAATATGTTATTAACTTACCCATACAATGGCCTAAGCCCAATAAACAATGTTGCGGTTCTGTGGTGATTTTTTGTTTTGCTTTGTTATGAATTTTCCTGTGAATGTTCTAGACACGCGATTTATTGTTTCGCCTACGGTTTGAGAGTCTCTCGTAAAGCAAATTTTAGGGTCTTTCGTTATGTACAGTTTGTGTGGCAGCAATTGCTCTCAAACTGTTGTGCACTTGGTGTTTTGGTTTTTTTTTTTTGATGTTTTGTTACAAAACCCAAAGAAATTAAAAAAATAATGTAACTAAAAAACAAACAACTCAATGGTTGCTTGCCGTTGTTAACTGTTTAAGTCTGTTTGTTGTATTTAAAACTTTGCTATTTACTTTAGCAATTAGAGTTCTTTATTTTTAAGGGTCTTTTTATTTTGGTTTTTTTTTATTAGTATTTTGTAATCGCTTTTGCCTGTTCAATGCAGGTCAGAGTTTTTTAACAATATTGGCGAATTAATCGACATCGAAGTGGATTTTTTTCTACACTTTGCCAGCTTGACAATGTTTTATTAAGTTATTACATATGGTACTACATATATAAATAACTGTTAAAAGTATGCACTTGCACTTGAATTATTTCCACTGAATATGCTTGTCTTTGCGTACTATTCCGAAGCCTGATCCGTTTCCAACGAGAGGCGAGATACGACTGAAAATTGAGCTCTTCTAACGGCGATTGTTCCGATTTCGATGTCGAATGCTGAATGCACACAGCTCGACGATACGAACGTGCTTATATACTAAATGGCGAGGGAGGGTATGGGATCGTGATTGTATTGTCTTTGATATGAGCGAGGGCAACGCGACGTTGACGCTGGCACAGTTTTATTTGTATTATTGTATTTTAAAAAAAAAAAGCTTTGGTAAAATATTCCACAGGGCTTCACTTGTACGGAACGAGGGGAACGAGGGGCACTGTTGTTGATGTTGTTGTTAACGCGACGTTTGTTTTGCTACGCACAATCGTAGCGATATATTGTTTTGCAGTTTCAGTTTTCTGTTGTGTCAACAAAAATCAGACGGCTGGCTTCCGTTGCGGGTGCTGTTGTTGATAACGGGGAATTGGGATATTTACTGAAAAGAGAGAGAAAATCAAGAGATGAGATTTGTAACAGTGCTGCCCAATATTAAAGTAGTTGTTGTGTGTAAAGAAATTTAAAAAATTGCGCTTTAAGTTTAAGTCTAAAGACAGTCTTTATTTTTATTCGTGAACGAATGGTGAAATCATTCGAATAAATAAATATGCCACATGCCTATGAATGTTTTTTATTATCTTGCTAAAATTGGTTGGTTTATCAACGCTGTTTGTTGTTGAAGCTCTTATCTTAATATGCGTAGTTAGATGAGTCTGCTTATTTAATTTATTAATTTACAAAGCACTTTATCAGACAAAATACATTGTATATGGTTTACGGTGAACTCGTTTCTTTTGCAACGTGAGTGGAAAGATAGTTTGTATTTGGGGCGATTATCTTGTTATTGGCAAACAATGCCGTATGATCTTGTTTATATAAGTACCACAATCCGCTTACGCCTTGTCCCACATTCCATACATTCTCTCCCCTCTCTCTCTCTCTCTCTCTCTCTCTTTGTTCATCTGCAATATGTGCACATTTATTTATTATATAGCTGCCATATAGTTGAGAAGCTTTTTGCGTCGTAACAAATTGCATTTTGTGTTAAAGAAACGTAGGCAAACATTTTTGTGTGCAATTAAAAGATTTTAAGCAGTCGGCATAAACAAAAATGAATGTTTACAACAAATGCAATATAGACTCTGTATTTTCAAGGTCGGGCATATTTATTATATATTTATACAAATGTATAAGCTGTCGAAATCAACATTTGAGGGCACATTTAGCATAAGCCAAATTAGAATACATAAACAAAGCAAGTTTATTTTAATAATTAACTAATTAATGCAATGTTGAAAGTTTAAGTTTTGTATATTTGCGAAAATAACAAAACTAAAAACAGCCGGAAGCCAGCTAGAATTTTCTTTAAGGTTGTAGCTTAAGGTTTTGGTTTTTTAGTTTATTGGATTAAAGAACCAAGCTTCGTTGACGTCACAAAAAAAAATGAACGTTCGCGATGGGAACAGTGCAATAATGTAATAATGTAAACTAGTTCAATGCCGCCAGGCTGCAGAACTACCAACCAACTCTGACGTCATCACTGGACGTAGTTCCAAATTCATATTGTGGTTTTAAAGCCGGCCGGCTGCTGGCTGAAAGTGCGTGTCTGTTCTGCCAAGTGGAATTCACAACACAGTTAATTTCCCCATAATTTCCCACAATCTCATTCCAATGGCCGTATTGATGCGTGCCATGTGCCACGTGGCGTTCTGTGTAAGCGCGTATTTGTAAACAATTGCAGACCGCGTGCTGTTTTATGCATGTATTTGTATCCTTTCCCGCCTGCTGTTCCCGCTTTTACTATCAAAACATTGCGTGTTTCAATGTTCGCAATAATCTGCGCAGGCGCGTGAACTTTTGTGGAATCTTTCCAGATTGGAACTACGAACTGGAACATGCTAATGTTGTTGGTCTTTGTTACAAGTAAGCAAAGAATATAGAACGTTGCCAGTGCAATAATACAAACAGTTAGGTTATTATTTAAAAGTTAGTTGTTTTTTTTTAGGTAATTGTTCGAAAATTCAAGACACAAGCTTAGCTTATGTTAGCTGTGAGCACTTGCGCTGACCGCCACTGTAGCCAAGCCCTCACAGATGTTATTTTCCACACTCTATTTTTTTTCGCGAGAGAGTGAGAGGCGCTTTCTTTGTTGTCTACTTGTTGTTGTGCGTTCTGCTGGCAATATTGTGGGTGCTGGGGGTGGTGTTGAGTATTGTTGCCAATGCGCTTTTCATGGCAAAAAAAAGAATATATAAAATCGATAGAAGAAAAACAGCAAAGCGAGAAACAGAGGTATGGTTCTCTTTGTTTAAGGCAAAACTTACCCGTTGCTGTTGTTCACACACAAAGACACAAATGCAGAAACGCGAACTGAAACACACACGCACACACATACGTTTGCCGTCTGTTTGAGGGGGAGTAGTCATAGGAGGGGGGCGAGGAGCTTAGAACTTTTTACTCCAATTGTAGGAACCGTTATAGAAAAATAAAATCAATATAATTAATTTGGTGTGCATATTGGTAACAGTCATGGCACACAATATAAGGCACTAAACTATCGTTGTTATTATAATTATAATTGTGTTTGATTTCTGGCTTTACTTTTTATGCCTTTTGCGTTTGTGTGGCATTTAAAAAAAGTTACGACACACAAAAACTTATTTTGAATTATGTGTTTTGGTTTTTAAATGTGGTTTTTTGTCCGGACTCTAGGTCTAAACGAGGCACTATGCATATACAAAACTATGTATTTTTCTTGGTTTTTATATAAAAGTATTTGTAATATATATTATTCTGTTAATTTTGCTGCTGCTGCTGCGGCTGCTGCTGCTTTGTTTGATGTTAAAAATTCGACTGAATGTGCAAGTTGCTGCGACACTAACTGAGTCAGCAAACTCAGCTTCCAGCCCACTTCCAGTGCCCTTCCAATGGACAATAAGTCAGTGTTGCGCCTAATGGCGAATGCAGTTGACCAATATTTGCGTCATCCCAACAAGGTCTCACCTTAATACACACATTCAAAACTAAATGCTTGACAGACACATGACGAAACCATTAAAACAGGCAACCAGGGAAAGCCTTATAAATGGCATAGCCATGACTGTATTGAAAACCATATTACATATACATATTAATGATCGAAACAAATGCCAAATAACACTTATACTCTATATCTAAACACGTTTTAGTCCAGTCAATATGTTGTCGGCTTGAAAACAATGTCAAATTTAAGGCACAACAAAGTTCTAAATAGTATTCGTATAATGTTTATTGTGGTTATTGTGGCTCCTCCATTAGCCAGCAGTGCAAATAATAATTACAACTATTATGGAAATATCGAGAATCCTTGTCGCAACAATGATAACGCAGAGAAACATCATCAAAACATCCAACTACAAATGCAATCAATCAAATATAATATGGACAATGATCCCAGCGAATTGTTCAGGCAACTGGATACGAATGTCTGGACCGAAGCGCCAAAGGTGGATGCCAACAAGCAAGAGCTAGATCCCAGCCAATGGCTAACGAAACAGAGCAATGAAAAGCCAGATGATTATCCGCTCTATGATCGGGAGGAGCAACAGCGTCGCTTGGAACGCATACAAAATGAAGCAGCCGATTGTGAATTCCAACGTTTGATGAAGCTCAACTTGCAACGGCAGTCAGTCGAGGGGAAAACACCAACGCTGCAACGTAAGAAAACGTATAATAAGAAAAGTTCTCTGCTCGAGAGCGTCGCCTTATGCTGCAAGACCAAGTCCGAAGGCAAATGTGGTCAGCCCAAGTTGACAACAATTGCACCTGATCGTCAACAAGTTACTTGCAAGAAGCCTGCTGCAAAGACAAAGGAACAGCAGCCCCTTACGCCTAAGCAATTTATGCAGCTTACGAGGCGTATGAAGAAACGTGCTTTGATCATTATTAGACATCTTAATCGATTGGAAATGGAGCTTTTAAGCTGTGGCAAAAGAAAGAACAAAATGAAGAAGAAGATGAAGAAGACTGGTAAATGTACAGTTAGTACACATTCAACTAGCAGAGCTAGTTTGGAGCCAACAACTACCGTTAGCACAGAGGCAACAACAACGACAGCAGATCCAACAACAACAACAACAACAACTACAACTACAACTGAAAAAACAAAAGAACCGAGTAATGGCAAAAATAAGACGCCTGAACGATTGGATAAACCAATAACAACAACAACAACACGAAAGCCAGGCAGGCGTAAATACGGCTTCTACTTTGGCTACAGACCGCCCGGTGAGCGGAATACAGAGGCGCATATTGCAGCAGCATTGAAGGAGCAACAGCGGCTGGAGCAGAAGGTGCGTGAGGAGCAGCAAATGCAACGTGAGGCGTCGCGACCTGAACGCCAGCAGCTGCAGCAGGGTGAACGCTTTTGGTTGCCAATCAAACAGAAACGTGACCGTTATGCAAGAAAATCCAATCAAGCGATTGCAAAGCATCGGCCAAGGATAAGCCACATATCAGAGCAGCCAAATATGGTTTGGAAAAATATTAAAAGAAAGAGAATGCAGCAAAAAGATAATGTTCAGCATCAAATGCAACAACACAGAGGCAGACTTTAAACGACATTATATTATATATATTTTTTAAGAAACGTTCAATAGTTTATTGAATAAACGTCCAAATTTAAATTGCCGCCTTGCTCAATTATCGATTATTTTGTGTGCATCAATAAGGTAACCCTAATAATATCGTTTAGATGCTCTTTAGTGACTATTGTTGGGGTGCCCACAGTGTACAGAAATCGATAGTTTTACAGTTACTTTTGTCAGATGTAATCAAGACCGCACGCTTTGAAAGCGAATTTCACTGTGTTGATTTTTGTTCTTTTACAAAGAAATTCTTAAAAATAACTGTTTTTAAATTTTGTCTTATGCACAAGTGCATATAAAAACATATTTCAATCGGAGATATACATTTTTATACGTAATAAGTAAGTACCCTGATAAGTTCTGTACATTTCAGAACAGAAAATTGATGCTAGACAAACGAAAGAAGTTTAACATAAAATATATACGTATATGTATGTGTGTGTATTTAAGCTGATACTTGAACAAATAAACAGAATTTGTGCTGCGTTTGCAAAGCTAAAGCGTTATTGCAGTCGATCAAAAATCAAACGCTACAAAAGAAAAAAAGTTTTGGCGCTGCGCCGTCGCTTTGCATTGTTTCTCTTTACCATTTCTCTTTGGCTTACGCTCTTAGAGGTTATGTTCCATATCTGTGTCGCGTTTATTGAGCGCCCATAATTTACTGTTGCGAATTTCACGCATAATTGTAGTTGTGGGTGGTATTTGCTGGCATTTCCCTTTTCAATTTCACATTTAATTGCTGGATTGTCATGTTCACTTATATGTATGTATGTGTGTAGTTATGTATTTGTTGCTAATTGTATTTTTCTTTTGCAGCTTATTGCCATGGCCAAGAATCAAAAGGAGGCAACTCTTAAGGAAATCACCATTGTGGTGCGATCGCTAATAAACTCTGTCAAGCCGCCGGTCAGCTTGCAGCGGATTGCGTATGATTATATGAAAGTCGAGCATGGGCCAATACCATATCGTGCCCTGGGTTATCCGACCGTTCAGAGTTTGCTGGAGGATACAAATGCATTCAATTTTCAGAGAGTTGGTAACGAAGTGAGTAATTGCGAGAACAAAATGTCGACCACCACCCACAAAAAACACCCGACCTGAATACTCTTTGAGCTTACGCTCTCCTCTCTAAGATACACAGCTTTTGGACGGCTGCTTTCAAGCATTTGGCAGAGCTTGCCTGTATTCCGCTCAGTAAGTTTCGGTGCGTCAACGCGAACGGTGCTGTTTCTCTCTCCCTGCACGTGTGTGTGTGTGTGCGTGCGTGCGTTCGTTCGTTCGTTCGTGTTGGTGTGCTGTACGGGGCTTGGCCTGCTATTGAAGGGGCAACGTGTCAAACAACGTCGCGCGTCTCTTGCATTGTTCATCCTGAAGTGTAAACAATGTTTGTTACTTGTCTATTATTGTTTGAGCATATGACACATTTTTGTATGTGCGTTTTCATCAAATGCAGCAGCATACATTGGCACAAAATCGTACAATGCCAATTTAAACTTTTCAACAGCTCGCCTGTGTTGCTCTCTCTTTATACTCTCTCTTTCTCTCTATCTTGCTTGCATGTATGTTTGCCTGTCTGTCTGTGTGTGTGTGTGTGTGTTTGCAATTCGCTTTGCATGCATGGTGAAAGTGAACAATTGTTTTTTTGTTGTTGCTGCTGCTGCTACTGACACAGACAGTGGAAGCATTACATTGCAATTTTATCTGTTGTTATAATTTATTTTTAAACGCAATCATTTATGCGATATGTTATGCACTCTCATTGTTTATATGTTAAACATATTTCTTGTTACTCTTATCAGATTGTATACACTCCAATCAGACTGATTTGCATTGAGCCGGCGTTATGGCTAACACAAATGTATTATTTTTATATATATTCTTTTAGATTATTATCAGTGCGCGGCATAGTTCGAAATCTGCACACATTGCAACTCTTGTGCGCGGCCAGAAAAGCAACCAAAAGAGAAGTCAACCCCCGTTTTTACGCCCACAACCAGAACAGTCAATTAGACCAATTGTTGCTGTGAACAACAATCAGAACAGAAAAAACAATTGGCGTTGCAGAGATAATAACAACAGCAGCAGCAGCAACAACAACACCAACAACAATAATAATAATAACATCACAGCACAGCAGCAAAAGGAGCTGGAACGTTTACGTTCGGAAATCTCTGAAGAGCTTTTTCAGCTGCGTAAGCAACAAGAGGAATGCCAACAACAAGAGCTTAAACTGCAACGCTATCATTTGGATTTGCGCGAACAGCTGGAACAGCAGCAGCGCAAAACAGAAAAACAAATCCGTCAATTGCAAGAACAACAAGAACGTGGCCGGGCGTCGCAAGCTGACGCTATAAAAAAGCTGGTCGACGATCGTCTTAAGTTGCAAGAACAGCTTAGCTTGCAGGAAGCGCAACAGCAACGGCAGCAAATAAATAAAAAATCCCAAATATTAGCTAGCAAGATTTTGACGCCACCTAATTCGCCACCCGAAATGAATGGCAATGCAGCTGGCTCTAGCCCTGCTGCTGCTGCTGCCGCTGCCACCGGAGCTGCTGCTGCTTCCGTTTCCACTCCGGGTGCTGGTGGTGCCAATATAAGCCGCAAGTTGAATTTGCGTCCCATACTGGGCAATAGTGCGGCACAGCAGCAGCAGCGACCGCCTATGATGACAATGATACATCAACAAACACCAGATGCAATGGCTGCTATGAAACGACAGCCGCATCCGCGTGTTACGCGTACTGGCAACTCTGTCAACTATAGACTTAAACAACAACAACAACCACAGCAGTCGGTGGCAACTGAGGAACCAAAGGCAAAACCAGCAACAACAACAACAACAACATCGCCTATAGCAAGCAAACCTGCTGAGCCAAAATCACCAGAGAAGATGGCCAGCATTAAGACCACATCGATGGCACCCAAAGCTACCAAGCCACCGTCGCCACTGATGCAGGTGAGTACATACCATATCTATAACGAATTACGACATCTAGTAACATTTGTATATATTATATTACAGAATGTGCAGCCAGTGCGTCAGAATTCAGTTCAATTAAAATCAAGCAACGATGAATTCATCGATAGTCTGTATAATGCGCTAATTAATCATAATGGAATAGTGGTTAACAAGTTGCGACAATGGTACGAGGAGACAGTTAAACGTCAAGTGCCCAGCAACTGGATGCAGCTGATTTCCAATTCGCCAAAAATACGCATAGAAAATGGTGTTCTTCATAACATCGTGTTTGCGAATACGGCAGAAGCCAAAACGGAATTAAGCCTTGCGAGTCTAACGTTAAAGCCGGTCTACACTGCAATGCCGGAGTTGCAATTGCCTTGGTTGGATGGGCAGCAGGATTGGAGTATGTTTATCACACATTGTGACAACACTACACATGTCTGGGCACGTCTTATCGAGCATAGTGCACAATTCGAGCAGTTAACGGAGCAATTGAATTTGCACATGTCTCAACAAATGAATCAACAGGCATTGCACGAGCAGCAGGAGCAGCCTGACGTACAGATGATCTATGTGGTGGAAGTCTGTGAGAACTGGAATCGAGTACGTGTCGTGTCACTGGATGCAGAGAAGCGTCAGTGTACCTGCCATTTCATAGACTTTGGCGATGAGGTGATCTTAAGCTATGAAAATTTGTATTTGTGCTCATCACAATTTCTGGCATTGCCCGCTCAAGCTGTATGCCTAAGCATGTATGCTCTGGACAAATTTGAGGAGCATCCACATGCTCTAGCCGTGCTTAACAAGGAGCTGGCCGGGCACAGTGTTGTCACCCGCATCATAACCAACGAGTCGCAGTTCCATGCCGCCGGTGGTCTTGCTCAAGGTGTCATGCTAGCAGCAGGCGAGGAGCATGTTTGTCGTCGTCGAGCCTGCATTGTTGGCACCTTCTATGATACATCCACAGCTGAGGATATACATCTTAATGATTTGGTTGCCGATAAGATCATACGCAATACTCCAGCACCTATGCTCAAACTGGATCAGAAATCCAATCATGTGTTCGTCTCCCATGTTAACGATGTGGGCGATCTAATGGTGCAATTGCCCAACGAAGATTTGAAATTTGTGCAACGCTGCATGGCCAAAATGATAAGCAATAGCAGCGAACAGCAGCGCGTCTGCTACACAGATCTCTTGCACGATCGTCTCATCTGTGTGTGCGATGAGGATGGCGATGGTGTTAAGCAATGGTATCGCGGCATGCTTGTGAACAAGCCCAAGACACCCGAGGAGGAGGTATTCGATGTGTATTACGTGGACGATGGACGTTTGCGCAAGACGCACATTTCCAACATTTATCGTCTGGAGGCAAACAATCTGGCCCTTGCCTCGTTTCCCGCTCAAGCGTTGCGTGTGCGTCTGCATGACATGCCGCCAATTAATAGCCAGATGTTGGAACGACTTCGTGGCTTGCTCTCACCCCAATCGCCGGTGCTTGTAAGCAATGTGAAATCTCAATGCTTTTAATCAATTACTAACATCTCTCTCTCTCTCTTTCTCTTTGCAGCTCAAAGTAATTGAGGGCACCTCGGATAAGTTGCCAATGGTGAATGTGATTGCAAGATCCACAAATGGCGTATACGTGTGCGTTAACATTGCCCTTCGCACCGAGTATGAGATGCAGGGGTAAGTTGTGAACTTTGTTTGGTTTTTTATGTTGCATACAAACAAAAAATCACTCAAGCATACAACTGCACATACAAACATACATACCCGCACACCCACTCACACACACACACACTACAAAAATGCCAAAAAAAAATATAAAAAAATCTTCTATTGCTCTTCATGTGGTTTAATGCTGTTGGTTTCTAATTAGCTTTCAATAAACTGGAAGTGACAACAAAATTAACGAATCTTCTTCAATTCACAACAACAACAACAAGAACATCTCGTAAGCTAACAAATCGTTCGTTTGTTCGTTCGTACGCTCATATAATATTTAGTGCCATAGATTTAAGAAATTCATTCATTTTAAATCATCACTGTAAATAATGGGCTTTCATTAAAATACATTTACAATAATATTATTGTATCACCAAATAACCAAAACATACAAAAAAAAAACAACTGGAGTTTTTTCTTCAAACCTCTTTCACGTCCTGTGATTACCTTTTGCATACGGTTTGTGCAGTTCATCGCAGCTGGAACTGTTCGATGACGGTGGCCTGCATTTCAGTGCCAACGGTCAATTGATAAGACGCAGCAGCTTTAGTTCCACAGTCTCCAACCAGAGCACCAACAGCAGCGATCGTTCAACAACAGTTGGCAGCAGCATTCTTTCACCGCTAAGCACACCAATTAAACTCAATGGCGTACTGCTGCCCATGCTCAAAGAGTATGAAGCCATACCGGCAGTGGATGCTTATTTTGAGGTGCGTGTGGTGCTCTCAGTTAATCCTAGTCACTTTGCTGTAAGTATTCCAACTAAATGTTTTCTATATTTTGAGTTCATTTATGAATAATGCCTTTTGCTTTTTAGGTGCAACCCTACAAATGTTACAATCAACTACAACGTTTGATGAACGATTTGCAGACGCATTGCAATGATCCAGCAGCGGCACAACGTGTGGAAGCCAATCAACTAAGCATTGGACAGTGCTATGCTGCTGCGGACAGCGATAACATCTATCATCGGTGAGCAGTTAAGCGCTGTAAAAGAAATCTTCCTTTATTAACATTTTCTTACACAGCGTAATTATTCGCAAGATTTACGACGAAATGATACATGTACGTTATGTGGATGTGGGCGACGATGCTGTTGTGCGCTGCAATGAGCTTCTAAAGCTCGTGGCAGAGTTCCGCGAGTTGCCCATGATGGCGCTGCCAGCACAGCTGCATGGTAACATTACTTTCCTAAAAGATTTAAACAATAAGTAAATATATCAATTGTCAACAGGCATTGTGCTCAACGATATCGTTTGGACTCAGGAGAATTGTGTACGCTTTCGTCAGCTAACACTGGGACAGAAGTTTATTGGTCTGGTGAGACGTGTGGATAAACTGCAGGATGGACGACGTGCGCTCAGTTTGGAGCTTATTGATACCTCAACGCCGCAAGATATTAAAGTGCACGAAACTCTGATTATGGAGAAACATGCGTTGCCTGCGCCATAAACTCAAACGCAAATGATATTATTAATTACTCATTATTTGTTTTAAATTATGCGGACTGCAGCGATTACACACAAACATATTCATATACACATATATATTTATGAGCACACATTCCGCGACATAAAACCTAAGATATTGCTATTATTATTATTATATATAAACCACTAAATGTTACTTTATGTTGCATTCGAGCCATGCGAAAAAAATTCAAAACAGCAAACGCAACAATAAACAATTATTTTTGCTATCGAGAGAATGGATGTACTTGATTTGCGGACTTGATGTTCGTCTTAACGGCAGATGGTGCCTTGCCCAGCTGCTGCTGTACATTGCCGGGACTCATAGATGGACCGCCCATGGGTGGTGTTTGTCCGCGTATGGATGGCGGCACCATCATGCCGGGTCCACCGGGTCCCGGACCGTACGCCTTAAATTGTAGTCCCTTGCCCATGCCAACGGCTGCCACAAGTAGTTGTGTGTCCGTCATGCTGCTTGTTTGCTGAATGCCTGTGCGTGAACTGGACTCGATCTCCCATTCCTCGCGTGCCTTGCTCACCATGTCCAGCACGTGTGAGACGACCTTGTTGTACTGCGTCACTTGTTTCATGGCGGCATCGTTTGTCAGATTGGCCGCTTTCTGTTCGTTCTGCTGCATTTTCTGCTCCGTAATGGGATCGGGACGTGTGCGCAAATAGTCGGGCACAATGTCATGTGAGAAGACAGGCACGCGGCCTTCGGTTAAGTTTACAAGCGTCTCGTCGCGATCCATAGAAACTAGCAATGGTAGAACCGTATGATTACGCAGCAATGGACACTGCTCTTTGGCCAAGATCTTGGTCAGACTAGTCAAGTGGCTGGAGATTATGGCAAAGTTGTCAAGAAAAGTTGGCCAATTGATGTCCATGTATTCCATTTCCAGTTTTTGTATCATCGATAGCACTGCCAACTTAAGATCGTTTAGACGCTGGACGACTGCATCCAGCGTCATCTCAAAGTGCTTTTCTCCGCGTTGCATTACGAGCAAATAATTTCGGCACTTTGTTGCAAAAAATCTGCCACAACAATTTCTGATGGCTTCTACAGTTGTGTTTGTAACAATCTATCGATATTTAACAACTTACTCGATAGTTTGATAGGCTGTGACAAAAAGCGAGTCATTAGACTTATCGAGTTACGCGATTAAGGAATATTTGAAACAGTTATTTATTTATACAAACAAGTTTTTTTCTTGCTCAATACAAACTGTATTAGATTATATTTTAGAATAAAAGGACTCGTGCACGACCATGTTCGCCTGAATGTCAACCAATCTTTGGCACCCGATTAATGCCATTGTAGTTTCAAAATCCTTTCTCAACACACTTAATAATTGCTCGACGCCTTGCTGTCCATTATAGGCCAGGCCATAAACAGCTGGTCGCCCAATAAACACCGTCTTGGCCCCCAATGCCAAAGCTTTAAAAACATCATTGCCCGTCATAATGCCACCATCTAACATAACAATCAGATCATTGCCAACTGCTTTAACCACTTCTGGCAAGGCCTCAATTGAGGCTGGTACGGTGTCAATTTGCCTAGCGCCATGATTGGACACGATAACACCATCACAGCCAAATTCACGAGCCAGAACTGCATCCTCTGCAGTCAGCACACCCTTGACAATGATGGGCAAATGAGTAAGCTTTTTCAGCCAATTGATTTCATTCCAAGTGATGCTGGGATCAAATTGACTGGCCACGTACTCATTTATGCCAGAGCCACCCATGGTGACCACACCATTTGCCTGCTCCCCTTGAAAGTTGGCCAAGCTCAAATGCGATGGCAAACTAAATTTGTTACGCACATCCGAACGCCGGTGTCCAAAGATTGGCGCATCTATGGTCAAAACCAATGCCTTAAAGTTGGCCTTTTCTGCACGGCGAACTAGCTTTTCGGTAAGTGATCTAAGAACAAAAATGCGTTAACTTCGCTTAATACAAATAGATAATATGTCACCTTACCTATCTTTGTATATGTATAGCTGAAACCACTTGTTAGTATCCGGTGCACCAGCTGCCAAATCCTCTAGCGATGTGGTCGACAGTGTGCTTAATATGAATATGGAACCAGCTTTGCCAGCGGCGCGTGCATTTCCAATTTCACCATCTGGATGGGCCATCTTTTGCATCGCACTGGGTGCAATACCCACCGGCCACTTTTGCTTTTGTCCAAAAATCTCACAACTGATATCCAGTTGGGATACGTTGCGCAGGAAACGTGGACGTAGACGTAATCTACTCAAAACGATTAAATTATCACATGCCAATGTGGTTTATATGTTTATTAAGCTAACCTTTTGTAAGCATCTCGGTTTAGTTTCAGTGTAAACTGTTCTCCTGCTCCGCTTTTGTAGTAATCTAATGCATTCTTTTCCAGCTGACTGGATGCCTTCTCCTCAAAATCCTCGACACAGACCAGCGACATCTTTGCTAAAAAACTTATATAACCGTTATGTAATCTGGATGCTAGGTGCTGCACTCTCTCGACTGAATCTGAATTTCGATTAGATGAAGCATATATGTTTTTATTATGATCGTCTGGAAGCAGCAGCAGCTGATAACCGAATCTTGAAATAAAAACAGAGATTACGTAGGAGGAGCAGATCACTTTGAAAGCAATAGACAAGAGGCAATCACCAGGCAATACTATCTTTGTCTACAAGGGGTCCAGTGATAAGAGAATTTCAGCGAGATTTTCTAGAGCAGCAATGTCTTATTAACTTTATAAGCATACTTATAGGCTGACATCAAAATTGTGTGTTTCTGTTTAATAAATTCAACTCAAGCTTTAATAAAATCTTTTAAAAACATACGCCAACACCTTTATCATAACTAGTCAACAAAAAACAATACAGTCAAAGAAAAACGTATAAATAATTTAACAATTTTAAACGCTATACGATTCCTTAAGGTTCTTAAAGTATTCCAAGTCAGTTTGACTGATTGAAGGCACAAATTTGTTAAAAGATGTCGCAAAATCCTCGGACTCAACGATAATGTGTGCAGCACTCAACTCCTTTGCGGAGAGGCCGCAACTCAAATGCTGGTTAATGGTGCGACGAACCGCTGATAGCCAAGCATTGGAGCAAATGGAGTACAAGTCAGCACCGCTCATCTCCATCTTTAGACGCTCGGCAATCTGCATTAGATCCACATCGCCAGACAGTATAAAGCGCTGTGTTTGTGCACGTAGAACGGCAGCCTTATCATCGGCCGTTGAGCAGGGACCCACATAGAAGAGCTTATCAAAGCGTCCGGGTCGCAGTAGAGCAGGATCAATTAAGTCTGGACGATTTGTGGCAGCGAGTATAAATATTGGCTTACTGGCATCCCCATTGCACATGCCATCCATTTCGGCCAGCAATTGGGAAACCACACGATCCATAACACCACCCGAGTCGCCAGCAACGCCACGATTCGGCGCCAGCGAGTCCAGCTCATCCAGGAAAAGTACACAAGGTGCCGCTGAACGGGCGCGTGTAAACACCTCGCGAACATTCTGTTCGCTCTGGCCAACATACATGTTAAGCAGCTCGGGTCCCTGGACGGAGAGGAAACTTAGATTGCACTCGGTTGCAACGGCTTTGGCAACGAGAGTTTTTCCAGTGCCCGGTGGTCCATAGAGTAAAATGCCCGAACGTCGTAGATTTTTGCCCATTAAATGAACGTGTTTGAGTGGCAGTCCAATGCTGCTCTGGATCTCATCCTTGAGCTTGTACAGACCTCCAATGTCGGACCAATAGACCTTGGGCACCTTTGGAGCACCCAAACTGTCGGCAAAGGAGCTCTGCATCTCGTTCAAATTCGTGGCAAAGTGCTCCAGCTTCAGATGACTCTGTGCCTTTGTGGATTCTCTTCGCTTCAGACGCACGGCATTATCGTAGAGCAGCTGCAGGTCGCCCAGCATAAAGCCTTGCGATTTGGCCGCAACTTCGTGCAACACGCTCTTCGTCTCCTGCCACTGCGGGCTAAGTCGATTCAAATAGCGGGATTGCATGTTAAGTGGAAACAGTGGCAATTCCTTGACTGCCTTTTGATTATAAATAGCATCATTGAAGGATTCACGCACATGCATCCATTTGAGTAGCTCAAAGCGTTCCGTTTGATTGGGCGTTTCAATGCTAATAATTTCGAGGAATAGGCTTTGAATCATTGGCTTCAAATGCTTGTCACTGGTCAGGGCGACAACAACAACGGGAAATTTGCGATCGCATGTAAACAAATCCTGAATCTGCACATGAAAGGCAGACAACAAACGCAGATCCTCATTGCCCTCGTTATCAATGCCAAATATCTGTAAAGTGAATTAGATATTTATTATCTTTCACTTAGAAAACTTACAGCTTACCTCAAAGTTGTGGAAGCAAATCAAAAGTGGTTCGCTTATCTGACTCTTGGCAAAAACCGCTTTCAATTTCATTTCTGTATGCGATGGCACTTGCGAGACAATTTCAGCACAATCTGCGCCATAGATATGCATGCCCAACTCGTGAGCCACAGCATTGATGAGCTTCGTTTTGCCAGCGCCGCGTTCGCCCTGTAGCAGGAAGACCGGAAAGATGTGCTTGGAGGACAGGCAAGCGGATTTCTTTGGCAAAAATGCATCCACCGAGGAGAGCAACGTTTGATAGGGCTTCCGCAGACCACTTGGATAGCTGTCGGCGATTGCGCAGCTATCCAAAATTTGGCGTGGCAAAAAACTATGCGCATGTGGCACTTGCACCAGATTGCTAAAGTTCTTAGCCACCACAGCCTGCAGTTCGAATTCGCTGCCCTTCGCCTCCAGATGCACACAGCGGAAGTAAACCTCACGCAGATAGGCAAATATTAGATAGTAATGCGCATAGGCTGCTGTGCCCACCAATTGGGCATTCACCTCAATGCGATAGATGTGGCCACGATGCAACATGCGTGGCGTATTGAAGTAGTTGCTCAGTATTAGCTCGGATAGCTCGGCGGGCAGCTCGTGTGGATTATTGAGCAGATAGACATGTGCTTTGGTTGCAATCGTTGGTATTGTTTGCTCATCACTGAAGTGCTCCAGCTGCACCCAAAAGTTCTTACTCTTACTACCAAAACGTTCTATTAGATTGCCATACAAGTTTTCCTAAAACCAAATAGCTATTAGGTTGGCTTGATATACGTAAAAGGTTAAAAACATACCATCACATAAAGACAATTGCTTTGGCATAGCGAGTTTTCCACTGGCAATATTTGTGCCACAATCGTATATGGCGTATCCTGTAGGATTTGCTTAATGACCACTTCGGACGCATCCCAGGAACGATCCGAGTTCGTGTTGGTTGCTGTATTGGTGGGTATACCACAACCGCCACGCACAACCAAATTGACAAAGTTTACATCATCCGATTCGGCATAGGTTTTATAGATATCCGTGCTGGCAAAGATCACATGCTCGGATTTAATCAGCTCGTTCTTGATTAACAATTCATAGAGACGATTCGGCATCGGTGTGAGCAGAAACTTGCCCCTGTAGTATTTGGCATAGCGCCAGTAGACTGCATATATTAAATATCCGGGATAAAAGTACCATGGCCATTTCGGCACCAACAATTGTACGACAGAATTATACGCCTCCACTAGCTCCTGCATCCGTCCTGTAAAACTATATTTTGTTTCTCCATCGAGGGCTGCATCGTTCTTGTCAATGGACTTGGCTGTCTTGATTGACACTTTTTTCTGTGAAGGTCAACAAATACTATTTAAATACGCACATAAAAATATACAACTGTACACACACACATTCATACATACATATATGTGGATATTTTAACCTACCACAACAATTGGAACATCACTCATGTTGGTATGGAAACATACATATAGAATACAAAGGTTACTTTTTGTGGACAGGCAAAGTCTAAGTGCTAGGAATTGGATTGCAGGTACAACATATACGCAAGTTACTCTGAAAAAAGCACTATGTTATTTCTATACTGAGTTAATTATGTGCACAGCTTATTTTTTTTTAATCTATAGCCTTTATGGTTACGTACCTTCTTAACAATAACTCTTTTCTTCATAGCTTCTTGGCTTGTTTCAATTGAAACCCAAAACTGTAAGCAGCAATTATATATTAATGCTTACAGAACGTTCTGAACAGCAATTTTATTTAAGTTCTTTATATTTTTGTGGCTCATATAAGTTTTGGCTCGCTCGCAGCGGTAATCGTTGAAGTCAGCAGTGTTGTATAACGACTATTTCAAGCACTTATATTGTGCAGCTGCAGAAAACTTTAACTTAAAAGGTTTTTTTTTTTAAACAATGCTGTAACAAAACGGAAACATAAATTGGCAAAGAATTAATTTCAACTTTTCTGTTTTATTTAAGCCGGTTAAAAGTGCATTACTCGAAGTGCATCGATATTATTAGAATCAACACTGCTTCAATATATCAATATCGATATCATAAATACAAACATAAACTAATCATATATTAAAATATTTTCATTCGTTTATAAATAAGTATGGAAATCGCAAATATAAATGGAGGCAATGGTAATGAGAATCCCACCCAGCTGCGCGACAAGCGGGAATTGCTGTGCCTGCTTAAGCTCGTCAAGAAGTTCCAGCTAAAGGGCACAGAAGAGTTGCTCTGCCAGGAGGCAAATGTGAGCAGTGCCGAACTGGAGGACATATGCGATGAAGATGTCAAGTCGGTGCTTAGCAATGCATATCCACAAGTGAAATCCAAGTCAATAGCTGCCCACGAGGCAAATGCAGCAGAGGCATTGGCCAAGTTTGTTGGAGACGACGCCTTCGATGCACAGCAATATGAGCAGGCGTATGAGGAGTTGAAAATGTTTGTTGAGGAATCCTTGGATATATACAAGCACGAACTTTCGATGGTGCTGTATCCGATCTTAGTACAGATATTCTTCAAGTTCATAGCCAGCGGCCAAATTGAGAAAGCGCGCAGCTTTATTGAATCGTACAAATCGGATCTGGATGGTTATCACATTGAGAACTTGTTTAATTTGCTGTTGATTGCCAAGCCGGAGGAGCTGTTGGACAATGAACTTGTTACTGCCATGGAGACTGATAAGTTTGTTATTCGCATGTCGCGGGATGCGCACTCCTTGTTTAAGCGGCATATACAGGATCGAAGGCAGGAAGTCGTTGCGGACATTGTGGCCAAGTATTTGCACTTTGACACCTACGAGGGCATGGCGCGCAACAAGTTGCAGTGCGTTGCAACTGCCGGATCGCATAATGGCGATGCCAAGCGGCAGGATAACAAGGTTCGTGTTTATTATGGCCTGCTCAAGGAGGTGGATTTCCAGACACTGACTACACCAGCACCGGCGCCCGAAGAGGAAGATGACGATCCGGATGCACCGGACAGACCCAAGAAAAAGAAGCCAAAGAAAGATCCATTGCTCTCAAAGAAATCCAAATCGGATCCCAATGCACCCGCTATTGATCGCATACCATTGCCTGAGCTCAAGGATGCGGATAAGCTGCTCAAGCTGAAGGCGTTGCGCGAAGCCAGCAAACGTTTGCCACTCAACAAAGATAATCTGCCGTCTGCTGTCTTCTACACTGTGCTCAATTCAATGCAGGGCGTCACTTGTGCCGAGATCTCCGATGATTCCACAATGCTTGCCTGCGGTTTTAGTGACTCCACGGTGCGCATCTGGTCACTGACGCCAGCCAAGTTGCGTGCCCTAAAGGATGCGGATGCCTTGCGTGAACTGGACAAGGAATCAGCGGACATTAATGCTCGCATGCTGGACGAGCGCAGTGGCGAGATGACGCGCACCTTTATGGGTCACACGGGTCCCGTCTATCGTTGCGCCTTTGCGCCCGAAATGAACCTGTTGCTCTCCTGCTCGGAGGATAGCACCATTCGTCTGTGGTCACTGCTCACCTGGTCCTGCGTTGTCACCTATCGTGGACATGTGTTTCCCGTTTGGGATGTACGATTCGCTCCACATGGTTTCTATTTCGTCTCCTGCTCCTTCGACAAGACCGCTCGCCTGTGGGCAACGGATGCAAATCAACCGCTACGCGTCTTTGTGGGCCATCTTTCCGATGTGGACTGTGTACAATTCCATCCCAACTCCAACTATGTGGCTACCGGTTCCAGTGATCGCACCGTGCGCCTGTGGGATGTACTTACCGGTCAGTCGGTGCGCCTAATGACCGGCCATAAGGGCATGGTTAGCTGCCTGACATTCTCCACATGCGGACGCTACTTGGCCTCTGGCTCTGTCGATCACAACATCATTATCTGGGATCTGTCGAATGGCTCATTGGTCACAACGCTGCTCAGACACACCAGCACAGTGTCCACGATAACGTTCAGTCGTGATGGTACGCTCCTCGCTGCCGCTGGTCTGGACAACAATCTGACATTGTGGGACTTTCATCGTCTCACCGATGACTATCTGAATAATCACATTACGGTCTCGCATCATCAGGATGAGAACGATGAGGATGTCTATCTGTTGCGCACATTTCCCAGCAAAAATTCACCCTTCATATCGTTGCACTTTACACGACGAAATCTTCTCATGTGCGTCGGTTTGTTCAAGAGCTAAGTTCTTCAATTTCTTTAAGATTCGCTAACATAATTGTTTAAGTCCAAAATTAGTCTTTTTATATACATTGACATTTACATAAATCATTTGTTTTTTGTTTTTATAATGCTCTGGAAATAAGAATAAAAAGTGTTTATATATAATAAGAAGTTATTTAATATTGTTTTTAATATACATAGTATTGTATATTTAAGATAGATCAACTCAATCCTCATCGGGCAGTCCAAAGGTGCGACGCACTGCCTCAAAGTTTTTAATATTAAAGACAGAGCAGCGTGGTGGTTTCTCGCCGCCAAAGGCCAGCGTATAGGGATCTTCGGGACACTGTCGCATGCACTGGAGACGACCCATATTGAAGTCATGCTCGTAGACATGCTTTGCCTCCGTTGTGCTAAAGTTCCAGATCTTGAGAGAGCCCTCGGTGGAGGTGGATGTTAGCAGATTGGGCATTTGACGATTGAAACAGACGCCAGAGATTTCCTCGTTGTGCGCCTTGACGGACCACAGCAGTTGGTTGGCTTGTCGCTTGTCCGCATAGTGTAGACTGCCGTCGTTGGTGCCAATGATGAAGTAGTTCGTCTCTGTGGGATGCCACAATACCTTCTCTATCTCAGTGCCTGTAATTTGCCATTTGAGTTCACCGCCCGAGTTCACATTGTCTGCATCGCGGCAGTCAAAGAGACGCACATAGCCATCGGCACAGCCGGTTAGTATGCTTTGCGCCTCCTCGGGATGGAACTCTACGGATTGCACCTTCTCTGCAAAGGATGTGATGGTGGTGTGCGGTTGTCCTTCATCCAAATCCCAAAGTATAAGTGTCTGATCCACGGAACCACTAGCTAAAATGTGTTCAAATTGTGGATTCCATGATAGATCTAATACAGCATCCTTGTGTCCATACTGTTCCTTCTGCTTCTTGCGATTGCCCTTGGAGCCCAGCTTAAACGTTGGCTCTATCGAATCCTGTATGTCCAGATCCCATATGGTAATGATTGGATCCATGCAGCCAATGGCGCACATATTGCCTGCCTTCTCGCTGCCCGCATCGTGATTCAACCATTCGATACAGAGTGGAAAGCTAGGCAACAGGAAGTCGTGGTGTGTATAAAGCGCCTGCTCATCCTGATTGAACACCCAGACTTCCATGCTTGCGGCATCGTCCTGCACATGTCCGACTAGCACCAGGTTATCTGTGGGCTTGATAACCTCATCCTCCGCCTCTGAGTCTTCATCCTCATCCGGAATCTGTTGGTCGGCATCAACAACATTGGCCAGATTTGTCACTGTCGAGTTAGCTTCATTTTCATAGTTTTGAAAATTGAATTCATCATCTGGATTTGCGTTTTCATTCCCAGCCGCATGGGCAGCCATGGCCTCGTCACGATCAACATCCATATCTTCATCATCATCGTCATCATCATCATCTTCGTCATTCTCATTTAACTCATTTTGTGTCTCGCCAATAATACGAGCAAGTTCGCCCTGTGTAAGAACTATTTTCTCGGGTCTCTCCTTGGTGACACCGCGTGGCACAAAGCACAAAGCTGGCACAAAATCTATGCTAGGCTCTGGTGGACCGTCTCCCACTTCCGTCATTGTAGTTATTATTTAAATTCAAAATAAATACAAGAACTCAATTAAAAAGGCTGCTCAACACGTGCACGAGTTGTTGAATTGCGAAATGGTACTAAATAATACCAAAAGCACCCTACTGGCATCACTGCCAATAAAAAGTGTAGTCATCTACAAAATGAGAATACTCTTAATCTATCGATTTTTAAAAGATGAGCGGCATTATTTTAATTTATTTATTGGTGATTAATAATACAATTAAATGTATATTTATTTCAAACGCAATAGTTATGTTCCCCTATAGGTGGTGTAACCGTAAGGACTTAGCAAGAGTGGAATATGATAGTTTTGATCTTCACTGCAATCAACAATTATCTCAATAGCCGGATAAAAGGTTTTTATTGCCTGCTCAGCAAAGTATGCGCCCACATGAAAGGTCAGTTTGTAGACTCCTTTGGTAAAGTCAGCTGGGTCCAGCAACTGACAGCGACCATCTGCATCCGTCTGCGATGGTCGAATAGCCTTCCATTCTTGAGTATCATCAAGACGAGAAGTAGTCACTTTTAGATTTACCACTGCCTTTCCCGTAGATGTGTTAAGCACATGAGATGAAAACTTGCGTGCGTTCATTGTGATGCAAGGCAGATGACTAACAAACTGGTGATCTTATTAAGCAGAAATCTTAAGTACAACTGAGATTTACATATGTACATATTAGTTTACTGTCTTGATAAAAAGTTCAACTGATAAGCACGCAGAACAGGCTTATCGTTTTAAAATCGTCTATCGATTGTCAACCACACTAACATAACCTGTTAGCGCACAACAGCGCTGTGTTCTGTTAAATGGCCCACTGAATGCATTGCCGACTGTTTTTTTTTTATTGTTGTTATTGTAAAATTCGTTTTCATAGCGGTCGGTTCGGTTGTTTGGCGTCGGAACAAATCCGTGTGTGTTGCGTCTTTTAAAGAATGATATTCAGAGTCTAAGCACGGCTGCTACGCTAAAGTTAAAATGCTGCAACGTTGAAAAAAGTTTAAAAAGTAAATTGCTCACAAAATTGTTTGTTGTAAAATTCTAATGCGTTCAACTGTATTTGGCGGCTATTGTGAATCGTTGTATATGTCAATTGTGCATGCCGGTAATAAAATGGCAATTAAAAATTGTTTAAAAAAATATCTATGCGATATTTATTATTAATGCATACTATATATGATCAATTTGTATTGTTTAATTGCCTGACATCGTGTTCTGTGGCTTAATCATTATTATTATTACGATTGCCTTACGTTTCGGCTGCACCCAGAAGCAACAGTTGTTTCTTGTCTCCACAAAAAAAAAAAAACAAAAAAAAAAAACAGTGTGAAAAAACGAGTGCAGAAAAAGGCGAGTGCAAATGTAATTTGCGCTATGCTAAAAATATATGTTATAATAAAAGAGTTGTATATGTAATGCGAGAGAATAGAATTTCCAACTAGTATTATTGGAAAGTACAAACTTCCCAGTTTGTTTGTGCTATGTAAACTCGATTGTTTGTACATACACACACATATGTGTGTGTGTGCCTTTTAACAGAAGAAGCATCGAAGTTACCAACTTCAATCCCCAACAAATCTTAAACCAGTTTTTAAGATACATATTCTTGTTCGTTCGTTTGTTGTTTTTTTTTCGCATTAGTTTTCATTTCGTGTGTGTTTGTGTGTGTGTGTTTGGTTGGTTTTGCTGCCTCTGCAACTTAAGAAGTGGATACGTATGTATGCATGTATGTATGTGTGTGTGTGTGTGTGTGTAAACATAAGACGGATACCCTTTGGCTCTTGCTTAACTCTCTCTGTCTCTCTCTATCTCTTTCGGTTTTAAGTAATCGCGTGTTGATTTTTGTTTCTGTTGCTAGTGTTGTTGTTGTTGTTTTTGTTGTAATCTCCAACACAAGTACTTAACGTCTTTGGCAAACTTTTGTTGCCTTGCATCTCCTACGCGAAACTACACAAAAGATTAAGCCAACAATACTAGCCGAATACACAAGCCCAGTTTTCCTAACCAGATTAACCAAACCAGAAACTAAAAAAAAGAAAAAAAATAAAACAATTGCTTTCCGAATTGGACCAATTTGTGCATTGGTTTGTTTGGTAACCTTTTTGGAACTGGATTTTCAATTACTTTTGAGGGTGAGTTAACAGTTTTGAGTATTTATTAATACGTTTTTAGTTTCTTGTAGTTATTCAATCATAAATATTTATGGTCATAATGTTTAAATGAGCAAAATAGAAAATAGCCATAAACAAACATTTAAAAAAAAGTTATTTTAACTTTTGCTTTCATTTCCAGTATTTTATGCGTGTTAAGAAGAACCGTTAGTTTTGGCCATGATTTCGAAGTCTAACAATGAAAATGTGCATATTTAATTGATGTATTTGTTGTTGTTAAAGTTTTTTTTCTTTATCTTTTTTTTTTGTGGCAAAACCATAAACAAAGATTTCCCTAACTGAAAATTAATTTTTGAAAGGAGAGAGCTTTAGATATATATATATATATATATATAACAAAACAATTTTGTTAATCAATGATAAGAAAAAAAAATATATTGCGCAATCAGAAAATGTTAACGGTCGATGATTGATATGAATCGAACGACAATATATATATAAACTATTAACCCCGCAGCCAAACATTAACTGTACATAAAGATTTCAAGATTTCAACGTTCATTAATTTGCATGCGAATATTATAAAAAGAGTCAAAGTCTTCGTTTCGGTCGATAGATCATTAAAGGCTGTTCGACTATTAGAAAGAGAGAACTGACAGAGAAAGAAAGAAAGAGAGAGAGAGAGAGAGAGAAAGAGTGCGGCAAGTAAAAAGTCAAATCCCAAGCGTCTGAAACAGAAACAGAAACAGGAAATTGAGACCCCAACAGAGTCAACTTTACTTTTTTTTGTTTAAGTATCATTTTGGTTTGCCTTGGTCAGTTTGCAATAATCGGTCGAGTTCTGCTTCTTGTCATTTATTTCATATACTCTACAGCAAGTGTATATGCATATTGTTAACTTCTTTGCTATATTTATATATATATATTCATTTGACAGACAGTTTTGTTTTTTTTTTATCTTCTTCTTGTCTGTTTGCACAGATGCCCCGCATTCTTTTGGAATGAACTGAACAGATTCCAGCTGTTAATAGTTGAATGGCATTCAAGAGGCTCTACTGTGGCATACAATGTGTGTTGTTTACATAAGGACATCCTGCTTGAGAACAGAGAGTAGAGAAGTGCGAGAAAAGAGAGCACTTGATCACAATATGTCCTCGAACATTGTTAGAGTTGCGTCTGTTTTGGGAGGTGGGGGGGAATTTGGCTTTGTGCAAACGTTTCATATTACATGCTCGTACACTGAGAGAAGTTTTTAGGTGAATCAGTGAAGCTTTTAGAAGAAGTTTGCATATAAGCTTTTGATTTTTATGGTTTACTTATACTTATTTGGATTAAAGTAACAAATTATTTAAAAATATATTAATTATCTTATTTATAGTTACAATCCTAATGCTCTCTCGCTTTCGCTCAGTGTACATTACAGCCATGCATTGAATAGGGTTGTAATTCTTGTTTGACAACGTTTCGTGTCCGCATCGAACGCATTTCCATATCGATCAGACGCACCCATATACATATATATATATACTTATACTATATAACTGGTGCACATATAATATGTACTTATAGTTAAGTGCATCAACTAGATTGTTTAGCATATTTTTCTAACACACAGAGTTCGCAACAGCTTGCTGTAGATATTTTTAGAAAAAAACATTCTTTTTTTTCGACTGCTTAGAAATACTTACTCTAGTTGTGTGTGTGTGTTGTTGTGTGTTGTGTGTTTAATGTTTGTTGTTAGTTGAATGTTGCGGGGCAGGTATAGCGTGACTAAGATATTTCGCCATGCTAAAGTGAGCTTTTTAAATTTGTTACAAATTTTCAGTTTTTCTTTCTTTTTGCGGCTGCTGTTGCTGCTGATTTTCATTGCGCTTTGCAGCTAAATTACATCTTTGTCTGCAGCGGCTGCTAACAAGTCAACCATAGACTCCAAAGACTTCATTTAGTATGTGGCGCAAAAATTCAAACATTGAATATAATTGGAAAGGCATTCGCGATGCTTTTGATTATTTGCGGTTAGTGTATGCGTTATGGCTTAGCTTCAGGGTGTATTTGTTTTTCAAGACTGATTTTTAGTCGCGCACTAAATCGCAATTGTAACGCAACCGTTAATCACAGCTCATAGAGATAAGTGAACATGTTTAGTCTATATATTATAAAAATGTTTTTCTTTTTTTTTATGTGCTTTGTGCATCAATTGTTGGTGGAGAAAAGTTATGAAAATGAAGGCAAAGTACTTAAAACAAGTTGCTTTTCAACAGTTTGACTGTTGGAACAACCAAAACTTATCTTAAGCAAGTAGCATAAGGAAAGCACATTGAATACCGATTAACAGTAATTTACAACATCAATGGAGTTGCATTTCACACGCAATTCAAATCAATTGCTACATTGACACACAAACAAATCGTATAGGTGTGTGTAAACATGCTTGTAGACCAATTGCAAGTGTGCGTAACTAACTAAGCACACACAAACTACGTACTGCGATGATGACGAGCTTTGTGTGCAAAAGACCTTCACGGTGTAAAACAAACACCAAGCCAGCAAAAACAAAAAAAAAACCGTACAAAAAGAAGAAGCAGAGGAAGCGAACGTCAGACAAAGCTTTGATGGTGACGAGACGATGACAACAACAACAACAACAATGCATGATCCAAAATGAAGTGTTTGCAGAGAGGGGGCGGGGGTAGACTTAAATTGGTCGTGCTATGCATGTTAAATAATAAAAAAAAAACAACAACAAGAATAACAAGCACAATAGTAAGTAAGTAGGTAAAGACGTAAGTTTGTAATTTAATTTGCAATTGACAGCTCAACACATACATACATACATAGGTACAAACAGTAAGAACTAAAACAGGTGCGGAGCATATACTTGTCTTCTTTTCCCTTTCCCATTTCTCCAGCGTGCATTACCAGCATACGTAATGACCGATTATACTCTGTCTTTGTCTATCTTAAGCTGCTGGTTGCTGAAGTGAAATTATGTGTGGATTGCTACACTAACAAAAAAGAAGCTACTTAACTTATTTTAAATCGAAACTATTACTTAGGGTAGATAATTTATGTAGTTTCTTACTTTTTACTTTACAGTGTACTCTTGCGCTTGATTCTCCCACTCAGAAAGTGCCTAACCCTCTTTAGCTTTACAGTTAACTGTTGTTTTGTTTTCTGTTGTTTTGCTTTTCGTCTGTATAATTAAGAGATTTGTAACTAACGTTTCTTCGACAGACAAATATAAACAAAAAAATATCAGAAATTGTTTTTTTTTGTTTTGTTTTGTTTTGTTTTCAATTTGACCCACATTTGTTTTTGGGATATTTTGGTTTGTGTTTTAATTCGTTTTTGAGGTTAATACACAAAAATTGCTGGCTTTTGGCCAATAGAGTGACGTTGCTATGTAATTGGGTCAAAAACTTCTTCATTTGTTGTTCCTCCATTTACAAAAAGCATTAGCCCGATAATCTTTTGCACTTTAGACCAAGCCCTCATCTTATGTCTGGCTCTGCTTTATCTTTAACTCATTGTCATTGCGAATAATTTCACCTTTGATCATTTTGTAAAAGAAGTTAAAACGATTAAGCACTAATGTAGTTTTGTTTTCTTTTTCTTCTTTTGTGCCCTGTCTTTATGACTTTCTTTTAGATATTTTTCTATACTTTTGGGCACACGAGCTTTGTTTAGTTTTTGTTGTTTCCAAAGCGATCTGATTATTCTACAAGAAATTAATAATATACAACTGCACAGAATCCTTGCAATGAAAAGGTTCACTTAATACAGCCACGACTGTATTACAGTGACAGCATCCGACCACACCCTGGCTTTCTAGTAGCAAATGTCAAATGTCATTTTAACGGCTTTAACGCTTGACTAACCTTTAATTGCGATCAGTGATTAAGCTTTGCTTCGCTTTTGTTACTGATTAATTATTGCATTGCGGCGCTACTGTGAAATTGTATAAATAAATAAATATATTTGCACATAATATATGGTATTTCAAAGGCATTTGTTTATTGGCATTCAATTGAACGTCGCTCAAGCGTTTAGCTATTTGTGCAATCTTTTCGCCTATTCAATTAATGTTATTTTTAACATTTGCTTCAACTGTTTTCAACCTTTTTGTGATCTTTTGTTAAGGGTTTTATTGCTGTCCTTGGTGTGCCTTAAATAACGCTGACGCATTTAACTTGCGAAAATAAAGCAGCAACAAAAAAAAAAACTTAATTTTCATTGCGTTGCAATAAACTGGGGAATATTACAATTTGTAACCCTGACGCATGTATGTATACTTTGCAAAAGCCATTAACTAATTTACTTAACTCATTATATGATCTATTCTAAATAATAGAAAATAGCTATAATTTAATCTTTCATAACAATCAGTGCATATTAAATATGCTAAACAATTATTTACATATTTCCACATTCACATTCCCATTCAGATCAAAAGCATACAAATTAACGCAACAATTAAACCAAACAAGTTTCACGATTCGAACACAAAAGAAGAAGAAGTAGAAGAAGAAGCAACGAAATACAGTGGAATGAAAATAATGTGTGTGTGAAATCTCTTAAGGGTGATCTTTGGCATTTTGTAATTGCTTGGAATTGCGTCCACTGTGCACTTCAATCGATGTCGAATCATTTTCTATTTATGCCCGAGTCTTTTGGGACCCCCGCTGAAGTGTCTTAACAGTGTGGTGGTTTCGTTAAAACAGAATCGCGTTCAATTGCTTCGTTAAGCTTGAGTGCTGTGCGCAGCAGTAGGGAAAAAGCAACAACAACAATTGGTTCAACTTCTTATATTCAAAAGAGCGCACGCAAAAGAGAGAGAGAGAGAGAGAGAGCGAGTGCTCACGTAGACAAATTCGGTTTTATAAAGGAATTCGGAATTTGAAACGTGTGTTACACTTTTTTTTAAAAATATATTTTCGGCTTTCTATTGTTCTTGATTTGTTGTCGCATACTTTAACTAAAGTTAAATTAGGGTTTTCCCAGTACTTATACAACTTTACAACTTATACTACTTATAATTTGCATATTACACAAAACTCTTTTGTGACCAACAAATTTACTCATGTATTAAATAACCACATGTTAATGGAAGAAAAAAAGTTAACAATGCTTTTGTGCAAGTAAGCAACAACTCTTTTAAGTACAATATAAAGTTTGTATATTTATAAGATGTTTGTTGTTGCTTCAAGCCAAGAGGGCGACACATTTGTTGCCTTCTTGTTGTTGTTTGCCGTTGTTCGTTGTGGTCTCGTGGTTTTCGGTTTTCGGTTTTACTTTTATACGCTTGCAGCTAGATTGTTTTGTGGGTTATGGCATTGGAGTTTTGTGTTACCAGCCCTCCAAATATACATATACGTATGTTTCTATATCTATGTATAGCTGCAATCTTGTGCTGATCCAAGGAAATTGGAGCAAAAATCATAGAACATCAAGTTTAGATATAGTTAACTAGTTTATAGATTGTTAGTCATTACAAGGTTGATATGATTCAGACAATAAAGCTGCAAAGCTTAAAGCTGTTGAAATTTAAAGTTCAACTAACATTTAGTAAAAATCATAAAAAAAAATCAATTTACTTTTAATTTAAATAAAACAAGCTTGTTTGCTAAATAAACACAAGAAAAAAAATCAAATCAAACTTGTTTAGAACCTAAAAACACGCTTTTCGCTTTGACCGACCGGCACTCTTAACAATTTATTCATGAATATATTTTGACGCATTGTATTCGGATATTTGGCTAAAAACACAAGCTTTTACTTTTCATCATTGTTTTTTTGTTGTTTAAACCATCTACTTGGGTTTCTACAAAGAAATCGTTCGTATTGCAATTAATCTTTAGCTGGGCAACCAATTAGATACCTATAGACTTACTACTAGTGTCTTCCTCCCCCTGTTTGTTCCCCTCCAGCTTTTAACTATCATTTAATAGCTGTTGTGTGGGCAGTGAAAGTTTCCGCCGGCTCGTTCTTATTACATTGGGTCAAACGATAGCTTGATGATTGCAATTTGCATATCTCGAAAGAAAACCAAACCTTTTCCAGCTGTTGCACTTTTCGACTGAACTGGTCTTGAAATCTGGTGTGTGTATAGAAATCGTGTCAACTGACATTTTTAAGGCACTGTCTATGTGGGTATTTGTTGAAGACATTTTTTCTACTTAACTGTCGAGTGCCCAAAAGGATTAGCTCAGTGGTTGACCTTGTACGAGCTGTTATTGACATTTTTTTTCGCTTGCTTTAGGCCATTTCTATGCAAATCAGTTGGTAACACGCAAGCTAAATAATGGCTAAGGCTTTCAATAGAGGCTCATTATATGCGATATGAGTTTAGGATGGATAGATATGCAAATGTGAAGGCAAAAGGAGAATGCGAGGATTTAAGATACCATCTAACCCTAAGGCTTAAGGAATTTTTAAGCAGGCTTGGCCTAGTTTGTGTAATTGAACGTGACAGTATGATAGATGGAACGACTTTCTCTATTTTATGTCTTACGTAATGCAAATTTATTGTCAAAAATAATGTTAAGAAGAAATTTTTAGAATTTTTTCTTCATTACTTACTTTTTTTAAACTTATTATTCCAAATGTTAACTTTAACGTTAAGCTATATATTTAATCATATTCTTTTTCTTTATTACAGAACCAACAACTTTTAACAATGTAATTGCCAAAAAGAAAAAAAACTTCAACTAAGCTTATAAAACTCAAGTTGTACGAGGCTAATTTTATTTTCGCACAAAAAGAAGCAAGAAAAAACACAACCAAAATCAGGTGAGTTAAAGAAATAACAGTTCTATTCCAAGCACAATACTTTAAGAAAGATAAATCCATAGCGGATGTCATTTAACATACAGATTGAAGCTAACTGTGCCAAGCACACATAAAACATATTCGCTTGAAAGCTTTTACTCCCTCTGCTTCTTCTACTTGTTTTTGTTCTTGGCATTCACACAGCTGTCAACATACACATAAGGCAAACAATACAAATAACCTTTGCCTTCAAACAGAACATCAAATGTGATATACTAAAATAGAACAGATATGCATTGAAAAGCATAAACAAAGAAATCAAGCGAAGTTGTTATTGTTATTGTGAGCTTTGAGTATATATCTAGCATTAACAATAAAACTATTGTTGACGATACAACGAAATGTTGATAAGCAGCACAAAGAAGTAAATTATATTTCCTCTTAAAGTGTTATCATTTGTATGAAAAGACCATGTGAATTTCTTTAGGTTTTTGACACTGTTTATACATATTTAATGCTTCATCTGTTTTTACTTTTACATGCTGTTAACTAAAAACACACACATAGAGAGTGAGAGAGAGAAACGTGCATGTTAGTTCAGTCCACATTTGCTTCCTTTGCCTTATATGGTTATATTTTATGAGGGGTCAGATGTTGCTCTTTTTTTTGTTCTTTTCTTTTCTCTGCTTGTACATTGACTAGGTCAGTATGTGTATGTCTTAACTTTTAGTTCTTTTGCCGAGGACTCTCTGCACGACGGCTGCGCAGTTGAGAGAGCTATAGTTAGAGAGCGTGTGAGAGCTTTTGCAACAAAAAGCAATTAGCTTTATGGACACATGTTTCTGTACACTGTTACTTATTTCATTCTGGTGCTTCATGCTGTGTTTTAATGTAAAGAAACCAATTAATTAACGTATGATTCACACGCATGCTCGTTATAAAAAATGCATATTCTTAAACAACTGTTTTTGTGATTTGCTTCAGTTACTTTTGCTAAGCATCATCTGCTTAGCAACAATGTTGCCAACAGTCTGATGCTGCCGCTGCTTTTGCTCTCCCACGCCCACGCGAGAGCGGCTTTCAGGCAACGCTCCTTGACCTTGGCGCACACATAAAATGTTGCTACAGCATTTTTAATTTTTTTCTCGCTTGTGTCATCTTGTATATGTTCGTGTGTGTGTGTGCGCGTTTGTATCCCGATGCTAAAGCTGCGAATTCAGTTCAGACTCCGCTTTAGCGATGAGAAAAAACGCATTTTAGTCGCATACGTTTGACGCTGGCAGCCACAAGTTGTAGCCCCGCCGCGAATTGTTTCTCTCTCTCTCTCTTGCTTTTTGTCCGCTGTGCCTAAAAGTGAGTTCGTGTGTGTGTGTAAAATACAAATTGAAATCAAAAGAATTTTATGTGCACATATGGTAATTTATATGTATGTATGTGTATATACATGAAATGGCGCACACGCGACAACGATCCCCCACAAAGTTAATTGCTGCTGCTGCTACTGCTTCTTCTTCATTTGACAGTGGTTTTGGTACTTTGTGGTACATGTGGTATATAGACATTTGGTACATTAGCACCGACGCGCTCCCATCTGCGGTCAAAGTGACGCAGCCAAACGAAAATAAACAACAAAATCATCAAGCAGCAGTAGCAGCAGCAGCACCAATCTGTCTGAATCAGCACAAGCATCAAGCGCAGTCGCTGCCTACGTCGCAGTCGCTGCTTCTGTCGCTGCGTCATCGACGCCACTTTATGTGCCAGTTGCCCTTTTTTTCGCAATCCTTTGGGATACAAAATATATCTTTGTGTTGTTGTTGTTTGTTTATTGATTAATAAACTCAAGTATTTTCTCAAGTATTTCAAGGGTGTGCACAATTAATTAAATATATATATTTATGTATTGTTTATTTATTATACTTGAGCAAAATGCTCTTAAAAGTTAAAATATGGAACATTAAAGGGGCTGTTTAAATGATCTTTAAGTAGAAAAGTGAAGTACTTAGCTAGTTCTAAAGGTTTATTTGTGCAATTATCTGTTCAAAAGATACTTTTTTGTTATTAGATCCTTATCAAATGAGCCTGAAAACCTTAAAGAATCGTTATTTTAATTCACACCTTGGCACAATTTGTATGCGTTTTGTTTAATAACTATTTCAAATAATTTTGCACAAAAAGCAAATGAAAATAAAACTAGAAAAAGCTGTTTAGTCATTAAAATTAATGGCCAGCAACTAAAACCAAATCTGTAAAAGAGCAAACAGTTTGTTTTTTTTTGTTTTATTTTGTTAACCTAGGGCACTACGAAACTTTTTGAGTTGGCAGACTTCAGGCTGAATGATTAAGTAAACGTGCAATGAGCATGCAGTTTTTCTCCTTTTGTTGAGTCTAGTCTATTTGCATCTCTCTCTGTCTCTAGCTTTTCGCTTTTCCGGTCAGGGGCACTTTCCTTTTCAATTGGTTTGTTTTTTTGTTTTTGCCAGTTTTCTGCACATTATGCCATATATTCTTTTTGCTTTTTGCAATGACGTTTGTTGGCTTTTTCTCATTGAGTTAAACTTGTTGTTGTTATTGTTGTAGTTGCAACAAGTGTTGAGAACTTTTTGTTGTTGTTGTTCTGCTTCTTCTGTCTGTGTACAAGGCTGTTTTGGCTTAAAGAAAACTTCCTGGCAACAGCGTTGTTAAGTCTGGCTATTGTTTAGCTCGCCACATCATAATTATGTTGGCAAATTTGTGTAATGAGCAATTGCAATTACCCGCGTATAAGCAGCAACAACAACAACAACAACAACAACAGCTACTAAGTATCTTTAGCCAAAACACACACTTATTTTATATATATTTTTTGTGTTGTGTGTAAGTAGTATAATTATATAGAGTTAGTAGTTGTTGCTCATTTGCGTTGCGTTTCACGGCATCTTAACTTTACTTTGCGTATGTATCTTGTATCTTGTAGCCATTTAAATATGTATCTTGTATGTGTGTGCAACTGTGAATGAAATGCAAATGAAAGCCAAAGTTAATTTGTTAGATTTGCACACACGAATAACAGATTACGGCTAGCGTACGAGCAGAGCACACACACACAAACACACACACACACACATGAGAGTGCAACTTAAGGTTATATTTGCGGTTAGTTAACGCAACATTCATCTTTTAAGTCTTAATGATGATGGTGATAATGAAGCTATGTAAATGAGCTTGGCAAGCGCTAGGTGTTAATTGGTAAATGCAAGGAGCTTTTGCTGCCTCTTCTGTTTCTTACTATCGTTGGTATTTGACTTTAGTTAGTTAATAACTAAGACTATTCGCTTGAAGCTGAAGCCGTCCCACGCATAAAACTGTTAACTTTAACATGATCATGTTAGAAAAAGTGTAGTATACTTTCAGGCTGCTTGTTAAAATGGTTTGTGAAACGCGTGGGAATTAAAACGTTTTGGTAGAGAGAATCTTTAATAACCTTTTACCACAAACAATATACATTTTCAATCACTTATTAATAAGTTTTGCCTTTTCTCTTTGTTCTAGTATGTCTTCCGGTTTGATGTCGTGTGTGCGAGAGAACTCGCCACCATTGGAATTGGATTTGAGTGCGTCGGGTCCATTGTCATTGCCCGAGGGCAAAGGCAGAAGCCATGGCTATCCGGGTCATCCAGCTACATCCACACCCATTGCCAGTGCCGAGCAGCAGGCAGCAGCAGCAGCAGCCATCGATGCCAATAGAAGTAGCTCAACGAATGTGGGTAAGTAATAATAAATATATATATATCAATACAAATACAAGTTTATTTATGTAAGATTATGCATGCAATGGCAAAAAACTGACTTTCGCACAAACTAACAACAAACAATTGCAACAATGCGCCGCAATTGTTTAAGCCAAAACGAGTACTAACAAAGTGTGGCGAATTTTGCTGTTGAAGCGTGAGAGTACCGTTAGTCAAATGTATGTGTGTTTGTGGGTGTGTGCATAATTAACAGAAGCTGTGAACTTTTGCTTTGATTTGCCATCGCAATCGTTGAACAATCTGTCAAAGAAGTACAAAAAGTACGCATAAATATGTATATATATGTATATACTACTTTAACTACCAACCTGCAACTGCAGCAAGCCAAGTTTATACAGTAGCAATACTTTACCAAGCATCGCAACAATAGAAACCAACACTTTGTCACTAGCGACAGCGAATAATGTTTATGTAATTTGCGGCAAACAGCAACTTTCCCAACAACATGTTCTAGCCATTTGCTTTTGTTGTTGCCAAACTACGCATAACCATAACAACAAACAGAATGCCCAACAACAACACGGTAGCCTAATTACATGAAAATGTTGCCAGCTGCTAGGCACTGTAAACAACAGCGCACACTTAACAGCGCACTGTTAACGCTTAACATAAGCTAATCAGCTTGTTAGCCGCCCAATAAGCCGCAAGCCAAAAGACACTTTTGACGATCCCTTGTCGATTTGCTTCGGTTTTCGGTTCGTTTCGATTTCGATTTCAGTTTGGACTGCGTACCTACTCTCTGTTATTCAGTACAAATCATTCGTTGCTCTTCGCTTCACCTGTGCAGGTGTAAAAAAAAACTAAAAATAAGTACAAAATCGTGTCGCGTGTCGCATTTATTTGCCTTTCGGCTTGTCACAAATCAACTGTGTATTAGAAGAAGTATATTGATTGTGATTAGTGAATCAATAAGTTCTACCCATTGCGGGCAGTGTAAGAAAAGCAAAAAAGCAAATTAAATTAAGTGCATAATTGTGTTTGGTTATTGAATTGTGTTTCAATACTGTTATCGTGTAAAAGTTTTAACTAAATTTGCTTGTTTACACCAGTGTACACTGTAAACAAAGCAGCAGCTGTTTCTATTTTTGGGCACAAGGTAATGAACTTTTTGGTTCACGCTTTTTTTTCTTCATTTTGACTCTATTTTGGCTCGGAGTGTGCCAGCTGACTGAGCAAAAACAATTGTTTATCATTTATTTGGGTCAGATATTAAACAAAGGCAATTAAGCCTTTTATTTAACCGCTCGATTCCATATAAAAACTAAGCATTATATAAGTAAACAAGAATTGATTCTCTCTCTCTCTCGTTTGTAGTTTCCGTTTAGAGTACTGATAAGTCAGTCACATTTGTGCGTCTATTGATTGGGGCAGTCAACTTGATCGAAGAGATTAGGCGCTTTCTTATCGTTAACTGATAGCCGAGTGCCATGAGCCAAAGATTGAGCTAAACTCTTTGGTTCTTTAAAGTATTCTTTTCAGTTATATCTTAGAGAATTTCACACCTACCTTGTTTATCAAGGCTGTCTAGAAGTTTTTTGTTTTCTCTTTTTTTGCTGACAGCCAACGCAGTTCAAATTGCGCAACTTTTTTTTCTATTCAATTCGATTCTTGTTTTAAGTAGTCAGCGTAAGTGAATTAAGCACTTGTAAAGCGGATAAAGCTGCCCACACGCCAATGCCAGCCAGGGTAACGGGCTGATGACGGCCAATTTGTTGTTGTTGTTGCTTTTTGGGGGCGTGGCAGTAGCTAGAGGCGTTAGGGGGTTAGGCTCACTTGACCTTACACTGCAGCCAACAACAAACAACAAACAACAAAAGCTTAAAGTGTAAAAATACATTCAAATAATATCAAGTATACGCCAACAACAACAACACAAGTCTCCAATTACTGCAACATGTCTTAGTGTCTTGGTGGCCCGTTTGCTTGCTTTTGCTTTTAGCCAATTTGCATTTTGCAAAATTGATTAATTGATTAATATAAATGCGCCTACTCTTTTGGCCAACTTACGTTTGGTTTCGCAGTCAGTGTTTTAATGTCTATTCAACAATTTTGGCTAGAATTTGTGTCATCAAAACAACAACAACAACAACAACCAACAACCACCTACATGCATCATAGTATAAACAAGAAGAAGACTCAACAATTGCCTCATGCTTTTGATGTATTTACAATGTTTTGATAAATTACTTAAGCCCCCCCAAAAAGTAAACGAACGAATGACGCAACAAATAATGTTTATCATGGTATTTGCCAAAGATTTGCTATAAATTTTCTTTTGTATACTCTCGCCATTACCTAATGACCTATTATATTAAGTATTTTAAAGGCAAGAGAATGTTTTTCTTACATTTTTGTTGAATTGTTGTAAAGAGAATAATATGTAATCAATGTGATTCATTTGTTTTGAATATGCAGGTTTAATTTGAATTATTTAAAGTATTTAAACAAAACATTTTGCTAGCTTTTCGTTAGTTTGTTGTTGATTATGCTAAGACTTATAAAGAAAATTTTTACTTTTTCCGCTTAAAGCTATTATAATCGATTATACAAGAAAATTATACGCAAATTTTGTTTGTTTGGCCTTGAGGCATTTCAAATTTAGTTACACAACTCAAACTCCTGCGCCCCCAAAACGTTTATCAATAGGATCAATAAGCAATTTATGCACGTGTCTTAAGTTAAACAATCAAACAAAGTCGTAGAAGCAAAACCTACCAAAAAAAACCACTTTGTTCGCGTGCCAAAAGATATTTTTATGGATTGGCCCCAAAACGTGATTGGCATAAAGCATTGCTTTAGAGGCTAACGGTATTGGTAGCTCCATTAAGGGGCAACTCAGTTGCATTTCTTCTAGTTCTGTTAAGCACTTCTGTTAGTTAACAGCGCGCTGTTAATGTCTTTAAATGTTGTAGAGATTTATCATCTACTGCTTGGCTGCTTGTTTAAAGCTAAAATGACACATGCCACACTTAAATTGAGTCACGTTTTAAAAGCCACTGACATCATAGCTGTACTTTTACTTAACCCTTTTTTTTCATTTGATTGTTTCTGTCTGTCTGTTTAAGCCATACAAATTGTGTATACTAGGGAAAAAATATTCTACAATTCGTATTCGTAAGCACTTGCTATTTGTTGTTGCGAATCAATGTTATAAACGTGATTTTGTGATAATTAACGTCGCAACGTTAATTGACCCATGTAAAGACATCAAAAAAATCTTATCAGCTATAAAAAAATAAGTATACGACATGTATGTTATTAGGTTATTGACAAAGAGTCTTAAAAAAAAGAACAATAGCAATTCAATTGATTATCATTTACAATGCAAGTAAACCTGATGCGTAGTACACCAAAAAAACCCAATAAATTGCTGTAGCAAAGTTTCTATATAAAGTATAGCTTAGAGAAAGACTTTAATCGGCCATTAACAAGCCCAATAATTATAATAAACGTGCTAATGTTATATTTAAATAGATAACTTACGACCTTGCCAAAAGCCTCTCTCTCTATCTCTCTCTCTCTTTCCGCTGTGTTCTTATCATTTGGTTGTTTCCAATGGCAGCGCATTGACTTTGCTTATGCCTATTTATGGGCATGTTGGCCAATTGAGCCAATTGTTGTTTTTGGCTCGCTTTTCGTTGTCGTTATCAGTCGGCGATTTGATTGTTCAACATTTAGTCAATATCAAGACTATCTCTGTCAGAGAAGCTCTAAATTCAACTTTATTTATGACTATAATAGTATATTACTTTGAAGTTCAAGAAGCTAAGCAAGCTACACTCAAAATGTGTTCAGTTAAACTTTGGCTACTTTAAATCCTACTATGTTTTTTTATATTTCGAACAAAATTCAAGTTTTTTTTGTCTACAAACCCTTAACCACTTATTGCAGAACAACAACAACAACAGAAACGTCGTCGCTTTCATCCATTACGCAATCTTCGACGCATCTTTCGACGTCGCACAATCAATAGTGCGGATAGTGCATTGCCTGTAACTGGAGCAGAGTGTCAGGGTGCGGGTTCATGCAACACATTGCCACCACCGGCCAGCAGTTCGAGTGAGAAGAATCTGCGCAGCATTGCCATCTCTGGAGTATCCACCTCATCGACAAAGGAAGCCAACTCAGCATCCTCGCCAGCCTCACCGCTTACACATCAGCAGCTGCATGAGAGCTATCAGACACAATCGCTGCCCAAGTCCAAGTCCTATGGTGCACATCGCGATGAGTTGCTGAGCGTGTTGCTGGGCAAGAAGAGAGCTAGCAAGCAGCAGATGCAGTGCCTGGAATCCGTCAATCAGCCACAGGTTACGCAATCGGACGCCATGTATCAGACGCAGCGACAGCAGCTGGGCGTGGCTGTCTTTCCGGACAGCATTGGCATGAGCCGGAGCTCGTATTATGCCGAGAAGCGTTTGCATCAACGTCAGCTGCGCAGTGTTGGTGACTCCTCGCAGGAACTGGATGGTGAGGATAGTGGCGCTGTTGGCGCTGCCACCACAGATATCTCCGATAGTCAGCGAAGTCTCAGTGAGGCGCGTTTGCTCGATGTCGATGGGTAAGTCTGTAGGTTCTTGAGAGGGCGGAGATAATGACCTTTGCTTATTACTTACAGCAGTGGTTATACTCGTGAAACCCTATCGCAATCACATGATAGCGTCTTCTCTGAATCTGCAACAGCGAGCAGTCTTTCAATTGTATTGAAGGTGAGTGAGAATCTTTTAAAGTTACTTAATTTCCTAAGACTCTTTAGTTCCTTTCTCTTCCTTGAGGGATTTCCCATTGAGATCATCTCTTATAGTCTTTCTGTGAGTTATCCTAGATGAAGAAACTCAGCTTATTAGAATGCATTGAACAGACTATAAGTCCTATCTATCTTCTCTCTTAGTTCCTTGAAGAAAGTTCCGCCTTGATAACTCTTCATTCTTCCGACTTATATAGGGAAAAAGTAAAACCAACACTTGGACTCTATTCTTAGATGACTTCGATATCGATCCAAATTCCCAAATACCCAACACACAATTAGCTGATGACTCATGCAAAAGCAACCCCTCTTGAATGCATATGTTAATTGAAGTGGTCTCAAATAACAGTTAACAGCTTGAAACCGAAACGAGTCCCGAAGGGTTGTTACTCTGCTGTAGCAATACCCCATTGTATGTATGTGCCCCACTTTTGTTTGGGCATTCTCCCCGTTGGTCTCTGTACTCGTATCGGTTGAGTCACAATTTAAATTGATTTTAATCAAATTCAATTTACTTTCTGTATGACTTTTTGGAATGGGGGAAAGTGGTCATTGACTCTGACTGGCATTTATTGTTATTGCCACTCTTTGTGAATTGCTTTGGTTCATTCATTTGTTCTCCCGTGGCAAATTCATTTATTACGTTAGTTCATTTAAATCTTAAGCTATTAGCTCTTGGTTAAACGACGTTTTTTTCGAGTGTACATTTATTACCTAACTTGATCAACAACTGGTGTCGACGTCTGCGCTAGTTTTGAATGCATAATCTTTGAAAACTTGGGGTGTGAAACGTGGAGATGAAGTGAAACCGAAGAAGAAGAAGAAGCAGCAGCAACAGAAGTTGCAACTGGAAACCCAAAACCAAATGCCCCAAGCCAATGGCTCTTGTTGTTGCAACTTGCAACAGTCTAATATGCTATTTGCACGGGACAGACGGATTGGTTTTTGCTCAAACAGCGCGTGGCAAGTGTGTGGCTTCTGCTTCGCTGCCCCTTCTTCCACTACCACTCGTTCGTACCCCCTAACCCCTTGCTTCTAATGCCTCTTCAGTTGTGCTTTCTGGCCAAACAAGTTACTGCTGCCATTGGCTGCTTCTTGTTATTCCACTTCTTTTCCCCCCACCCCCCAGCTACTGCTTCTTCTTGCTGCAGCAGTTGGCGGCTTATTTGCCAACCTGGTTAGCAAAATAAATCGCATTTCTTTCTGTTTCTATGCTATTGAACTCCTGCAAAGTTTTCCGCTAAATCAGTTTGCTTCGAGTCGAGCTTGGTTGTCGACAACAAACGCCGCAACAGTCGCAACAAATAAATAACTAACAGCAAAGTAAATTGGAAAATTGAAAAGAAAAAAAGCAAGAAAATAAAGTGAAGCTTGTGTGTTTATTTGTGTGTGAAAATAAAAAGGAAATTATTCTTTGTGGTGTAGAATATGTTTCAATATAAGAAAGATCGTTGAAAGCTTTCGTTTCCTGTCCGACTTGAACCTTTGCCCAGGCCTCAATGACTAGCATTGAACCGGTTCGAAAGACACTCTACAGATCGTTAGTGTATATATATATAAATAAATAACAAAAATAGAAAGAGAAAAAAATCTAGTTGAGTGTTCGTAATGGGGGAAATTGAGCGACAATGCAGACATTTAATTTTCACTCTACTCAAAGAGACGATAGCTGCGATGGATAAATGATTGGTTAATGGTTGGATATGGTAACACGGTAACACGCATTGCCAACGATCAAATAAGGTTGCTTCAGGAGCGAGCATGCCAATCAACAGGCAGTTGTATGGAGGGGTTTACGGTGGGGAGGATTGATGTTGGGGACAACATGCGATGTCATTTCACACGCTCTGCCTTAATTGCCTGCCAGACAGAGAGACCGACAGAGAGAGACAGAAAGAGACTGTAGGAACTTGGTCGAAACCAGTTGATCAGTCGTGGCTGTCAAGCTGCCTTTAGGACTAACGAATAACGAAAATCAATTGTAGAAATCGGATTGCTTCTCAATCGACCCACTTTCCATATGTATACTCGAATTCAGCAGTGCGTGGATTCATTTAGTAAGTGAAATATTCAAAACTTCCTGCTTGTAGATTGCATAAACATTTGATTTACATACCCTCTCGATTTCCGTGTCCAATTTTTGTGGATCGTCAAACTGACTTGAATCTTCCCTGACTTTGTTCCCAAAGTTTCAGCAATTTGTCTCTTTGTAAGTTTTGTGTGCGCTTTTAGAAGCCGTAATGGATATTTGCATAACGTTTTCAGTTTGTGTGACGCCAACAGGAAACTAATTTTCCGCATCCATATGTTTGACAACCAAAAAGTGCAAGAAACCGAGTCCAAAATGATTTAATGCAATCGCTTTGCATGCATTTATTGCTGTCTGTCTGCCAACTGTTTTGCACAAACACATAACAAACCAAAACTAATACATTGCAAACTTGTTTCATTTCATTCCACTGCCACCTCCACTTGCCAACAACAACAGATGTGCTGTTGTAATCATTCAGTCAGTCAGTTGGACAGGCTGGTATTGGCCAAAAGTAGCCGCTAGTTGCATGTCGGGCCAATGGCCACACGAGTTGGCCCACTCACCAAGTGTGCCAATAAATCAACGATTGTGACGAGCGAATAACAACAGATCGTTGATTATATAGTCCAAACTGAAGTGTGGGCGTAATCACAGGTAGCTAGAATTAAACCGCAACTTACTAGGTTTAAAAACGGGTTAGGATAACTAGGATTTTCTAGAGTTTTCTCTATTTTCTACCTGTGTTCCTTAAGGGTATTCGAATAATATCCAAGCAGCTAAGAACTTATGCTCTAGTAAAAAGAATAAACTCCAATCTGTAATGACTTAACAATTCAATTTATGTAAGGTCTTTAACCTTGCAGCGCTTTAGCTCTAAATCCTTAGGATCGATCGTTTGTTTCCTAAAATAGATATCGAATGCAGGAATATGCAATATGTACTTAAGCATAACAACGCGCGACTTTGACTTCAACTTGAAGCGTCATGCTTCACAGAAAATGATTAATGCATTGGGGCAGACAGAAATCTGGAAGTATATCCATAAGGAAGCCTCTGCTTTAAACAGTATATAAATAGACGTGAAGCAATAGGATGGGCAAAGTGGGTGTTGATGAAAGAGGGGTTCGTTATTCATATGTTTATTTAGCTTAGTTTTAAATTGTTAATGTTTGACTAAAGGTGTTTTTGTTTTGTTTTAGTCGGATCTTGTTTTACCCTTGAAATGTACTCCCTTACTTGCTCTCTCTCTTTTTCTCTGACAATAAACAGATTCCCATTATGCTCCGGCTGCCTGTCTGCCTGTCTGCCCGTCTGCCTGCTTTCTTGCCTTGCACCCAATTATGTTTTGACTAGGTAAAAAGTTGAAGATACCATTTCACAATTGTTGCATTGTTGTTGTTGTTGCGGTTGTTCAAGCATCTGTTGAGGGTGCCCCGTACCTCTGTTCGTCTATCCGTTTGCCTGCCTTGCCCTGCCCTTGCACCACATCGTCGAAATATGTAGATATTTCTTCAGTTGCACATTGCACTTGGACGCGTACACAACGTTGCTTTTATCGCCGCTTCTGCTGCTGCTGCTGTTGCTTTACTTCGGTTTAGTGCAAAGAAAGTGAAATCTAACGTATCGCGTGCCTGCCACAACTCAACAACAATAGCCCTTATTAGTTAATTATCACCAGTGCGAAGAGAGACGCAGATAGCGGCAGGGAGAAACGCTTTGGTGGCACTTTTATTTGTTCATTTCACTGCAACATAGTTTGACAAAATGGTAGCCGGAAGTGCGGGTAGCCGCAACATGCAGACCAATCCATTTCAGCTTTCGTTTTCGGTAAGAGATTAACACTATATATCTGTGCCATATACTTAAGATTGTGTCTACATACAGCCGATAAATCGCTTAGCAGTTTAGCCGGGCAAAGTGTTTATTTTTAGACCTCTAACCTACTTGCTGTCTGTTTGTAGTGTGATAAGAGTTTAATAGATCAACGTTTCTACACCATAAATAATAATTCCCTTAACTAACTTACCCAACTAACAGCAGCCTTGTCCTTGAGTCAAGGCAATGTTAGACTTTAAGCATAATCCATTTAAAATGCGTCTAACTGGATCATCTACGGGCGAAAGTCGACTCAGTCGCAGTTGCCTACGTGCTCGCTTAGTGTTTCGCTGGAAGAGCTGGGTAAAAGACCAAGACCTAATCTCTAGTACAACCTTAAAGATTAGCCAGGAACGCTCTAATAACAATTTAAATCTTTCAACTCTTCCAGGCGGAGCTGACCGATGTGCTGCGAAAGCGTAGAAATCGTCCCGATGCCTCCGAAGAGGATCTGGGTCTGCCTCGCAGTCCTGTTTCGCCACAGCGTCTAACGGGCGCCGGCCAAAGCCGCAAGACTTCCAGCTATCAGAGTCGAAGTGTGGCTCAGGGTCACGAGGCGTCCTCCCTAAGCCTGTTGAGCGTTAACAGCACTGATGGCGAGGATAGCAGCCAAAGCCATAGACAACACACGAGCAGTAAATCGATTAGTTCCCTTGAGCACAGTGGCTCGGTTGTGTTGCGGGATCATCACATCAATGAGGATGATGTGGATGCAGTGGGCGGTGAACGACAAAGATTGTCGCATGCGGCTGCCAAACACAAGATGGCCATTAGGCCGGTCAAAAAGAAGGGTCCCACAAGGCAGCACAGAAGAACTTTAGAGGTGAGTTAGCAGACAATTGTAGTTTCCTAATTTTTGTTTATCATATCGTTTATCTCTGCAGACTTCCATACCAGAGGCCAATGAGGAGCTTGCCAAGATGGGTCAACAGCAGGCAAAGAATCCCAACTTGAGGGTAGTTAAGGGTAAGTTAGAAACCGTTTACTTAAACCTGACCCTAGCTAATGTTTACTTTTCCCCAGATGCCGATCTTAAAACCAAGACACGCTCTTTGCCACCGGGCAGCACATTGACTGCCACAACCACCGCAACTGCCACCAGCAACTCCACCAATTCAAACTTGCGTACCAAGACAATCGAGCAAAAGAACTCAACGATAACAAATATCAGTAGCAGTAACAGCAGTAACACCACCATAACTACATCCTCTTCCTCCTCACAAGCTTTTGGCTTGCTTAAATTCAAGGCGGCCAATGCTTTGTTCGATGGACGTGGAGAATCTTCAACAGATGGCGATGATGTCACTAATGGCACATCGGATTCCAGTGAGCATGGATTCCTGCGTAGACTTATACACCGTAACTCAAAACGCAGCATTGCTAGAGCCAATGATGGCTTGGAGGATATGGATAGCAGTCAGAATTCGGCCAAGAAGCTGCAGATTTCTACCTCCTGTCTGGAAGCAGCATCTCGGGATCCCGTGCAGCTGTCGAACAAATCTCGAAGTGCCACCTCGCATGAGCAGCACATTCAGGAGACGCGTCAGACCATCAAGCGTGAGATTCATAATGAGGGCAAACATGGCCTCAATGCCATGGTCAGTAATTATGGCGTCCAGCCTCAACCACCTACGGCTGTCAAGCCGAAGTCAGGTCCGGCAGCACGTCAGCGCTATCTGCCCCAGGAACTAGGGGCAACCTTACCCAATGCCTCTTTGCCCAACAGTGACAGTGATGTGACCAATTTGCTTTCGAGATGTTCCCGTGGCAATGATACCTTTCAATCAACTTCACTTGTTCGGGAGCAAACGCAACTTAAATCGGAATCCTCATCCTCTTCGAGTCACTTTGAGCGTAAACCTAGGATTGTGGGTTTGAGTGCGTTGCAGCAGAAACTTTCACGTTCCAGCGATTCGATGGGTCAGCATTCAAGCTCCTCAAACTCGTTGGAGACGAGCACTGATGAGCCCTCGCCTTTGTACTACGAGGAAAAGCAACGGAAGACGGTTGAGAAAGCGCGCAGTTTCCGCAACTATCAGGAGGAACGCAATGTGGTCATCGAGTCCGCTTCGATGCATAGTAATATGCCTAGTTTACCGGATCTTTCGCTCAGTTTCCGCGTGCCAACTTCTTACTACAAGAACCAACAGCAATCGCCACAGTCCCCGCTAACATCTCCCATGTCTCCCAGCTCCAAATGCGTTTCCCTGGGCTTTGAGATCAACGATAACAAACTGCTGCAGTCACGCGCTGAATCCACTGGCAAGCTGCAGCAGACAAAGCTCTCTCCTCAACGCAACTCGGCGCTGTTGGTTACCACTCCTGCAGGTCCTGCCAATATCAGCCAGATCGAACAGAACATTGACCTGATTGTAAAGTCGCCAATGATAAGTCTTCTGCGGAAATCCGGCACTGTGGGTGAGCAGCTTGCATTGGAACAGCCGCAGCCGAGTGCACCACAACGGCCCAAGGTACTGGAGCTCAAGCAGACGACGACTATTGCAATCGGTTCTCCCGGCAAGGAGATAGCTAGTCCTTTGGCCAAGAACGCCAAGCTAACAAGCAGCCCGCCAACAACGCCCAGCAAAAACAATCAGCGCAATCCCAACAGTTCGGAGCTACAGCCTGAGTTCATGAAGATCCAACTAAATCGAGTGGATCAGGCGCGTCTGCATAGCAAGAGCAATCATCTAGTGCTTGCCAAAAATGTTAAATCCCCTACGACACCAGCGGAACGCAGTCAAAGTAACGATGATCTGAGCATGCGACGTCTCAGCAATGAGAGTTCCAGCGGCATACCGATCATCGAACGCTGCCAGAAGCCAGCGAGTGCCACAGTTACGCCAACACAACAGACACTACCAATTCAAAGTATTAGCCAGCCAACGGGCGGAGAAGCCTTGGTCAAGCAGCAACGTGCTGTTAGTGCGAATAGTTTACGTTCCAGCTACGTGAGCAGTGGAAGTAGCAGTAATGGAAGCAGCGAGGTACTCATCACATCCTCACCAGCTGTTCAGACGCCCAGCACACCACCAAAGATCAGGCCTATGGAGGGCATGGAGCAGGAGAAGGCAAATGCCAATCGTTTCTCGCTGGAGGAACGCAAGCGTTTGTTCCTCAGTGAGGAGAAGACACAGGCGGAACGCAAGCTGGCCGAGATGCGTTACGATCGCAAGAAGTCCATCAACGAGGAGCTGCAAAAGAAACCGGACCCAATGACGCCCAGCTCTCCAGAGGCGGGTAGTGCTGTTGTGCTGCGCAAGAAATCTTTTGGCAGCACCAATAGCAGCACTAATACAAGTAGTAATGGCAATGCCAGTGCAAGCAGTAATCCCACGGGTCACGATGATCCGACGCCCGAGCTGATGAAAGTATTTGCGCGTCGATCGCTTAAGGTCAAGGATGATGATGTGATGACAATGGCTCAGGTGGCGGTAGCTAATCATAAGAAGATAACTAACGGCAGCCAGAGCATTGATAGCGACAAGGAAAATCAATCGAATAGTGAGGAAAAGCTAGATAAGATTCAGCCCAGTCAGGAGCAACCCAAAAGCATACAAACCAACGCTCACGCACAGTCTGTGGTGGCCAATAATCGCAGCTCTGTGGCCGACTTTCGTAATCTCAACAATAATGTGCAGCCTGCGCAGCAAAAGTTGGCCAATTTGCCGCCCATCAAGGTCAGCAATGTGCGTAACAACAGCAATAAGAACAACAACAACAACAACAGCAGCAACAGTAACGGCAACAGTAACAGTAACAGCAACAATAACAGTGTTAAGCATCCCACTGAACGTTATTCATTGCAATTGAAATCGTTGACAGCGGCGACACCAACAGTGGCAACAGCAGCTACTGTTGCCGATGCACTAGCAGCAACTGAGGCGCCTGCCACGCCCACCAAGCCCATTGAGCGTTCGGCAACAGTTGGCGAATTCAAGGGCATTCATCAGCGACGCGCTGAGTGGGAACAGCGTGTTAAAGAGGCGCTTAAATAAAGCGCACTGTTAGCTAACAGAACACTCGAGCAGTGCTTAATCTGCTGTTAATTAAATGTTTTTCTTTGTTATTGTCTGCTGTTAATTAACAGTTTCTTGAGCCTGTTTTGCAATCCAAGTGCTTTTTGTCTAGTGATGCTCTCCAACCTGAAAGCAAGTTAAAATATATGAAAAAAAACCGTTTAGTAACTAAACTACAAATATACAAATATGAAAAAAAAACAAAATACATATATTTATAACGAATCGCCGTGTGAACCACTCGTGGACTGTTTTAAAAGGTCCATTCCAAAGAAACGAGTTGGCGTCTTCGAACGATCTTCAAAATGATTAGATTTACATACTTGTAGTTTGAGTTTAATTTGTGTTTGTGCAAGTCAAAATCGTAACTAATAATAATAATAATAAAAACAAAGCGAAACAAAACACAACATAACTAAAAAAAGAATACAATTTTAAGGAAAATTTACAAATTAATACATATATATGTATAGAATGGTTTATGATATTCAAAACTTCTAAAAGTTGATATTCATATTTAATATAAGCAAGAAATATATATATACACACATATGGAACCACATACATAAATGCGAGCTTTTAAACAACATTATCCACAACTCTCTTAATATATATATATCTGTAATAGCATTTAATCTATTATTTACAACAAATATATGTATATTGAAAATGTTGTTGGAATGTAAACTGTTCAAGTTTGTAAAGAATACATGCATATATATCTATATATATAGTTATGAAATATTCAAATATAATAAACTGACAAATATGAGATATATATATATATACAAAAAAAACAACAAACAATTTACTAACTGTATGCCAGCTAAGGCAATATTCCAACATATACAAATAAAAGAATGCAACAAATAAAAACAAAGTTTTTAAAGTTAACAGAATGACAAAGTGCTAACGACCAGTTAACATTTGAGGCTATGTTATTTAACTTAACATAACAGTTCTTATTTCGGGTCTTCAGATTAACTAGTCTCTGGCTCTGATATATTGCTTAAAATTAATATTGCTGTCTGTTTTATTTTCTATACATTTTATTGAATGTTTTTTTTATTTATAAAAGTATTCAATCTATTAGTATAAAACAAATAACTGCACGCAAATTTTTTAATTTATTACCATGTTGATAATCTTTTTGACAAATGAGACCAATTAAATTTGTTAGAGTATGGCGAAGTCCAAATCATTGTACCATATTTATTGCAATAATGCCTTGAATTTCCGATCGAATTGCAAGATTTTTCAATGATTTTTGGCAAACATTGTGCTTGATTTTGAATCTAAATCTGTTTTGGGGTAAGTGTAATTATTTATTTTTTTTATTTCTTAGCGAAATAACGCAAAATATTCAGCGAAAAATTGGAATTCATGAGTGTCAAGCGATAAATAAATGAGCAAAAACATTTGTATAAATAACAAAAAAAAATAATAATTTTGTAGTTGCTTTATATACAGATTCTTAACATATATACATGTGGAACGTATTTAGAAAAAGTAATTACGCATTTGCTACTGGCTATCATTTACATAATGTGTGGATGTCTCAACCAGGCTTGGCTTTAAAATAAAAACAAAACAGAGCGTTAATTCTAATAATTAGTTATTATATAATTACATTTGCTTTTGCTTTGCGTCTTATGTAGATTTGTCACATAATCCATCTGCATGTGACGATTGGCCCCACAGGCATTAAGCTCATTAAGTGATCGCTCAGCATTACCTGTTCGAAAAGGAAGAAGAAGCACAACAATAACATCAAATGCGGTGACCTCATGGATGCCGATTTCATCCATGCTCTGTTGTCGTCATTGTACTCTCTCTCTCTCTCTCGCTCGCTCGCTCGTTCCGCCGATTCATCGCGGACACACAGCGACATTAATGCTGGCTGGCTGTTATAGACATGCTTGCTGTTTTAGTTTCAGTTTAAATCAAGAACGTGTCGGACGGAAGCAAGATCCGCTGGGGAAAACAAAGATCGCGAAACAAACTACGAACACTTGTACTTATAGAATTAAAAATAATAACGACGACAGACACAAGATATATATATGCATATATATTGAAATACTTATGTTAGCTTAAGCTACAAAGTGTCAAAAAAAGTAACAGGTGTCATGCATAAATACTGTGCTTAATACTAAATAAATACAATAAAATACTAGACACTTAAAGGATGCAAAGCGTAACACCAACGCCTGGCACGCCGCCACCCTCGCGTCGTTCGAATCGTCCACCGCGTATTAATATCTATAATATACACAACAACAACAACAACGCCAGCTATGGTGGCGGCTCCTCAATGCCGCCCAGTGCACAGCCCCAGGCGCCACATACCTCACAGACAAACTATACGGGCACCGGCACCGGCACCGGTGGTCCCTATTGGCCACCAGTTGCCAATCCCTTTGGCGCCACGGGCAACTTTATGACAAAGGGCTATGAGGGCTTCCTTGATCTCACCAAGTCCGGCATGAGTTTCGGCGAGAAGTTCACCTTTAGCATGTACAATAGGTTTAGCAAATGGTCCAGACGTTGGTTCACCCACTTTTTTCTACTAGTCATCCTGGCGCTCTACAATCTGGGTGGCGCGGTTCTCTTTCAGACGTTGGAAAGTGAGTAAACGACAAGATTCATTCAACAATTTTCGTCTGTTCTTCACATGATTTGTTTGCTTATCAAGCTCTTCGAGCAATTGTTGTGAAAACATCAGCAAAAACCAAACGAACCGAACCAAACAAAAATATACAAATCAAACAATACGTTAATAGCTGTTTGGTATTTGGCAGCTGGAAAATCATCTACTCTGACAATATACAAATAATTGAAACGGATGAACGAATTGGTAGCTAGAAAACAATGAACCCCTTCGAGGCATATAGATATATAAACAGAAAGAAGATGATTAATTTGTTAAGTTGAAGAACCAAGTTTTTCTTAGAATCAAATTGTTAAGCAAGTTCTTAGGCAATGGCTTAATTATGATTGTTTTTTCGAACTTTGACTAATTGCGTAAAAAAACAAACAAAATTTAACAACTTGAGACTTTACAAACTATATAAATAGTATTTATTTCCATTCAAACAACAACAAGTCAAACAGTCAAAGTTAAATGTAGAACACACCTGATTGCCCAAACTTATATATTTATATCTATTTGGACTTTATGTCTTCCATAGTGCGACCAGCTGCCCTGGAAATAGAAAATCTGCAATATCAGCAAAAGATGTTCTTCAATGAACTGCGTCAAATGACACAAAATCCACTTTTGCATACGGTAAGAAAAAAAATACAAACTAAGAAAGCTAAAAATATTAATCAAAAAAAAAAAAAAATCTAATGCAGTTGCCAGAAACTGCATTTAATAGCGATGTGCTGCGTATAATGAACGATCATAAGCCAATTGTGGAGACACTTTTAAGATCGGGCTTAACACAGGAGGAGGAGGCATTGAGTAAGAATCCTTGGTCCTTTTGGAATGCCATGGTCTATAGCTGTACCATTTACACAACAATAGGTGAGTTTCTATTTGATACTAAACAAATTAATTGCTCATAAAAATAAAATAAAATGATTAGTAAAATAATTTGTCATTTGATTTATAATTAGAATAAGTATACGTATATATATATATATATTTTGTCAAATGCCAGACAACACATATTTTTACTTATTTTGAGCAACCTGTCAACAATTTCTGCAGAAACTTAATTTAAGTATGTGACACAAAAATAGTTTTTAAGTTTTTAGGTTTTGGCTTTCTTTTTTATTTCTTTGGCTAGCTAAAGTACCAACAAAAATTTATTTGTATGCTATTTATATACATAAATATTTGTCTGTCTTTTTGTCAGCGTTCTTTTCAACTCGGTCAGCAACGAAATTCTGAGTAAACATTGCTTTAACTTAATTAAACTTGAAGTATTTATTCCAACGTTTAAGGAAAATCGAATTGAGAAAAACTCATTCAATAATCAAAACTTGTTGCAATAAAAATAAACATAAACATAAGTTTAATGCGAATTCGATCCGTCATCAAGTTTAAAGCATTGCGCATACGCCACGTGTGGTCCTCGGAGCACGTCTATCAAGTGTGTGCTAAATTATAACACACACACACACAAATTGATTTGATATGAAAATTTCGTATGAATAAAAGGCAAAGAGGCAATAACAAAAAATTGGCGAAAACATTTAAAATATTCATGTTATGGCTTGCCAAAATATTTATATTTACGTCACGAATTGCTGACTGGTGAAAATCGACAGGGAAAAAACTCAAATTAATATTATTAATTGAATTTTCATGTGAATTTTCATTGGCAGTATCTGACTGCGGGATACTTGAATATTAAGTGTGATTTACCCAAAAAACGCTTCGTTTTCTATGTAAGCAAACGTGAAAGGAAGCTAAATTTTTCATTCAAAATCCCAAAGAGACCCATTTTTTTGTTAAACTTTTTAACATATTAATTATTAAAGCCACTTTGGCACTTGGTTTATGATGTGTTAAATAATAATGAAATGTGTAAGGCTTTTAAGCATGTGGTTAATAAAGCGCTTTGGCGCCAAACTGTTGGCCCAAGCTTTCAAAGCTTTCCATACAGTCGTGGCATAAATATTATGACAGGCATTTAAACCACAACCAAAAAGAAAATAGTTTATAACTTTAAACAAGAATAAATAAGTCTAAAAAAAAGAAAAAATAAATGCCAGTAACTACACTAAAGGGCAAACTAATAGATACACTCATGTAGATATGCAAACAGCTGTTTGAATTCTTTGAAAATACAAAATGTATACAAAATATGTTTGAATATTCTCATGCCGCGAGCAGTTGGAAGCCAGACGACGTCGCAGCCGAAAGCCGTTTCGAGAATAGAATTTATTTCGACCAAAAATATTGAATACATATGCATATATATATACCAAATAGTTGTGTTGAAATTTATGCATATATATAATATATTTTGTTGTTGTTGCTGTGCCAAAAGGGAAATTGCAATTGAGGTGTCAATAAAAAAAAAAATATTATCTTATTACATATCAAAAAGCTGAAAAAGCAAAAAGAAAAAACAACAAGTCAAGTGCTATTAAAAGAAAAATTTTGCATGCCGCAAGCAAGTGATATAATTACAAATACACAAATATATATATACGGATTTTCCATTTGGAACAAAATATGAAAGCCTAAAAATAGAGCAATGAGCTAGACAAAGACAACAACCAAAAAAGAGAGAGAAAAAGCAAATTTGAGATACTTTTAAGCATGGAAAATGCCGGAGAACTTGGAGGAGCAGCGGCGTCCAGACAGCAGCGACATCGTCGTCGCATTGGACGCACTCAACGAGAGCAGACACCCGATGCTGGCCGCACAGCTCTGGGACTGGAACAGGCGGAGGCACAGCATGTCTCGATGCAGATACGTGCGCCGGGCGTAATGTCCGCTCATGAGAGCAAGATACTACGTAGAAGGGATAAGGCATTTGCTGGTGTGGCAGCACGCAGTCAATCGCAGCCAAGGGAGGCGGAGAAGCTTAGTAGTCCGGATGCACATCAGTTGATTAAGCATCGTAGTTTGTCCTCGCCACGTCACAAGGATGAATCCAGTGAGAGTGAGCTAACAGGCAGCTCCCAATCCTATACAACTCAACTGAATCGAGGTGAGGACTCTTTGAGTCGATTGGAGCAGAATCTGCAGCGTTTTGAGGATGAACGACGTCGCTTCGAGGCGGAGAAGCGTCTCTTTGAGCGGGAGAAGCGGGAGCATAAGATGCGACATCGCCAGCAGCTGGATCATGAGGAGCGTAAGCGTTTGCTACAGAACTATAGAAAGATCAGTGATGGCTTCCAGCTGCCACACGATGAGGATGAACGTCGTCGTCTGGTGCAGAGCTTGCGCCTGCACAGGAATGAGGTGCCTGCGGTGCGTTCAAGGAATCGCAGCAGCGGCTATGATGAATCCTCCACACAATTCAGCTCCTCCGATGCGGATACCGCCGAGGAGGTAATGGCTAGAATAAAGCCGATAGTGCGCAAGGCAACAGTTTCCCTGCCTATACGTGGTGCACCTCCTCCGCCACCCAGCCAGGCACAGCAGGCGCCAATTAAACCACCCCAACGTGCCTCGGTTAGTCGCAACAATTCCTTATCGCCAGTGCGTCCGCAGCGACGCTCCAAGACACCCGAGCAAAGGGAAGCCAGGGAGCTCAATCGGAAAATGGAGTATGTTGAGGTAGGAGAAATTCCGAGGGGGGAGTTAGTTAAACCTAAGCTTACCGAGGAGGAACAACGGGCAGAACTACGCAGAGCTTATGTGGAGGCAGCTGAGAAAGCTGCTATGGCAGAGGCCGCTCTGGCCAAGAGTCTGGGCAACTTTTCCGCCGAAAAAGTGAAGCGTAGCCATAGTCTCAGGATGCCCGATAAGCAGGAGGAGATACCGAAAACAGAGACCAAGCGAAGCAGCAGTCTGGAACGTCCTTTAAGGGCAAAGCGCACACCAAGCCTGGAGAGACCAAAGAAAGAGGAGCTACAACCCGTTTCAGTACGCAACGATGTGGAGGAACCTCAAGAAGAAGCTAAGGAAACTCGACCCGAAACGGAATCGCAACTTTCCTTAACTGAAAAGAAACCCTCCCTGTTGCAACGCCTAGTAAACCTCTTCAAAAGAAAACCCAAAGCCATAGAAGAGCCATCAGCTGTGATCCTTTTGGAACAACCGGAACCTGCCAAGCTACTCTCGCGAGCCTTTCTTTACCAACTACGCTTGGAGGCGGCCTACGAGTGGCGTCGTCTCAAACAGGACTATCCCGTGCGCATGGCAGAGTTGCGTAGAGTGAGAAACGAATGTGTTTCCCACTTAATATTGTTAATCCTGTTGCTGGGTTTCGGTGGTCTAATGTTCCGCTATACGGAAGGCATGTCCGAGAATATTTACAAATGCGAGGTGCGCAAGGTGAAAAGGGATTTCATAGACAATCTCTGGGCTTTTAGTCATAATATGAGGTATGAGCTCCCATCCCATACGAATTACCATTAGATGTTAACATTTTGCTTGCTAGAGAGGATGACTGGAAGTCCTTGGCTCGTCAAAAGCTACGTAGCTTCGAGGATGAACTCAATACGCTAGCAGAGTTGGGTCTGCGACGTTTTCCAGGCCAGAAGTCATTTAATTTTGTCAATTGCTTCATTTATTGCTGGAACGTAATCACAACCATAGGTAAACGAAGGCAAAAGGGTTCCCTTTGAAGAAGAGTTTGGCTTTAAGGTTTAAGTATAAGTTTATAATAGTATTAACTCGAAAGGATTTTCTAAACACCCACTCTAACCATATTTTCCCCGTCTCTTTTTCCTAGGTTACGGTCACATAACGCCAAAGACAACTGTGGGACGCTCTCTGACAATCATCTATGCAATCATTGGTATACCCATGTTCCTGATTGTGCTCGCAGATTTGGGCAAACTCTTCACTAGATGTGTGAAATTCGTTTGGGCATATGTGAGAAGATTGTACTTCACACGCTCCTGTCGTCGCATACGAAAGCAGCAGCAGATTCGTGATGCAATGACCGGATTCAATACGGTCTATGACATGGCTATACGACGTCCAAGTATGTTCTTTGGCATGAGCGATGTACCAGCGGAGGAGGAATCGCAGGATGCGGAGGCCGGCAAGTCGTTGGGCACCTCCCATCCGGAGACACCCACATCCCCGTATCCGGAGACCTTCGAAGTGGATGATGAGTTCAATTTACCCGTATCGGTAGCTTCCATGCTGCTCATTGCCTACATTCTGTTCGGTAGCGCTGGTTACACATTTATAGAGACTGATTGGACCTTTCTGGATGCCTTCTACTTTGTCTTCATCTCAATGTCCACCATTGGCTTTGGTGATCTGGTGCCTGGCAATCCCTTCTATGTAATGGTCAGCATGATCTATCTGATATTTGGACTCGCCCTCACCTCCATGTTCATCAATGTGGTGCAGATTAAGCTCAGTGATCACTTTAAGCGTGCCAGTGCCAAAGTTGGAGCCACCATTGGCATGAACATGGCCAGTGAGTTTGGCGATGAGTTCGGTTCACAGGCGAAGACGCCATCGGAGCTGGCCTCGGTGCACGGCTCAAGGCTGGGTCCCATCGAGGAGGATAACCAGGAAGCGGGGCATGCAAATGGCACAACTGCTCCTAGTCCACAAGCACCGCTAACATCAATACTCAGACCACCACGCCCCCTGTCGCCCATGTCTGTGTCCAGAGAGCCAACAGCCATGCCCAGAGAGAGTCCGCCGCCTTTGCTGCCCAAGCGTCAACCCGATCCTCGGCAGCCAACGCCTACAGAAAGCGAGACAAAGAAAAAGTATCGATTCTTTTAATCAAATCATCTTTTCTCTTATTCGAGTTTTTATATTAATGTAAAGCTGCGTAATCATGAGAGTCCTTTCAACCTGAAACATATTCATTAGCCTAAGAAACAAAATGACACGAATAACTGTAAACGAATCTATGCTCTACAAAACTGGGTTCATTGATTTGTTGATCTTATTTATAATTTAGTTTAAATGTATTTATAATAAAAAGTATATGAGTTCTTATTAACATTTAATAGTTATATTTTATACTTACCTTTGGAAAAATATGCATCAAACTAGCTAAAATAGTTTTCAAGCCTTGAATAATTCCAACACATATTGCATATGTGTGTATGTATGTCGAATGGTATGCTTTTTACATACATATCAACAACAACAAATACCACACATCGCCCAGAGGAAGCAATGCACATCTGCCAGCCTGAAACGAAATGAATTTAGTGGTCGGAGCCAATCTGATGTGCGAGTGTGGTATGTGTGTGTGTGAGTGCGTTTCGAGAGGGGGTTAGAAGTAAAGGAAGTGCGAGGAACTGGAGTGCTGACTGAAGAGAGCCGAGTGCTAAGTGTTACTCTCTTTTTGACATACCCACTCTCTCGTTCATTGGCACGACGGGACAAAACGCGACGTTCGGCACTGCACGTTTCAATGCCAGAACGTTTCATTTGCTTAGGCTGTTGGCTGTGAGACCGTCAGTTGTTATTTTAAAACGTTCTCGTGCGGTTTGCTTGACGGAGCAATTGTTTCGCGTTGCCAAAGCAAAAGACGCGCCAAAAATTAACGCTTCGAATGTGTTCGCGTGTGTCTGTGTGTGCAATTGCAATTTCGCAATATTGCAATGCAAATATCGCTATATAAATACTAATTAATCAGAGGCAACGGAAAATGTTGTATGACTTGTGCCAAAGTCAAAATAAAGTTCATCGAAATCGCGACCACAACAAACCCGACCATCATATTTGATCGCATGCCTGCCTACCAACAACAGCAACAACAACTGCCGGCTACAGTTAGCTATTGTTCAGCATTATAACTGTATGCACTATATACATACATATAAGCATTTATTTTTGTTGTCGCGTGTGCCATTTACTGTGAAAGACAACAAGCTACTCACAAACTATAACTATTAAACAAAAAGAAGGAGAAGAACAGCAACAACAACAGTGCCAGACAACCAGGTGTGCTTGGGTTTTTTGCCGTTGTTGTTGTTGTTGTTGCAGTCCTTCTACATTCTGCGGCGTTCATTCAGCCAGTTGCGTTCCTTTTCGCTTTGCTTGTTTTTTGTTTTGCTGCATTCATTTGCTTTCAAATAAATTTCCTTTTCAACAAATATTGCACAGCGGCAGCAGCTGTCAGCATCGAGCATACAAAACCCAAACACACACACACACATATGTCAGCATAAATATGTACATACATATGTTTATGTGTGTTAAATACATTTGTAAGCACCATTTGCAATACTTATGCGAATGCTTAAGTACATTGCACATTTTGAGTGCCTATGCGCGTCATTGCAAATTTGTTAAATGCATCTCATTGAATTTTTTTCTCTTGTGCCTCTTTTCATTTGCATACAGTTCAAGTGTTAAAAACAAACGGTTTATTTTTTCTTTTGCCCTGTGAATAACGAAAACGAAACGTTTAAGAAGACGCGTTCAATAAATACATACAACAGTTCAGAATGTCCGCAATAAGCAGCCGCAATCAGAAAATGGAACAACAGGTAGGTGTAAAATGAACAGTTATATGTTATTTGCTTACACATTATTGCTAGTTCTTAAGTCATATAGATACACTCAAATGTCTTTTAGTCAAATAAGCCTTGAATTGTATATATATCTGTGTTGACTTTGATTCCTTAAGAGGCAGCTGCCTTAGCTGTCTTGCTTGTTGTTCCCCAGACAACGTTGTCAAATTAAATCGAACCTCAAACTTGAAATAAACTCAATGCAGACGGCTTGCCTTTCGCCACAGTGTCGCCCCCTAGCGGGCTTATCTCAACCCATCGACTGTGTTTGCTTTGCCAGTTGCCAGTTGCCAGTTGCCAGTTTCCCGTTAGTTACCGACAACAGCATGTCCCAATTGCCATTGGGTTTGACAATCACAGCCACAGCACACAAATTGTTGCAATTTACCAATTTTTGTTCTATAATTGCGTGATTACAAGTCGAACTGATTTTATCCGTACGATTTGCCATCATTTTTTGTATATTAAAGCTATGAAAATTGACTCTTTTGAAATTCAAAGGTTCTTTGAGAAGCTATTGCCAAAATCCATATAATTAAGCTCTCAAGCTATAGCTAATAGTACAAATAAAAAAGAACGTAGTCCTTGCCAAGCAATTAGTAAAATAAACACTGCCTGAATCAGAATCAAGTTGAAAACAAACACAGCAACAATCAGCGAAATAAAAGAACAACAGCAACAAAATTACGAATGTAACTGTATAAAGTAAACTTTCGCTAAAGTGAACATTCGAATTTTTACATTTTTTTTGTATTTTTTTATGTTTAAAATTGGTTTTAAAGTCAATAAAAAATCCTGTGTTTAAGCTTAAAGACCCGTAAGCAAGTACACTATAGCCAGTTACAACTGTATGTGAATACATAAAAAAAAGGGCTTACAGCTCTTACTTGGCATAAATCAGCAAGTTTAGTATTTTGGGTCGGACGTCGAGTCGTATAATTCAGCGTTAAGCAGGATACACAAAGGATTAATAAAAACCAACGCTTAAATAAAAAAAACAAACCGAAATAAAAACAAAAAAACATTTTCAGGATAAAACAGGAAACTTTTACTGTTGCCACAGTTGTTGTTTTGGCCTGGCCGGGCTCCCTGCGTAACTAGGGGCAACTATCGTAGACTAAACAAATACATAAACACAAACAAAACAACAACATGCATATGACAAATATTTGGAATTATTTGTATACAACTGTAACTAGTTTGGGGCGTGGAATATTCTAGCGAAAGCGAGTCAAAATATCGATTGCATATGTAATTTAAGTCCAGCAATAAGTTACCAAATTATTTGGTAACAGTCTGTGAGTTATTGAGACGATAAACTGATTAAGAACCTTTCACTAAGACTGTCTCGTATTAAGTGCTACTTAGTCTCTCTGTGTGTTTGTGTGTGTTTGCTGCCCAAGAAGTCAAACAGTCTTGACACCTCTTCAATAAAGCCAAAAGCCAGTAGCCTATGGTTATACCTTTAGGCTAACACACTCACACACCTGAGCATTCAACACGTTAACGTTAGGTCTCAAACCGAGCCGGAAATGACGCATCGCTTCAACTTTTGTTTTTCCGTTGCCTGGTTAGCTTTTCTGCACAGCTCTCTGTGATTTTATTAGGGGCTGTTTGGCTTTTATTTTTGGGGTTCTTGACCTATTGCTGTTGTTACACTACAAGTTGTAAGCGCCTTAAGCCTTCTTTCTCACTTATCCCTTTCATATCGATAAATATATATACTCTAAACATTCTTGCCACATATCCAATCCAGTGCGAAAAACCAACATCAAAATCTTTTGCTGATGTAAACTTTTTAAGCCTGTGGCTTGGTGAAATATTCATTCCATAACTTTGAATTCGTCTCAAATTGAGCCTGTTGTCAATTTGCTAAGAACATCAAGCAACGACACTAATGATTATTTATCTTTGGTTTTGCTGTACTTCCAGTACTTATTGATTTACTTTCAGTTTTATATGCAAAACGATGTTGCTGCCTTTGCCACCAGCTTGCCGACTGCAATTTGTGGCAGAAGGCCGTGACATGCACACTGGCTACACCTAGCTGAAAGCCTTAAGGAAAGTCTTCAAGAGAACATTAACAGCAGCAAGAAAATGACATAAATATATAAGAGAAATATCTTGTTCATTCGCATTTGTCGCTTTTCGCCATTTATGTAAAGTAAAACGCGTTTAGGAAAAAGTTATTTCATCTGTAGATTTAGCATTTGCCGTGAATTGCAATTTGCCTGTGAGAACAGAATAAAAAAAAACAAAGTGAAAGCCAATTGCCTGCGGCACACGGCAGCGTTGCCAACATTATTCAATAAAGAAGTGAGGCAGCAAAAAAAAAAAAGAAAAAAAAAACTTTTTGCTAACTGCCAAAAGTTTTGCATATGCAGAAGCAAATTGAGTTTCGAACTGCTTAAAAGTCTGGAATTTGTCACACCAAGTAAGAAATATTTAAAACTTTATGCAGATGAGTTAATAATTACAAGCAGGAAAAAAAGAAAACTTAAGTATAAATTGCTGAGTTTTAATATTCTTAATGGGATTTTCACAATGGAAACATTAAGCAACCCAAACCACAAAGTTCTGATACTAAAGCAACTGATTAAATGCTGTTTGCTTTGTGGTTTTGTCCTTTAAGCGATGCATCACAAGTTTAACATGCAATTACAAATCCGTTTCCAACCAGATTGTGTAAAGGTAAAGTTTATTAAGTAATGGATAGTTTTAGATAATTGCATTTTGTTGTTGGTTGTGTAGCCATGCCAAGAACTAGCTAAACTAAAATCGAATTCCATTAAACTAGAGACTATAAATTGTTGAGAGATTTTCCATTCTTTTTTATTTCGTATGCATTTCTGTTTAATTATTAATTGAGTTTTGCTGCGCTCAACGTTTAAGTTACATTCATTAGTGCTTTATTGCATTTTGATTGCAGCAGCAGCAGCAACAGCAGCAGCATAATAATAATTACGCCAGTTGTTAAAGCAAGCGATTAAAATTGCAGAAGCCTGCAAACAATTAGTTGCAATTGAATACTATAATCACAATATAACAAAGAGATAAACGCAAAAATAACAGCTGAATTTAATGCTTCTGTCATTAACAGATCCCCATTATACACATTAATCAGCAGCCAAATATCAAACGCAAAAGAGTGTAGAAACTTAACTGATTTAAATGTTATAAAAGGCTTTTGGTGCTTTTAAATTGGGTCAGGAAAATTATGCTCGAGCCTGCAACAAATGGCAGTAAATGAACAGCCAAAAAAACAACAATCAACCAGCCGGCTTAAGGTTTACCACAATTAGCTTGACCGAAAAACCAGGCAGAAAACACATGCCACAAATGGCCGCAAGGAGGCTAGAAGTTAAATTTAGGTGTTGCTTCAAATTTGTGCCAATTCACGCGAATTAAGTGTTGCATACTCTTGGGGGTTTCGAGAAGCAATCAAAACAAAGTTCATTAGAGCGAAAAACACAACTCGATATAATGATTATAATCATATACTTTTGATTATATAACTGAAAAACTGATGGATACTTTTACAGTTTAACAAGCCTACACGCAGGCAGGCTAAAACGCTCAATACTATATACTATTGCCATTGGCTAAAGGGCTAAAAACGTGTACGCTGCGTGCAGACAAGTGGCAAGCAAATACGTTCTTAACAAGGGGCTTAAAAGCAAATCGATGTTTAATTGTTCGTTTTGCGAAAACTCTTTACTTTAAGCCAAGTACAGCACTTTATCGCACTGGGGAAACATTTCATTATGGCATTTAATATTTCACATACAATACTTGTGCACATAAATCAACTGAGACTTATGACTTAGGTATATGTTTATCATGGCCCAAAAATTTCAACTTGAGTTTGAGTTGGAGTTGAGTATGGCTGTGTCAAGGCACATTCTCAAATTAAATATTCCAAGTGGGTGGGGGAGTGAGAATAACTGTTTCATTTGAATGTCCTGTCGTGTCGGTTCTGTTCTGGAAGTGCCAGATAGTCGGCAGCTAATAAATTGTTTATAGTCATGCTTTTAATATATTTTTATGGGTCAAACGAGCATGCTCGAGCCGTTTGATTGTGAAATAACTTTTGATTATAAACAACTAAAGTTAACTTAAAACTTTAGCACACTCCGCTTGATTGATGACGCTTCAAGTCTGAAGATGAACTTTAATCTCTTGTCATAAATCTATCAACGCTTAGGTGTCTGTTAAACCAACTATACTCAAGTTGCTTTAGAATGGCAAAAAGACGAAACGTGAACGTGCGAACATGCCAAAAAGAGACTACAAAATGTGACATTAGCAGGATGGCTTAGCGGATGCCATCGTTGCTTTCTCAGCTGTCGTCCGTGCCACTGTAACAGCCGGCGGCAGGCAGGAAGCTCGCCAGAGCAATGCAAAGTGATTCTGTAATAAAGCAAAGTGCGAGCCAGATAAGCGAACCAAACAGTTGATAGCATAAGCGCAGTCAACGTTGGCCGACGTGACGTATGAGTGTTATTAAATAATCCTTAACGCTTGACTTACTGTTGCCGCTGCTGCTGCTGCTGCTGCTGCCGTTGTCTGTTCAACTCTCTCAAATGCATTTTGTTAAAGGAAACTAAATTATGATAAGGTGAATTAAATGCCAAGCGACCAAATTGAGGCCAGTCGACAAGAAAGGACAGTGAACAAGAACCATTGGCCACAGCACGGCACAACAAGTATAATCAATAAATACCTTGAAACGTGTTGCGGAGTGTTCAGTTAGTTAGTTGCCTCAACTTTCACCTTAATTACAAACAACACAGCACTGAAACATTTAGTACACCCCAGTTGGGGCGAGGCAACTGACGCCTCCCATTCTTTCTGCTTCGCACTCAGCACGCGCCAACATGTCATTGACTGGGTCACAGCAAAGACCTTCAACACTCTTTATATCCAATCCGGTCAAACAGTGAGTTGGTGTCTATCAAATAATAGAAAATCGAAGAACTTGATGAGCTGCAGTTCCTGTTAAAGGTTTTTCCTTTCGTTAATAGGGTATAAAGCTATAAAATATTTAATGGCAGAAAAGTTGAAACTGATTAATTAAAAGATAATATAAATAAGGTTATTTTTTAATAAAAAGGGTAGCAGTTTGTTAGAAAAATGTTTAACAAAAAAATCAATCCATAAACATTTCATATTTATTTTATTATGTTTTTAATATGCATCAAAATTCCTTGTAATATTTTTTTATACATTTTTCTAAGGAATTATCAAGCTTTTAGCTAATAATTTTTTTGGGAAAAGCTGTGATAAAAATATTGATTGCCTTTTGTGTTTATTTAAACGAGAAAATTGAAATTGATTTTGCTAAAGTTTGAAAATTCAATTAAATTCAACATGTTGACTTTTGATAGCGCTGCATTTTAACTGGAATTGTTAGTTTAGAAGTAATTGTCTTTTAGCCAAGTCTAGCTAACACGCTTGACTTTAAATCAAGTTAATTTGATTACAAAAATGTTCAAGAATTTTAAACAGTAGAAGCAGCTGTTGCTGTTGCTGGCTTAAAACTCTATCAAATTGTTGTTGATGTGCCTTTTTTGCTTAGTATACTTGCTGTAAGCTGTTGCACGCTGCTAACTTTAGTTGCAACAGCCTGCTGTCTTGAAGTTTCTTTTACGCTTTCATTACTCAACTTTTGTTTCTATAGAGTTAATTGCAAGTCCTTAATCTTTTTATCTACATGGACAGTATATGAGCAAAGATTTTAGGGTTTCAAAGAACTTGCTTTAAAGTTGGTTTACAGGGTATGCCGGAACAATGACATGACATCAACTATCTACTATATGTCAATGTTCACATTCCATCACTCATTCATTCATTTCGCTGGCCAATGGTCATAAATACTGTGTGTTTGTGTTTTAATCTATGTGCTCTAATCTATACTGTATGAGCTGTTACACTGCGCCACTGCGTTTGAATTAGGATTGTTATCAAACGCCTCTCGACCCGTTGTCCTTGCACCTGCTGTGCTTTTGTTGTTTCTCCTCCTGCGTCAGCTGCCATTGTTTGTTATGTTGTTTTATCGATTATGCGTCGCGTTTGCTCTACTTTCTTTTCATTTCTCATATTGTGCAACGAGTTACATTGAATAACAAAAGAATTACGGGGAAAATTCATTTATTTAGAGCCGCACACCCGGTCGTATACTTGATTGCAATTAATGTTGCCATGCTATGGTCTACTGCGGCGCTGTATTTATGAACCATTTGTATGCTGCTCACCTTGTGACACACGAAACACGAAACATGAATCAAATATGCACACGAGCATTGTTTTTTTTTTCGATATATACGAATAAATAACATTGTCCAAGACCATCAATTTGGTTTGTCAATTAATGACATGTGATTTTTGTTGCTGCGGTCACAAGCTGCCTTTTGGCCATTAATGGTCTTGGCTTCTGACATTATTCCAGGCATTACTGTTTCAATCGCATACAATATTGATTGATTTGATAGGACTTGGTATTGAAATAATCTGTTTATATTCTTATCGAACAGTTCAATGTGTAACCAAGCAACATTTGAAGCAAGTTTAGTTTTGATATCATGCGATGATACACAACTGAAAGCCATTTGTTATATATACAAATCAAATTATGTTTTGTCCTCGAGATTGCATCTATAACATAACAATTTATGTTGCCTGCTGTTAGGCGCAAAACAGTTTTTTTTTTGTGATACAATTTGCATGTTTTAATCAAATTGTCATGTTTGCTTTTAGCACACACTCACACACACACACACATACAGTCGGCATCTTTTTGAAGAGCAAACTGTTCGAGCCATACTCGTTCAAGGACAGTACCTTTGTCGATGGGGAAACAATTGAATTGGCGTGCAATTCAAACATAGCCTTGCCTAGCCATCCTTACGCCCCCCTAAGGGATATCATTTCGCGTTAACTTGGCTTAGCTTAAAACGGCAAATGCAATCGCGCACCGTTGAATGCAATTTAAATGCTGCTTTTTGCCAAATCAGAAACAAAACAGCTAAAAAAAAAAAACAAAAAGAAAAGGGAATGAGAAAACTTTCGCTTCGCCATCAAACAAATGCCATGACAACGTTATGGAAATGCTTCTAAGCAGCGTGTTTATATGTGTGTGTGAACAATGGAGCTGCCCCTTCAAGCGGCACAAAAGGGCGTTACTTCAGTTAGCACTGACAGCAATTGCAACAAGGGTAAAAACAACAATTTTCATGTTGTAATAGTAGTAGTTGCAACCTACTGCAACCACACACACACACACTAACACACACATACACACTTTGAGCTGCCTTTTTTATTGATAAAACTTTTCTACTTCTAAGGGGCCAAGGCGACGATGGCAGCGCAGAGACGTGGCGACAATATGACGTTGGCAAAACAACACACACACAGGCACCTCAAAAAACTTAAGTGAGTTAGTTGTGTGTGTGTGTGTGTGGTTAGTTGTGCCTTGGGTCAACACTTAAGTTAACTAGCCAAACTAACAACAACTTCTACCAACAACTGTGTTAAGTTTTTGAAAGGTTGCAATTCCTTTTTATGAAGCAGGAGAACTTTTCTTTTGAAACACATATTATTCATAATGTTTCGCATATGAACTCTAGCCGCTCGCAACAAACCTCAACTTGTAGATTTGACTTGACGGAATTCGGCATTAGAAAGCAAGCTCGTTGCCAAGTTACAAAACTAATTACAGACTTTTAGTTGGCTTCGCATCAGCGACCACAGTTTCCTAATTGGCTGCCGTTTAATCTCCTGCTCCTAAACCGACGGCTGCATCCACTTCTCCTCCTTCTTCTACTTCCGCATTCAAGTCAATCGACGTAATTAAAGAAATTGCCGGCTTACACGCCGAGAAGACATTCAAAACAGTTGACAGTTGACAGTTGTCTACTTGCAAAAGCCTTCAGTCAGTTCGCCCGTTTGTCCACTTGACTGCTTTCAGGCCAGAAAACCAGTGGAAAGTTGGCAACAGCAACAGCGACAAGGACAAGGACATAAACAGGATTATGCTGACTGAGCAAACTAAAACTACAAAACACTTGAGTCGCCTGCTAGATGCTAAACATTTACCTTTTTTTTTATTAAGTCAACAGTTGGGGATAGAAACAGTTAATGCTAACAAATAATTGTCGCAATTAACTTAATTGAAACACAATTTTGCACAATCAAATGAATGATTGAGTCGACCGACAAGCATTTGTGTTCGCATTCTTGTCCCATTTGTGCACTAAATTATGAAAATATCCCCAGGGCTAGCTTATGTCGAACTGTCGTATTGTTGGCCAGCGTATCCGGCTTTTGTCAATGCGAGTTCTCCCCCGAAGTGCTTAAATATTCAATCAGTTCATCTTACCGTTGACGAGCTGTACTTAAAGGGCTTAAAGTATGCGTTGCGTTAACGGAAAAACCACAACAAATGTTCGATTCGATTTCACATGCCGTTAAAGACAAAAGAACTGAAAGGAAATGTTAAATATACAGCTCAGAGATACTTTCGTGTGTCTGTGTGTGTGGCAGAAAAGCTCTTCAGGAATTCAACTTAAAAGAAAAGAGAAAAAAAAACTAGTTAGTATTAAAAAAGCTTTCATTAAGCGGCTTAAAGGCAAAGCTTTGACAATGATAACAGCTAGCATTGAACAGGATATTAAAGTGCATTTAAAGTATACCCAAATCCAAGTGTAATATATGCTAAGTAGCAATAAATGTTGCAAATACGCAACAACAAGAAAAAAACAGCATGAAAAAATTCCACCCACTGAGCAAAAATGCTGTCAGAATCAGGACAGCATATTTATCTAGAATGCCAACACAAATATGAACATGCCAAAGAAAGACCACATTACCACACACACGCACACTCACACACACACGCACACACTCTCGCATTCCTTTAGTGCAATCTGGAGTCAACTTTAAAGCTTTTAAATCAACATTGAAGTAAGGGAAAAGAATGCAGAAAATGTAGAAAACTGCAGTTGCTTCACTTGCTGAGGTAAACAACAAAAGCCATTAGCTTTCGATAAAGAAAAATATATATATATATAAAGACAGTTTATTTGCCAATATGACTTTACTTTTACCTACTTTTCTCATGTTGTTATCGCAACGTTGCAGCTGTGTATAATATGTTATAAATACTTTTGGCAGCAATGTCTCAGTATATGTTGAAACTATTAATTAAAATATTTCACCATTGCTCTCGTCCGCAGTAAAACCGCAAAAGTTTTACGCCATGAAAGTTTCTTGATGGTTATTTTTGTTATTATTTGTTTCGTTCCTGTGGTTTTTGCACCTCAAACTTTGCTCAGCTGAGCGAATGCAACTAAAGAGAGCTATATAAAAACAGCAATAGTTATTTTAATACGCCATTAACGGGCAATTTAATTGCTTAAAGTATTCTGAAGGCTGGTAAGGGTAAAGGAAATGTTTAACTAAACGTTTGATTAAGTACAAAAACCTTTCTGCTTAACGCCATTCAATCGGTATGTGCTCTAGTTAAATATTTTCACATTCTACATATTTCTAAGAACTTGTTACATAAATATTTCTTAACCTGGCTGCTTGCCAGCTACATCAGTTACATTCTCTATGTGTTCGAGACATATATTTTTATACAGTTAAGCTAGACGCGTTTGTTTCCCAATATAACAAAGAATAGAGGGTCGCAATAGGCCACAATATATGTAGGTGACGCTGGTTGGATTTCGTTGTTTGTTTGACATTTGTTGACTCTATTGAACTCCCGCACTGTAAACACACACACACACACGCGTACACTGGGATAAAAACAGTTAAACCACAATTTCGAACCTTTTATTATACAGTTTCAACTGATTGCTGCTGTTGGCGATGCCATAACAACATAAATTCGACAACCACACAGCAAATAGTCGTGTTGAATGTATTTCCAACAAGTATACGTAGTGTTGACTTGAAACACTTTCTTACAAATCGATACTTTGCACAAAGTAAGTTATTTTCAATCTGTGTGTAAACTATCAACAGCAGATTTTGTTATTGATATCTGAATATTTCTTCTAGTGTGCGTGTGTTTGTGTGTGTGTGCGTGTGTAAGTCTGGCTACATAACAAAAGGCTGCCATTTGTCCCGAGGCTGTCATTTGTTTCTTTGTGTGTGTCGCGTGTGTGTGTGTGTGTGTGTGGGTTTTTTTGTCACTTGGCACTTGTCACCATTTTTACTGCATACTTTCTGGCGCTCACAGCAGCCTTCACTGTCGTCGCCAGCAACAGCAAGCCTTCGCTGTTGCTGTTGCTGTTGTTGTTGTTGTTGTTGGTGTTATAATTCGAAAAAATTTTACATACAAATTGTAAAGGCAATTGTGGCACTTAGGCCACTACAAAACGCTGCTAATTCCGACCCAAGGGTCTTACACACACACACACACACGCACACACTCGTTTATTGTGTCGAGCAGCGTGGAAAGTGTGGAAAGTTCCTTTCAGTTATTTTCTAATCCGAGCAATGTCAGGTGGCTTTTTGCCTTGGCAGCTTCATCAGCAAAGTTTTTTTCTTTTTCTTTTTTTTAGTTCGAAAAAGGACAAAACCGCAGCAATTGTTTGAGGCAGTTTTTCTTTTTTTAGCTGTCGTTATTGGCAAACACTTTTTGTTGGCTTAACGCACTAAGCCGGATATTAAACACATTTAGTTTAGCTTTAGTTGCTTGAGTGCTTAACACACAACACGTCAATATTTCAACAGCATTTGGCTTAAAGCATTATGATTTAATAGTTCTTTTAAGTATTTGTTTTCTAGCTTTAGTTTTCTAGTATACTTTAATACAAATTCTTTTTCAGCTCTTGAAATTTTTGTGGCAAAGCTTTTGCCCCTTTTAGATTCGTTCCTAAATCCTTATTCATAATAAATTAAATCCTTGCCATGTTTACATTTAAACAACATTAAAACAGATTAAATCTCTTTAAATATCATGTTCAGCCTAATAGCTTTAATCAGTCAACGAGACAAGATTGTAAATATATAATATAATCCCTATTTAAGCATACACAAAAAAAGAAAGAAGAAAGATGTTTAAGCCACATTCCAATAGCTGTAGCGATGACAACGGTTTATGGCTTAATGAAGCGACAGCTAAATGGATGCCAATATGGTCAAACAAAAGAGGTTAACACACACTCGCACACGCACACACACACAGGGGACGCATGTGTCGCCAGTTGGGTTCAGTGTGGCTCAAAAGGTGAAACGAAAAATGCTTGTAATAGTTTTGCCATCCCTTTTAACCTTAGCCCACATCCTGTTCCCAAGCAACGCATATCTATTTTATGCTTGGAATCTCTTTTTTTGGACTAAACATTTGGCTTGGCATGTCTCAAATCGTTGTGTATTTTTCCAAGCCATTGATTATGTGATTTTATGCTCCTGTTATCCTGTTATCCCACTCATCGATTCCATTCATTATGCACTGCTTGGTTGGTTCAATTTAAATTGCAAATCTACTAAATATCTACTATTATATACACAAACGAACATTGTTTGGCTCTTGTGTTTTGTTTTTTTTTTTTGTTGGCTTTGGCTTGACTTTTGCGTCCGTTCGCACATTTGCAATAAACCAAAAGAACATTTTTCAGTTGAGAAAGAAGCTTTTAGCGAGTTAACCTCTACAAAAAGGGCAAGGAATTTGAATCCTATTCCTCTACAGGGTATAACACGAACAAAGCAATATCATGTCTTATTTGGCTTACTTTTTGTGTATGTGTATGCTGACTTAATCAATTTTGTTGTTGTTGTGTGCCAAGCGGCGTATGAGTAATCATTTTATTGCACGCACACACACACCCACACACACACTGCTTTTTATGGCTCACTGTAAGGCACATATTTGTCTAACTAAATTAAAATAAACGCGCCTCCAAGCGCCAAAAAAAAACACACAAAAAAAGGCTCCATAAAATTAAAAAAAAAACGTACTAAGAAAAACATTGCACTGCATTTTGCATGAATTTTGCACGAACATTAATTTGAGTTATTTGTTCTTGTGTGAAAATTAATGCGTTGACATTGAATTTAATCAGCGCATATTAAATATTCAACTGCACAAGGAATACGTTTCGGGGTCATAAAGCTAAAGCTAAATATGGGTAAGAAAAAGCTTAGAGGTTCTTTATGTAGATAGTGTTTTCAGCTTTAATTACCAATTCAAAGAGAGTTAAAGGCAGTCAGGGCCATGTCTCTGGTTGATTAGAAATTTACTCGTTACCTGCCTATATATATATATATATATATATATGTAATTGCAGATAAATTACACGCTCGACGCTCGATAAAAAAAAAGAAAACTTTTTTTTGTGTTACTTTTTTTTGTTGCTATTTGTATAGCACAACGGGGGATTGAACCCCTAAACCACATGAATCGGGTATTGAGAGCAGTGTGGCATACACACACACACACACACACATGTGCTAGCATATAGACGACGCTTTTGCGCAGCACTCGAAATCAAATTCATTAAAGTTAAACGCTTTGTTCGCTTTTTTCTTTTCCCCCTTTGTGCCTCAACTAATGAACTAATGACGTAGAACTACAATTGTAGCATTGCTTGTTACACCTTAATTTTGCCAAGTGTATGCCGTTGAGATGGACAACACGTGCAACGCTAGTTTTGCGGTCATCGTGGTCAACGCTTAACCAAGTTGTTCAGTTGACAATTGGCACTCACGCTGATAGTTCCCTTCATTCAACAAGATGTCGTAAATCTCTCTCTCGCTCTTTCTCTCTCTCTCTCTCTGTTTGATAAGAGCACCTCTCGCTCTCTGTTATTATTGCTATAATCAACACTTTAAAGTCGCAGTTGCAACGCGTTCGTCGTCGCGTTCAGAACGTAACGCCTTCGCCTTTGCCTTTTTAGCAGTGTATCCAATTGGGCATGTCCATGTGCCGAGTAGTCATTGTGTTGGCCATTGCCTGGCTGAGCGCACTGTGCCTGCTGCCAGTTGCCACACACTGTGATAGCGATTCGTACTATGAGAAATACTATGCGGCCAGACGTTTTGTGCCGCTCAAGCGTAACTCTCCGCTGAGCTTTAACTTTACGCTGGAACTGTGCAAGGATGCGTTGGCGGCACACGAGCGACCAGCATTGATTGGCAATCTGGCAGCGCTGGGCAGCTGGCAGGCGGATAAGGCAATACTGTTGAATCGCACGGCAGTGCATGATGTGTGGATGGCAACGGTGTTGCTGCCACAGAATAGCAGTGTTGAGTATCGTTATTTTGTGGCAGCCGTTGGCCGTGCTGGTGGCATACAGGTGCGTCGCTGGGAATCGCAGGTGTTGGCGCGTACATTTAATACCACAAAGTTGGCGGGCAATCGTACGGATCAGTTGGGCAGCATTGATGGTGTGCATCAAGAGTTGACGCGTGGCTGGCTGCCGAGCAAAGCCGGATGCATTGTGCAGTTCAAGGTGTTCCGCCAGGCCTTGCAATTGCTGGAGCCAACTGTGCCGGAGACGGCGAGTCTGCGCCTGCGTCTACAGCCAGTGCATCCGGGCAAGCTGTCACCCATCTTGAGTTCCGCCACGGCCAATGTGGAGTATGTGCGTCTGGTGTACGGTGATAGTGTGTTGCGCAAGCAGCCGGAGTTCGGTGTGCCCTACGCTCCAGAGCAGGATCTGCTTATGTACCATGTGACATTGGAGCAGCTGCAGCAGGTGGCCTACCAACTGGAGGTGTATGGCGAGCAACAGGATCTGGTGCGTGTCCTGGGCTATGCGAGTGTGCAGCCAGGCTCCTTAGTTGGCAGCGAGGGCAATCTAACGCTGCAGCTAATCTCGCCCATCTGGCAAACTGTGGTGGGTGAACTGCATCTGCAGTATCTGGTGGTGCGTCCCATGACCAATGGCAGCAACGATTTTCGCACCAGTTTCGTCAACTACTGGCGCTCCAATTGGACATCGCTGGAGATCGGACATCGCGGTTTGGGCAAGAGTCTAACGATGACATCGAATACAGCGGCGCCCATGATTGAGAACACACTGGGCTCCATGATTGAAGCGGGCGACCTGGGTGCCGATCTGGTGGAGTTCGATGTGCAATTGACGGCTGATCTGGTGCCGATTATACATCATGACTACTCCATACGGGTGTGCATTGATTCCAAGACGCCAACGACACGAAACGATCTGACCGAGGTACTCATCAAGGACATCACCTATGAGCAGCTAAAGCAGCTGAAAACCTATCAAATAGTCTCCAACAAGATTATTGAGTATCCAGCTCACAGCAATGTGGAGCAAGTGGAGCAGCGTTTGTTTCCCACACTGCAGGATTTCTTTGAGCGTGTGAATCAAAGCGTTGGCTTCGACATTGAGATCAAATGGCCACAGCTCAAATCTAATGGCGTCTATGAAAGCGAACAGACCATTGACAAGAATCTGTTTGTGGATCGCATTCTGGAGGTGATACAAAACTATGGCTGTGGTCGTCTCAACATCATCAAGAGCTTCGATGCGGACTTGTGCAGCTTGCTGCGCTTCAAGCAGAACATGTATCCGGTGCTGTTCCTTACCAGCAGCAAGGAGAATGCCTTTGCCGATCCACGCACCAGCAATGTGGAGCAGAGCATTAACTTTGCCCAAGCCTTCGATCTGGCTGGCATTGTGCCAAATGCAGTGTTCTTCAAGACCGACTCGTCGCTGGTGCAACGCGCCCATGCCCAGCTGCCTTTGCTGCTGCTCTGGGGTGGCGATATCAAGGATCGCGCCGCCATCAATATGTTCCTGCAAATGGGCGTCGATGGTGTTGTCTACGATCGCATGGATCTCTATCTGCCGCCAAATAAGATTGGTGCCTTCGAGGCTGAACAGGATTTGCCCGATTTCTTTCAGCTACAGTGCTCCACCGATGCCAAGCAACGTACTCCAAACGCCACCATCGAAAGTATCCTGAGTAATGTCAACTTTTTGTAGTGTATTGTGTGTAGTCGATTCCTAAACGACAAGCAATAAAAAAACAGTTCTAGTTAAATATATAAAAAAAAAACTATCTTGTTTCAGCTTTTTGATTGCCAAATAGCTAAACTTTTTTTTTTACAGCAGCAGCCATCTAACAAAGGCAATAAAAGTTTTTCTTTCTGTTCTCTTTTCCTTTTTTTGCTGCATTGTTCAGTAGCTTAAATCCGCTTTGATGCTGTGTTAAAAGTTGGCCTAAATGGATAGAGACTTATGGTTAAAAAGTACTTAAAACTTAACTTTTTTTGCCAGCTGAACTTGAAAATTTAAATGTTTAATGAACTCATTGCCACATCAACAGTAACAACAGTAAAAGCATTAACAACAGTTTATTTTCCCCTTTTGTTTTGCTTGTCATGTCGTGACATGTCGCGTCAGACCATGCCACATACAGGGAATGGGGTGTTCAGGTCCATAATGGTCAATCGCCTCTCTTTCCATCAGTTGAGTTAAGCCCTGTGGTGATTTGGATGATGCAACTGCAACGTTCCCTTTCCGCTCTCACCCAAACCCACTTTCCATTAAGCTGCATTGCAAAACATCCGCAGTTGCAAACACACACACACACACACACACACATACACTTTGTATAGGTGAGTGTCGCATTTGTATTAATAGCCCCAAAACCCATATCACACCCGGTTTCAATTGGATTTGCATGTAGTGCAGAGACAGACAGACCGAGACAGAGACAGGGAAAGAAAGGGTATTTGTTTGTTGTATCAAGCTCTTTATGAAATTACAGACTCGTTCAGATATATATATATATAGTAGTTATTTTTGCATCTTATTTATGCAAATTGCAGCTTGTTGCTGTAACGAGAAAATTGTGTGGCTTATAATTATACGAATTGACTTTGAATAAATAGTAGAATTGTGCTTAGAATTATATAGATTTATTATGCGCCTGTCTACTTAATTTAATATTAATATGTGGTGTCCAGTTTCTTATTTAAACACTTAAACAAAAGCATGGAAATTTTTATATTTGGTTGGGTCATAAAGATATTGAAATATTGTTTTCTTGCCATTTCTTATCGCTATGGCTACTGTAAGGTGTGGTTAACCGTAATCTTAATCAAAGCTATCATCAATCAGCTTTTGTTTAATCAACTAATACACTGTTAAAAATTGCATTTTACAGCGCCAGCTAATGGATGCTTACATCCGGCAGAAACGTGCCTCGCCCGGCATGGTGCAGGCAAGTGATCTGCAAATGAATCGTCCCATGTCGGGCATGAGGAGCAATAGTCGTGAGCTGCATGCCTACGATGGACCCATGCAGTTCATTGGCTCACCACAGAATCCCGATCAAATACTGAGCAACAACAGCAGCAGCAGCAACACAATCAACTCAAGTCGCAATAATTCGAATAATTTGCGTAGTCTAAGCACCATTAATCAGGAGGATTTGATCGAGGAGATCTCCTCACACGAGCTGGAGGATGAGGAGAGCAGTCCAGTGACGGTGGTGGAGCATCCAATGGCGCCGCAGAGTGCGAACTCAACGGTCTCTCAGCGAGCACGCGTTGGCCAGCAATCGTTTAATGACACTTTGGACGATGAGGATTATGCGAATCGCAACATATCGGGTGTGGCTGCAGTGCGTCCTGCTGGCTTGGCCTCACCCTACAAAGATGCTGCTGCCGTTGAGAGCAGCAATGGAGAGGCCAATGGCAGTGGCAGCATTGGTGGCAGCGGCGAATCCGAAGGCGATCTTATTGGCCAGATAGATCAGTTTGTTATGCAGCCGGCGCCGCAGGGAGTGCTCTATAAGTGTCGCATTACACGCGATCGCAAGGGCATGGATCGTGGCCTGTTTCCCATCTATTATCTGCATCTGGAGCGTGACTATGGCAAAAAGATCTTTCTGCTGGGTGGTAAGTACCGACACTTTTACTTAGTCCAAAGTTTAGTTGAATTCTAATTTCAATTTGTTTTTGCAGGTCGCAAACGCAAGAAGAGCAAAACTTCAAATTATATTGTTAGCTGCGATCCCACCGATCTATCCCGGAATGCAGATGGTTTCTGTGGCAAATTGCGCTCCAATGTGTTTGGCACATCCTTTACCGTTTTCGACAATGGCAACAAGGAGAGCACGGATAGTCCAAGACTCGATTTGGCAGTCATTATCTATGTAAGATTTTTCTTACCTTCATTGAGCCTTATCACTAAAGATTTGCTTTGTTGCAGGACACTAATATTCTGGGCTTTAAGGGACCACGGAATATGACTGTGATACTGCCGGGCATGACTGAGGATGATCAACGTGTCAAGATCAGCTCCGCAGATCCCAAACAACAAGGCATACTTGACTTGTGGAAAATGAAGGTGAACTTTTGAATATCCTTTTGTATATTTAAATCTAAACTTTTCTTGTTGCTTTTAGAACATGGATAACATTGTGGAGCTGCATAATAAGACGCCCGTTTGGAATGATGAAACGCAATCGTATGTGCTCAATTTTCATGGACGCGTCACGCAGGCATCCGTTAAGAACTTTCAACTGGTGCATGACTCTGATCCAGAGTATATTGTCATGCAATTTGGACGCACATCGGAGGATGTTTTCACCATGGACTATCGCTATCCATTGTGTGCGATGCAAGCCTTTGCCATTGCACTCAGCAGTTTTGATGGCAAAATTGCCTGCGAGTAAATGAAATGATTCTGTTCTTGCTGCAACGATTCAATGCAGCGCAATTGCAAATGCCTTACAGTCAGTCGTTTAGTGTGTATGCAGAGGCTAAATTATTTATAAAGCAAACGAATATATTAGTTTTTAGATATATATATCAGGAATTATGTATGTGTGTTAAAAAGGCAATTGTATTTCCATAGCTTGCACTTAATCTTTTTAAACTAAATGCTTTTACTGCATTGTTTCGATATATCTGAACCTTTAACCTGTTTAAATTGAAGCTTCAAATTGAGCATTATGTCAAAAGTGCAGTTACAGTGAAAACTTCTTACAAACCTCTCTTAGTGTTTATATATTAATGCCTCAACTGTATCAACTGTAAAATTCTCTAATTGTTGCACGAACATACTCACATACATGCCACATGCATAGTCTACAAATCTAGTCAGTTGAAGTGCTCATAATCGACACTGTAGACAAACAATCAAATACATTAATAAACTCTATATATAAATGTAATTATTGTAAATTAACATTGATTTCAAAATGTGCTCACCGATTTTGTAAAGAGCTTAGTTAAATACAATTAAACTCTTTACAACTAAAAACAAAACTCAAAATGCAAAATCAAAACTTATAAATCAGAAAAATATATCAATTTTATAATTTAAAGAAGCAAACAAAAAAAACGAAAAATGTATAATTAGTGTAGAGTAACAAATAACTATTTATATTGATGTATGTAATAGTATATCAAAATGAAACAACAATTACTATTAGTCAGTAAAAGAGCATTAACTATTTGTGCCGAGCTCTTAATACAATTAAGCAAAATCTGATTTAGAAAAAAATTATTTTTCAAACATGTAATTATGTAAATCGTATAAAAAGTGTTTCAAAAGAAATATAACAAAGCAAAGGTATGAGAATAAAATGAATTTATTTAATGTCACTTTAACCAAATCCAATCAATTTATGGAGATTAGTAATGCAGTTGATTGTACTTCATAGCCCCTAGAAACATTCTCAGCCATAAACTCTCAAGAAATTTCATTTGCAGCTGAAAAGTATGCTTTACGCTTTTCATCTTTTGTAAGTACAGTTTATTTTTTTATTTAGTGCCATTAAGTACAATTGTTCGTTAGTGTATAATAAATGCAATACTGGGGTAGTACGTATGTTGCTTTAAAAAACAATTGGTTTGATATATACAAAAACAAGTCCAGGTTGAGATTACGTACTTTTGTTAAAACCTTCATTTCACGTTTCAGCTAAACGACAGTTCAAATTAGATTCGAAATATATTCTTGGGGAATGTACAGTTTATGTTCTGTCGATGGGAATTACTTAAAGTTTGGGGTTCAGTGACGCTATGAGCGTGTGCGAGTCTTGTGAGTGGCTCGATCCTCTGGCAGGATGAACTCGTTTGGATCATAATCCTTGTAAGCTAACTGTCGCTCAGGCGACGTTTCAGGTAACTTGTTGATTTTCTGCAGGCGTGCATTCACAATCTGAAGGTGACGACCAATATAATCCTCGGCAGGTGCCAGTCGCTGAGCGTATTGCAGACAGGCTGACGCCTTGGCCATCCACTTACGCTCTACAAAGACCACACAGAGATTATGCAGACCTTGCGTGTTATGGGGATCATGTCTCAGGATGCTGTGATAACACTTCTCGGCTGCATCTAGATCCTTCATGTGATTGATGTAGATGTCGCCCAGCAAGATCAAACCCTTTACATGCGTCGGATGATGGCGTATCAATTGATTAAGAAATGGAACTGCATCCAGTGGACGCTTAGAGTCTGCCAGCAACAAAGCTAGATTAAAGAGCGCACTGCGAAAATCGGATTTGAGATGAATTGCACGTTTGAAAAACTGCTCAGCATCATCAAAGTTGGCCTCATCCATAGCCAACATGCCCAGATTAAAATACACCTTCTCGTTATTGGCATCTCTGGCCAGCACCTGGTACAGACGGGCACGCGATAACTGACGCGCCTCCTCGCCACCCAGCTCCTGCAGCAAAATGGCCGAATTGAGCAGCGCCTGCTCATGCTCCGGATACAATTCGATGGCCTTGTTGAAGTACACGTGTGCCTGCTGGCTTTTGCCCTGCTCTAAGAAGACAACGCCCAGATTATAATAAATATCCGCATTCTCGCTGTCGTACAGTAAAGCCTGCTCGTAAACCTCCTGTGCCTGTGCAGTGCGATTAAGCTTCATAAGAATATCCCCACGATTAATATAGGCCTGTAATCAGATAAGTTTATAGAAGCTCTATAAATCAAATGTATTCTTTAACTTACCTGCACATAATCACTGCGCATGCTTATGGCCTGCCGGTACAGATGATCCGCCTCCTCTAGTCGCGTCTGATTCTTGGATATCAGATTAGCCAGGTTGATGAATACGTTTAAGTGATTCGGTGCAATGCGTGCATGATAACTAACTCCAGCTTTGGCTTGCGGAAATAGTGCTTTGGCTCGCATATATGCTTGTTCTGCTTCCGCGTATCGCTTTAGATTGTTAAAGGTGCGTCCCACATTAATGTGTGCACCAATGTCATCATGCTGTATGTCCACTGCCTGTTGAAAGTACACCAATGCCTCTTCATACCTGGCCTCATTCTCCAAGGCATGTCCCACATTATTGTAGAGTTTGGCATTGCGCTGATTTACATGGACTCCGGACATAAACAGTGAATACTCCGTTTGCCAATCCCAGTTGCGCTGTTGTGTTTTCAGTCCATGCGACAGCAGGAATCCAACGAGTGCTACCTGGCCTAAGCGTTTCCAACGGCTACTGCATTGCTGTTGCAACTGATGATAGCCGTAGGCAACCAGCAGACAGAACCCCATCGAAGGCATATACAAAATACGTTCGGCCACAACAAAACCCACGGGAAAGAATAGATTTGAGGCGGGCAAAAATGGCAATACTATCCAGCCGAGACACATGAGCAGCGTGCGTGATTGCGCGAGATTACGTGAAAAGCAAGCCTTGAAAACCAATGCACCCAATCCCAGAAATGTGCACAGTGTAGCCAAGTTTCGTGCATCAGTTAAGCCTTCCAACAGAGGTACAGTGCCTGCAAGAACATAAAGTTAATAAATTATATAGAAAATGTATGTAAGTAATGTCTCACCCATTGTCCAATCGCAGCAGAGTAAAGATGGGCATAGCAATAGCCAACAGTTTAGGTAGATGAGGTAGCCATAGGTTAATTGGCGCACCGGTGTATCCGCCGCCGAGGCAGGATTATCGAAGCGCGTGAATATGGGCAATTGAGAGCCCATCACATAAACGCGACCAACCAGCAATGCAACTGTGATACATGCCAAAAATGCCAAACGTTTCCACAAAGCCGACGACGACCAGCGTCGTGTGGGTGTGCCGTTTCCTGAAGTTTTTGCCGCTGGCTGCTCTTCGAATATGCGCAACACAAAGCGACAGAGATGCAATGGACGCAATTGCTGCACCACAAACAGCTCGTAGACGGCACAAATGCCAGCGACTGTAATGCCCTGCTCCTTGCACAACATGGAGGCGGCCAGACAAGTGCCGAAGCAAAGGCAAAGTGAGGCCCAATTCGTGCGTCGTGGCGAGCCGCTCGTTGCGTGCGCGTAGCTGAGAAAGGCGCCCAAATAGCATAGAGAGGAGAGCAATTCAGCGCGGCCGACAACGCCAGTAACGGCCTCCGTGTGCACCGGATGTGTGGCAAACAGGAGCGAGGCAACAAAAGCGCATGTGTTGAGCGAGGATGAGGTGACGGAGCATATAGCAACGTTACTTGCAGCCGGCGGTGTTGCTGCTACACATTGACGCAACAGCAGGCGGCACACACGACGCCAGAGCAAACAGACGGCAATGTGGAGCAGCAGGTTGACCAGATGATAACCGAATGGTTCAAGCGCATGCAGCAAGTAGTTAAAACGAAATGTAAGCACGGTCAGAGGTCGATACGACTTATGCGATTGCTCCTTGCGCATCGGTGTGCCCCAGAAATCGTTAAGGAACACATTACGCAGCGGCGTATTGGGTCTCAAATCCTTGTTATCCCTTATCGCACTAATGTCATCAAAGACCAGACCACATTGCATGCTATTGTAATAGCAAACGATGCAGGCTATGCATATGCAAAGGAACTCATACAAATTGCGCTGTGAATTGCTCCCAGTCCACTCTCTTTCGCTGGCACGCTCTCGCACTCTCTCCCGATTGCATGTTGCGGTAGCGTTTGTTGTAACTGCGGCATGTTGTTGTTGATGTAAATGCTGCTGCTGCTGTTGGTTTGGGTTCGTTGACATGGTTGACTTTTCTTCTTCCCTCTGCCCTTCCCGTTACTTTCTGCGCATTCCAGTTCGTGCAGAACTGCAGTTCATGTATCCATAGTTACTGTACCAGACCAGATGGAATGTTACAAGGATTTTATGTATATATATATATCTTTATATAGGTGTGTGTATGTATGTAAGGGTATATCTTATAAGAACTTTGTAAAGTTCCTACATTGCCTGCAAAGAAAAGGTTAACTTTTATCAGTAAAGTTTCAAGCTGCATAAAAAAGAAATGCGATTTAATTATAAAGCTTTCACTGTCTCTTTTGTTTGGTACATGACAAAAAGAGTTTATTGCAATGAATGCGAAAAACCAGCTTACTTTCAATGCGAATAATCAAGTTCACACTTTTCCACACTATTCAATAGTATTAAGTTTTTAATTGGAGTACACCACAAAGTTAGTTAACGTCACTTAGCCACAGAATTCACATGTGTGTGTTTTAAAACTAATACAACTTTTGCTATTTGCTTTCGTGTAGACAATAAAAAGTTGGATGCCGTAAAAATCAATTAATGCGGCAACAAAGTAACTTCGTCCCGGTTACTGTCCTCAATACCGACTGCATGCAGCGAAGCTCCGAAGTTAACAAAGTTGTAAGCGCCTACAATAGTATATCAGCAGCAGCAGCAGCGGCAGCGGCAGCATAAGCAGCCGGCAAAAGTTGCACAGAGAGAAAAACGCACAGCCCAGCTAACGCAAAGAGTGGGTGTTGTATTTGTTGTTTGTGTTGTAAATATTATGAAAGCAAGCCTGGCATTACTGGGCGATGCCGCGACCAGGCGCAGGCACATCAGTATGCGAATGCAACATTATTGCTGACCGAGAGACAGCAACAAAGTTGCACTCAATGTCATCGATTTTAGCTGCGAAAACAGTCAAAACAAACCACCACCAAGTTAATGTAAAGGCCGGAGAGAGAAAGAGAGAGAGCGAGCGAGTGACACTGAGAGCAACTTTGTTGCACGACCGACATTACGCAGTTACGGCCCGAAGGACGAAAGCCAGGATATAATATATATGTATGCACACGTGCAGATGAACGCTTGTTGATTTCCCGCCATTAGACGCGCAGGCGCTGCTAAATCCTTGCACTTTCGTTCGTCCTGTGATAACAACAATTCTCTCAGCGCCGTCTCTTTGCGAATATTAAGTGCTGGTAATTTTTTGTAAAATTACTTTGACCGAGATCCTTGCGCCTGCTTTTTCTGTGGCCAGACCATGACAAGCAACCACCCCCTTCCGTATGCGTTCTCTTATATATTTGTGACTCTGTACGACGCCATTACATCCAACAACAACGTCGACATACACATTATGCACATACACATCAACTTTGTTGCAAATTGCTGCTTATTACATTGTCGCTATTTGATATATAACTTGCACTGGTTTTAATGTTTATCAGATGCCGCTTACAACTCACCGTATTAAAATAATGAGCATTGAAGGTAGTTACACTTAAACAAAACAAAGTTACATTTTAACATAAACTCAACACACGGCTTTGACCAACTGGCTAGCACTTTGCCATTCGCCTTGCGACGTGTGCATGTCGATAACAGCAAAGGTCGACCAAAGTGTTGCAAATTATCGAAAACAGCCACAAGCACAGCAACCCTGAAACAAAGCCGCAACGTTGTGAGTAGTAAAAGTGTATGCCGGAAAAGAAAAATAACAATTTATCATTTTATATTAAAACCAATAGAAAATAACTTGCCCGATACTTTAGATAACTATGTCGACAGAAGACTTTTATTTGCGCTATTATGTCGGCCACAAGGGCAAGTTCGGACACGAGTTTCTAGAGTTCGAGTTCCGTCCAGATGGAAAATTGCGCTATGCCAACAATTCCAACTATAAAAATGATACAATGATCCGTAAGGAAGCATTTGTGCATCAGTCCGTCATGGAGGAGCTTAAGCGCATCATTATTGACTCCGAAATCATGCAGGAAGATGATCTGCCCTGGCCGCCACCAGATCGCGTGGGTCGACAGGTAAGCAAAATGGCTACAAGAGCTAGTTCCACACATTAATTACACATTGTGAATATTATAGGAACTGGAAATTGTTATTGGCGATGAGCATATTTCATTCACTACCTCAAAAACGGGTTCGCTGGTGGACGTAAATCGTTCAAAGGACCCAGAAGGCTTGCGCTGTTTCTATTATCTAGTGCAGGATCTAAAATGCTTGGTATTCTCACTTATCGGTTTGCATTTCAAAATCAAACCCATATAAAACTGTATTCAACTTATATATATATTTACATATATAATAAGAATAACTAGCAGATTCATAATGTTTTGTAATTAAAGACTACAAATCAACAGACCTTAATATTTTGTACGTGTGGTAATTGAAAAACAAAATACTGTGTATATATGTGTGAGTTTTAAGAATTTAACGACACTATTATACTTTCAAAAATAAAATATTACCATTTTATGAGCATTTTTTCCTTTCTAAAACTATTAGTGTTGAAACTATGTGTCATATGATTTATTAAACAACGTTTTTAAGTATTAAAATACAAAATATTTAAATTCTATACATTTGTACAATAACGTTAAACCTTACTGGTAGTTATAGATAAACTTTATCTAAACATATTTTGTTAAAACTCCTATTAATGCTAAACTGCTACAAAATAATGCCAAATATTTCACAATCAGATTCATTTGTTTAAGCTCAGTTAATTCAATTATTACTTATATCTAGGTTGTATATTCTACAAGGCAAAATGTGGGCTAAAAACAGATATGTATGACATCAATTTTGTGTGTAGAGCTTCGCGAAGCTTTTTGGAGATTCGCAAATTGAAATGTTTTGCATTTGCTTACTAAATTCAGTCTTTGGGGTTCACTTAGTAGCTACAATTAAAACTACGGCAATGTACTTAAAAAATAAACTAATAGCTAAAGGAAGCTCTTGTAGAGCCGAATGCGTAAATCTCAGAGTCATAACTGAGGCTGCTGCTGATGCAGTGCGAGCGTAGCAGCAATATTTGTACTTGGCCGCTCCAGATAGCTACCAGGCATGGGACCTAATCCGGGCATCTCAAATTGCTGTTGCTGCTGCTGCATTTGTAATTGTTGCTGCTGTGGTGGAGGTTTTAATAAACTGGGTGAGGCCTGTAGAGGTGTGTTCGAGCCTAGGCCGGCACTACTGCCACCAGGACTGGGTCCGCCCTCTTTTAACGGACAGCCAATGGTAAGGCGCACATGCAATCCCGATTCCTTGATAAGATTCACTACATCGCCATGCGACATGCCCGCTATATCGATGCGATTAACGGCAATGATGCGATCTCCGACTTTTAGCTCGCCACAACGATCCGCTGGACTGCCAGGAATAAGTTTACCTGCAAACCAGAAAAATATTAATACAAATTTGGATAGTTATTAGTATTTGCAAACCCACCTATTGTTGAGCCATAGTAATGATTTGAGGAGGAGATGATGACAAAGCCAAAGCCTTCATTCTCATGACGACTAACAATCACATCGTAGGGATAACGACGCAGTTGTGACAGTGGTGCCTGCTGCAGCAGCGTATTTCTTCGTCGTCGCAAGATCATTGTCACCTGACCACGCACAGCAGATTCGCCCACCAGCGAAACGACTTTGTGGTGTGAGGAATTCAACTGCAAAAATAATATATATTATAAATCAAGAGCAATTCTTCCACAATTAACAAAGCAACTTACCACATTGATGCCATCGATACTGAGAATCTCATCTCCTGTAGCAATGCGATGATCATTGTCTGCTGCACCACCTGGCACAATGTGTCCAACGGTTACCTGCGAGCCCTCCTCAGTGCCGCCAACTATGCGAAAACCAAAACCCATTGCCTGACGTTCCAGCGTCACCTCCGTTAGCTCACACTGATCCGCATCCTCGGAGGCATCCAGCAAGGCGCCGTTGCGCCAGTTGGGCGAATGCTGCAGCTGCATCTGCTGCTGCTGTTGTTGTTGCTGCTGCTGCTGCTGTGGCGCTGGATCCAAATTGGCAAATCCAACGCGACGTCGATCGCTCAGGAGTTCATTAACCCTACGCTGCATGCGCTCGTTTTGAATGTGTGCCGCCTGGAGCGGAGAGTATTGGGCTGCTCCTGCCGGTGCCTGCTGCACATAGTAACCCAGCTGGGATGTAGGTTGGGGTCGTTGATAGCGTTGCGCCTGACATTCGTAACAGTAGCAGGATTCATGATGAGCCAGGGGCAATGGCAATGGTTGCATGCTTGGTGGCAATCCGTATATGGGATTATAATTGCCACCAGCATCGCCCACATCGACATCAACGTTACCCTGCAGCGTTGCCTCCGCCAAACGTTCACTCAATCTGCTGACCATCTTGGGATAGGGATCCATAAATGGTGGTATATCATCCAGCTCCTGTAGACTATTATTGGATTTACCCTGCGTCTGTAGATGTAGAGATTTACTCTCAGCACCACCAACACCAACGACTGATGACAAATTCGCATCCTGTGCCTGCTGCATTAGCTCGTTGTTAGGAGTTAGGACCCGAGCTCTTCGGGTGTCCACCAGTGGCGTCTTGGGCCTCATGGGCAACACCTCTTTAGTCTGTGTGCTGTAGAGATCTGCCGTGGGCGTCTTACTGCGAAACAGTCCAGCTCCTGTGCCACCCACAAAGTTCTTGCGAAGATTCGCCACATTGCCCAGACCCTGACTGGATGCTGTTTGCTCTGGCGGTGTGCGTTGTATCTTTAGGGCAGTGGGTGTCGTCTGGCTGCATTCCTTGAGCAGCTCCACCACATAAAAATGCGGTTTATTGCGCACATTAATGCCATTGATCTCGAGCAGCACATCGCCCTCGTGCAGCTGTGTGCAGCAATTACGATCGAGTATCTTCTTCACAATTTGTCCACAAGCTGAGTCTGCAATGGTGAAACCAAATCCCATTGCACCCTTCATAATGGAGAAGGTGTAGAGTTCTGGTTTCTTCATTAATATAAATCCGCTTGCAGCAGCTTTGCTGACACCATCGCCTCCAGACAGATCGAGAAAGTTGTAGTTGCCATCCATGTTAAGGTCCACATTTAAGCGACGCTGCTTCTCCGACTCACTGGGCAGGCCATCTACAGCCATGGTTGTGACCACCTCCGTATTCGGATCATTGGGATCGAAAGGCAATGGATAACCACGACACACCTCCAATGCTGCCGTCTCACCCGGCAGAATGGACTGAAAGATGTTGACCATGTCGTGGTGGGTGTAACCTAAAACACATGTATCATTTACATAGACCAGAACATCGCCGGTTTGCAGCTGACCATCCAACCAGGCTGGACCATTGGGCACCACAGTCTTGATCTGTAGAAACTCCTCCACATCGCTGCCATTGCTGCCATCGCTGCCGACAATCGTAAAGCCCAAACCACGTGTGGATTTCAGCAGTGTTGTGTTTATTCGCTGACCCTGCAGCTCGGCCGGATTGCGTGTGAACTTGTAGGGCAGCTTGGCGGGTGGAGTAGGTAGAGGCGCAGCAGCTGGTGGATTGTTTACTGCCTCCAGCGCTGCTGTTGGTGTCTTCGAGCGTTGTTGAGCCTGCTGTTGCTGCTGTTGTTGCTGTTGCTGCTGTTGCTGCTGCTGTAGTTGCAACTGTTCCTGCTGCTGCTGACGTTGCTCAGCCGCACGACGCTTGGCCTCCAGCACTGGATTCTCGTATTGTGTGCGTCGATTGACATGATCTATAAAGTACATGCCGTACATAGAGTCCTCAATCTTCTCCCAGCCATAGGGCAGCTCATCCTCACAGCAATCCTCCAGCGATTTCTTCTGATACTTGGACAGACGCGGATCCAACCAATGCGATGTGCCCGTATTGTGACTAAGAAAGAAAATAAACTTTTTAATGTATACAATTTAAGTTTGTTAAGTACGCCAACTTACTCTATAAAGTAGAGTTCGCCACGTTCCGTATAGGCTGTCTCCCATTTGGGAGGCAAGGGGCCTAGACCATCGCCAGGATCCTCATGATTCGCCTGATTATTGTCCGCTCCACCACATTCACTGCCCATGCTGCTGCCGCCACCCTCGCCATTATAGTAAGTATTTTGCAAAAGGTTTTCTGTAAAGTGGAAAACAAAATTTATTGTAAAGTTAACCACAAAGAATTTCCCACATTTTATATTCAATTCAATCGATATAAAAGCTGACCTCAAACCGGATATTGTTGCTTCCTCTGTTTATAATTAGCTCTTGCTTGAATGACTTGTCACCCTGGTTACTCAGTTAACTTGGCCATCTAGCCACCACCACATGTGTGCAACCAGCCGGATATAGTTTTTGTTTTTGTCTCTGTTGAATGAAGCGTTAACTGTTTTGATCCTTTGGCCAAACAACCAAGCGAAACTGAGTAGGAGTTTGGTTTCATAACAAGGGATTACTTTGTGTTCATGACCTAGTTAAAGTACAGCCTAGTTGGTTAGATATTAATACAACTAGCCTTGATTTGTTGCCAGTTACGAAGCTAAAATATGCCATAGATGGTCATTAAAACAGAATCGTTGTCTTAGAATTAAGTCAAACGGTTCAGTCATCGTTAGAGCCATATTAGAAGCAGTCTAGCATATGGGCATTTATAATCAAGCAGATTCATGTGTAAACGAGTTCAGCGCCGACTTTTGCCAAACGAATCATTTGCATAGCAAAAAGAAAATAAATATTTATGCTGGGAAGGGCTAACAGTCAAACGGTTAACAGTTCGATTCAAATGGAGCAACTTCAGGTTCCATCAATGGGCGCGCCATCCCAACTGATGCAGAATACTGAGTGCATATATGTATATCTATGTTTATTGAGAGTCTGCATAATACACAAAGTGTGAACGAACGAACGAGCGAGCTGGCAACCAAGTACGGAAGTTGTTCTGTGGCACAGTTTGCGCCTAACTTCAACTGCCTCACAACCCCCTTTTGTGCTGCTATGTGGTCTGTCGGACTGGTTGTGTAAATATTTGTAGAGCGAGAACAAAAAAAAAAAATCAGATGAGACCAGATGTGGCACAAAACTACAGTTCTTTTGTATAGCAGGCGTTCCCCATTGAAGCGAGCCAAGGTAGCAAAGCGTATAACTAAATGTATATACAAGTATATGAAAAAAGTCTCTGTACATAAGGTAAAAATCTATATTTGTCGTTATCTATGCAAAACATTTCATATCTTTTGGATTCCACGCGTGTAACAGATAAGTAAAAGATAGTTTCAGAAACCTTTGGTTCATTGGATAGCTTTTAGTTATTGCTAAGAATATATATTGGTATATCTTGGTAAAAGAATTTTGCTTTCATTTGCTGCAAGTCAATGAACTTCTTTTTCTCTAATGGCTTGCTTCAATTGCTGCCTGGCCTTAACACTCCCCAGCTTCAGCTAGGGCGTGGCACACTGTGGGCGGACACATGTTAGGCACCAGATTGTTAGCTATTTATATATATGTTTAGAGGAGCATTTTTATTGCTCTAACAATAGGTATTCAGTTCTTCTTAAACAAACAATTCATACATATATATATATATTTAGTTAACATTGCAATTTCCTTCGCATCTCTGCTGTCCGTCAATCTCATTTTTAAGCACAATTAGCCCGAATTCTCTACGTTGCGTGATTATCGTTGTCAATCATAAGTTTTATACAGATGAAACCGCTTATTATGAGTAATGGGATATGCCTTGATTAGCAGCAAAAGCAACAACAAGAGCGTGAACACATGTGATGACTAATGAATGCTCTTCCTATACTTTTCACTTCTAGCAGAGTAAGAGTATCAATAAACATTTAGATCTTCTGATACAGTCTTACGTTTCAGCCCAGTCAGAAGCATGACTCACTTTCAATCCAGACTACAGGCAAGTTGAAGTTGTGAGAAGCCCATTATTATTTTCAAGGGTTGGATTGTTGATCATGCTACCAACTCCTGAAGAGGGTCAATGACACAACTACACACACAGCAGTGAAGAAAGTAGATAGACAGAGAGAGAGAGAGAGAGAGAGAGAGAGAGAGAGAGTTCAGACCACATTCAACTCAATCATTCACTCAAAAGTTAAATAACAACCACTGAAGAAGAGAAAGAAAAACAAAAAAACAATAAATTTGCGAGGCAAAACAATTCAGTTAAGTATTCAAAACATGGCATTTTGTCGTCTACAACAAGTGGTCAATTCTATTTGAATTGAGGCAGAGTATTCAGACACAAGTTATTAATGTCATTGAGGCCAACAGCTAGCTAGCAAGCAATGTGTGCCCCACTTGAGGGCACCACATCACCCTATCAACAACACCACGAGCAACACCACACAATAAAGGCAACGTCTTTGTTCTCAAATAGAAGCTTCACAGGCTATGAAGACGGATACACTGCAAGAAATAATAATGCATGCCTAGAAGTAATGTAAAAGAAACTTTGCTCTTTCTTGCAGTGTATGCGCAGCAAACTCTACTTCAACTTGGCAACTGATTCATCAACGGCTTGCACTAAAGAATTGTAGCTCCTTTGGGCTAGAGTGTGTTGCAGCCGGTTAATGATTGCATCTAATTGGCTGTGCTGCTTCGTTAACTTGGCTTACAGCACGCCATGCACTAAGAGTTCCTTTAGCATGTCGTAATCAAGAAATTAATAATCGCATCATATGACATGAATGGCAAACACTGCAAACTCTGCGAGGCGACACTCGCTAATTGCAACAGACATGACGCATGACGTCAATGATAAGAGTGTGGCAGGAGAACAGAAAAGCTACCAAGTTTCCTCGTCGCTGATCATGAAGTTCATTGCCATTAGAAGATGCTACTCACACACACTCCACATTCAATAAATTAACACTTTAAGAAAAGTGCTAATAGAAAAGTTTCTTAACTTCATCACCCGCATAACAATGGCAAATGCTTATAGGCTGTTGAAACACCTGTCACACTGACCAATGCCAAACGAAGCGAAACAGTTTAAACAAACAAAAAACTTCCGAAAACGATTTGAAAGCCAGGTGCTGAGTGAAACTATTGTCCTATTAAGGTCTTTTCTAACAACTGTGTGTCTTTAAACTAATGCTTGACCACGCCCTTTAACGCCTACAAACGCCTTTTAGCTTGATCATAAAACTGAGTCAGCAAACAGCTCCCACTTGACTAAAGAAAGAATTTGTGGGTTGAACTTGTTTTTTCCGAGTTTCATGAATGAATTGTGTATGTAAAAATGTTAAATACTTAATGTGTTTAACTATAATTTACTACCACTATCGTAAATCGTATTGTCGCAAAGACAAAAGCACATAAATTAGATGACAAGTGTTCAAAGTGGGTGCGTCTTAGCCAAACAAATGGATTAAGTGATATTTAATCTCATACAAAAGACAACCAAGTATTAAATGCAGAACAATGTCACAGTGTATGCGGCATACGGCATACTCTGTAGAATAGAGTATTAGACTTAGTTGACGTTGAACTGCGCACAGGGAACATAAACTCAGCTAAGAAGGTAAAAGCCAAGGGAAGACCCACAAGCTGAAGTGAGAAATGGATTCATTTTACAACTCATTGTCTTAAGTTTTTGCCAGTTGAGCATGAAGTTCGTATGTGGCACGTGTCTGCTGTTAAACAAAAAAGTACAAAACAAATACAAAGACCAAGACAAATCAATTGAACTGCTTAACGCCTACTTAACCGCTGTGCAGGCCCTAAAGGGTATATATATATATACAAGGTTGGCAAGAACTCTCGAGCAGAGTAAATTAAAATTGAGTACTCTTTTGAGTGGCTAAAGCGAAATCCAACACCCAAATTGAACTGGCCATGTGGGCGGAAATGAATGAGCTTTTTGGTATGTTTGTGGTACTTGGCTCTTTGCTGCATGCAGCAAGTATATGACCTCAATTAGCTGCACAACTGTTTGGGTGAAGCAAAGCAAAACTTTTAATCTCTTTTTATATACAGCTGCCAGAGTCAGTCAGTTGGGTTGGATTAGTTACACACAGAAATCCATCAACCTAATTAGGCCTAAAGTTTGCTCTATCTTTATTCGAATTCAATTCAATTTAGTTGTTAAATATTTGCTTATAAAATTGATAGCTTCTTGTTAAAGGCTTTTCTCTGTTCAGCCTAGGTTATATTGCATTTAAAAACGTAGCTGTATTCAAATCTCTATTACTTTTAAGCAATAAAATAACAATAACACATCAAATTTAAATAGTGTCAAATAAAAGTTCATTAACACCTCGACTTAAAACCGAATCGATGTTTGCCCTACCTTTGCTGCCTTTCAAGATGCTGCTGGGATGTCCGCTCGATGTTCGACCCGATGTTGTTGAATTACCGTTGCCAATAAACTGTTGTTGCTGGTGTTGGTGTTGGTGTTGCTGGTGTTGCTGCTGCTGTTGATGATTACCAGAGACTTGACTATTGACGGAGGAGGTGCCGCCCAAGGAGGCGCAATCTTCGCGCGATGCATGCAACGATGCCGTTGTCGCCGTTGACGGCTTTTTAATGGCAGGTGGGGGCAGGCCGATAGGTGGCGCTGTGGCCATTGGCTTGACAACCATTGCATAACCGTTGCCATCAACATCGCCAGCACTCACATCGTTGTTGCAATTGAATTTCTTGTTGCGGCTACTTCCGTTGGCAAGGTTAGAATTTAGATTTGAGTTTCCGTTAAATGTTGCATAACTGGTCGACGGCATTGCAGTTGCTGCTGCTGCAGTTGTTGCTGCTGCTGTTGTTGTTGTTGTTGTTAGTGGCGGTGCAGAACTAGCAACAGGATGTGAATGTTGCTGGTGGGAAGCATTTAGCACAAGCGTTGCTGGCGCCAACTGTTGCTGCTGCTGTTGATAATAAAGACTGTTGAAGTGCAACTGTTGTTGTTGCTGCTGCTGCTGTTGTTGTTGCTGTTGCTGTTGTTGCAGCATTAGATAATCATTCGAGCCTGGCGCTGCCGACATCGCTGCTGACTTTGTGGCACTTTTAGCTGCTGCTGCTGCTGCAACGCTGCCCGGTATTGTTGTTGTTGCTGTTATTATTGGCATTTTCTTGCCAAAAACCAAAATTATTTAAAAAAAACTCGTTTCCCAGCTTAATTTGCAATAACTAAATATCCATTTGCCATTGCATGCCCAAACGTTTAGTATTTATCTTTAATTATCTAGCTGGACGCTTATTAGTATCTCGTGTTCGCTTTGTCATTGAATCTTCTTGATCAAATAATGCGCATAATTGATATCATCACATTGTTTTCGATTCGTGTATTTGAGAAAGCTTTAAGTTGACTTTTTTAAACTGCAAAGAATCAGAGAGAAAGAAATAAAATATTAATACAAATACGTTAGATATGAAGAAGACGAACCTAAGAAATGACTTGTAAGATTATAGTAAAGAAACAATTAGACAAAAGACATAAATAACTACACTTTATGAGATTTTTTCCAGGGGAATAGTATGTGAAAAACATCAATCAATCAGACACCAATCTCTATCAATCAAGCTACAACAAACAAACAATCACAATTTATATTGTAAGCAAACTAAATTGAGCTTCTGTTAAGCATTTATTCACCTTAAGCCAAGACACGCCCTATATAAAAACATTTGCATTTAAAACTAAGGCCATGAGAAGTTTTGGGCCACACCAAATGCAAATTTCCTCGAAAAATATAATAACAAAAACCAAAATGTTGACTCATGCAAAGCCAAAAGAATTATGAATTCATCGGATGCATGAAAAAATAAACCAAAAAAAAGAAGGTTTATATATAAAAACGAAAATTAACTGTGCGAAAAAAAAGAGGCAACAACAAGCACGACAATAACATTAAATTCCTCAAGCGAAAAATTAACTTCAATAACAACAACAACAACAAGAAGAGAAAGAAAATACAAAATTTAAGAGGCAAACAGTGTGGCGTGTGGAGTGGACTACACATACATACAAACATACACATACATATATAAAAGGGAACAATCACCAACAAAGAATGCCACAAAGCAACGAGAAACAAGTTTTCAGACCATGCCACCAGATCGACCAGTCAGACATGATGCCACACAACAACAACAACAACAAAAAGGTAACCCCCACATAAATACATACATACATACAATAATGTACATACTTATGTGTATATGTATTGGTGGCAACTGTAGTGCACTTGCCACGGGACGCAAACACAAAACGCAAGGATAAACAATGCGCTGGAAAAAATGAAAGAAAAAAAAAACGAGTCGAAGCGCAGTGTAAGAAGAAGACGATGAGGCAGCAAGCAGCGGCAATGTGGCCTGCGGTCAAGAGGCGGCACGCTCTCGATTTGGATCGCTCGCTGGCGTTGCAAGTTGCACGTTGCTGGCCGGCCACCTGTCGCCAAAATGGAAAAATAGAAAACGACAACAACAACAGCAGCAGCAAAAAAAAAAGCGATAACAGCACGTAGACTAAGCGACCGCAACGCGACGAGGTGCCAACTTTCAACTGCAACACAAACAATACACTGCGCGAAAAAGTGACAGCAATAAGGAAACACACAAAAGGCGTTAAGATCCAAGCTGGTGTGAAGAATAAGGTGAATTAAGCAAAAAACTATATACTTAGAAAAGGTAAATTGAAACCAACTTTTTGTCAGTGTATTAACTTGCAGTTGTTGTTAATGCAATCGCTATTTGCTATTAGGCGTCAACCGCAGAAAAAACAATAATTTCACTTCAAGGGTGAAATTCAGCGTTAGCGTTTATAATTATAACCGTCGTTTATTTTGTTGATGATGTTTATATATTTTTTTATTTGTATTTTCTAGGTAAAACTACATTAGGCTTTTTGTGTGTAGCTAAGCATAATCATTATGATTAAGTGGACAGCAGCTAATTAAAAGACTTGAAAGTTTTCGTGTATGCTTAGTTAGCAAATGTTAATTTGTGAATTTCCCCAGGCAAATAGTAAAGTGTAAAAGCACAAACACAAACACACCATTTATGGGGTCTTTACTGTATTTTGTATATGCTTGAGAAAATCATAAGTTTGAGTATAAGTTTTCACGGTTGCCATCAATCACACAATTTAATCGACTTTCCATGGATACCGGTCTCATGCATGTGAAATGTGGTAAAACTCGCCGCAAAGGTAAACAATTTGCAATGCGAACAGACGACGACGACAACAACAAACATAAATAAAAAATCACTTTCATTCTTCGCACCTCTTTTGTTTGTCTCGATTTGTAGAGATCGATCACCAATCACAACGCAGCTTTAGCAGCAGCATTCACAGCGGCGTTGCCAGGCACTTTCCATTTCGAAGCGTTTAAAACCGCAAGCGCGTTTTCCAAATTGCGCGACACACACACTGACACACAGTATTAAACGCATACACATGTACACAGCAGCAGCGTATTATGGATATGTTTGAACTTGTTATTGCTCTGCTACCTCTCTTGAGAAAAAAAACAAACACACCGACGCTGTGGCAACGCGTTACACCTGCGCCGAAGATACTTGTGCGGAAAAAACACACTGAACACTGCTTAACGCTGGCACAAATGCTTTAGAATTATTCAAAATGAATGTTAAATGACTTTTTATATACCTATTGCGTATTTGATAGACTGCAATATATTAATCCCGCTGGAAAATCTCAAGGGAGAAAACACACGCGCGCGACTCAACCGAATCAAACGGAATCTCAACAACAACTAAAAGACCTTTTGCTCGATACTATCGACACTCATTGCGCGTATACCTGTTGCTCATGCAAAACACCAACACACTGAAAACTTCAAAACAATACTTGTTTAAAAGCATTCGATAAACAAGGATAAATAAGGCTAAACAAAACTTTTAAACGTAAAACAATGCCGAATAAAACTATTCTATCAAAAGAATATAATATTTGGCAATTAAAATCCAGCCACAGCGGTACTAATCACTCACGCACGAATTAAATGCATTTGAGAAGTCACATGTATCGATCAAACGATACAACGGTAATCGATGTCTGCTCACCACGAAGTAGGCATTCACATGCGGACGAAGAAAGATTTAAAAATGTAAATCAAAAGACAAAGCAAGCGTGGTAGACTTTATAAATCGTATTATTAAATTAGTCGTGTAAATATTTGTATAAATAAAAACAAAAACTCTAAAGAGAGAAACCAAAATTAACCGTTATTATGGAAATCGGCAGTAAGTTTGTTTACTTTCCCAATTTGATGCCAAGTAATCAATAACTGTTGACAGTTTTGCTTGCAAACGAGCTTGAGGTTAGAATCTCTGAAGCCTTCTGTGTTTTTGACCATCATGGCGATAAATATATAGACACTGCTAGTGTCGGCCATGTGCTGCGATTTTTGGGATGTGTTCCAACAGAGAAGGAAATTCATGATATCGTTGTAGCCACTGAATCTCCTGACAATCCGGGAGAGACGCACTTACCTAAATTTATGGCTCACGTTTCAAAATTGCTTATGGATCGCAAGTAAGTCCTAGGATGTGAATAGTTTAGTTTCTGTATACATACATCACTTTCATAGAATGGAGCCAGCTAGTCCTGAGAAACTATTGAAGACATTTGAAATTTTAGATCCCGAAAACAAACGCTTCCTAACCAAAGACTATTTTGGAAAATTAATGAGGGAGGAAGCCGAAAAATTTACTGAAAATGAAATGAATGCTATGTGGCCAGTGGCAATAGATCCAATTACAGGAAATATACCCTATATATTTTATATAAATCACTTAAAGCACATAACCACAATTTATGATGTCGCTGCGTTAGTAAAAGAAGAGCTTGCTGCCAATGAAAACAAGGACAAAAAGAAGGAACGCAACCCAATACCTCATATGCCATAAGCAATTAATGATATAAAGTGTATTTAAACTAACCGTTTGTAAACCAAATCTTATAAATTTTTTAATATTTTTTAATGCGCGCCCTTTGGAAGTATTTATTTGAAAATCGTGCAGTAACTGTTAATAACATTATGAAAAATGTTATGGGCTCTGCTGTCAAATAACATATTTCGATTTGTCATACTCTGCTTCTTCTTTACACTTATTTTTCACCAGTCAGCAATTGCCACGTCAGCTTTTCATTTCAACCCATTCAAGAAGGTACACGACATCCATTTAGACTTTCCAGCGCAGAATTACAAGGTGATTGAAGGAAATTGCGTGAGATTAGGTTGACTACCAAATAGCTGACCTGGGCAAGCAACAAACGGAAGAGGCAATGAAGAAATCAAAAGCCACAAAGCCGCACATGAAAAAAGCAGCAGCAGCAGCAAATGTTGAGGCAACAATCCAAATGTTTTAAGTTAATGGAAATCAGATAAGATTCAGTGCTCAGTGAATATTGATGCAACAGTCCAATTGGAGAGCAACAAAAATGAAATATTAAATTTTTGTTTAACTTCAAACACGGCTATTCAATTATTAAGTGCAACAACACCTACATTAAAACCAAATCCAACATATTTATTAGTAAATAATGGCACCAGCTAACGGAGTGCTTTTAACAAAGATTGTGCCCATTGGCTCTAATTTGAATATAAATTTAAACACATTGCCCAAACTGCGACCAGCGCCTGCGATCTCCACCACAGCTGTGCTGCTCAAGGGCGGCGGATCATCACCGTCCAGTTCGGGTTACGCATCATCATCCAATAGCATCGCAGACGACGACTCAGTGACAATGGCAGCGCCCACAAAGGCCAAGAAGCGCCGTCTGGATCATTTGTCCTGGGAGGAAAAGGTGCAGAGAAAGTAAGTACAGTAAACACACTCTCTGTATGCAATTTTAACTAATTTAGCATATTTTGTGTTTGAATAGGAAGCTTAAGAACCGCGTTGCCGCACAGACGAGCCGGGATCGCAAGAAGGCGCGCATGGAAGAGATGGAAATGGAAATCAAGGAACTAACAGATAGAACGGAACTATTGCAAAACAAATGCGAAAGCTTGCAGAGCATCAATGAATCTCTGCTGGCCAAAAATCATAAACTTGATACAGAAATGGAACAACTGCGACAGGAACTGGCCGAAATGAAAGAGCTTGCCAAGAAGAATAGTCTCAGCAACAGCACAAGCAACAATAGCATTCGCTCTGGCGTCAACGTAGGCGCTGAGGGCTGTGCGTCCACATACACTGGATCTGCAGCATCCAATGCTGACCCTCTGCCGCAGGGTACACTAGTGGACACACAGTCGTCAGCGCGTGCCTTGACAACGAAACGATTGCTGGAAAAGCAGCTGAAGCAGAGCACAACGACAGCATCGCTCTGGAGAATTGTGGCGCTCTGCCTTCTATACAAGACATGTTGCTCGTCGACGATGAAGAGTTCGATGCGCGACGACTTGAAGAGTTGGCCGAAAGCCTGCTCGCAGATATCGCAGCAGACCTGGAAACAAGCGCTGGCGCATGCCACGAAACTGCTGCCCAAGATGCAGGCCAGTCAGAGCGATTGTCTGGACCAATGGTGGGGCCCACAGCAGAGTGCTTGGAATCCAGCGGGCATAGAGCTGATGGCCTAAATATGGAGGCAAATGCCAAACCAAAGGAGCACAGCCCACAAATACAGGTGTCATCTATAAATGGAAGCCAACAAAATAAAGCGACAACAAATCAACTATCAGCAGCTGCATTCCTGCAAAGCGCCACACCCGATACAGTTTATGGCACCTACGATGCCAAAACGAATTCCATAACCATTGTCATGGATGGAGATGCTGTGCCAGTTAACGAAGCCGTTGAAATCATCTATGGTGATGGCGTCATTGCTGGCGATGAGAACACTACGGATGCAATCATGAAGTGTCCGTTGCCAGCAACGTCACCCTCCCAAGTTTATCTTAACGTCATCAATGCCACCGATGATTCGGATGATGAGGCAACGAGTCACTTGAACTTTGAGCCCATTGAGAGATTCCTGTGTCCGCGCATCAAAGCCATCTCACCGTTGGGCAAATCACCAGCGAGATCCGTGCACTCGATTGCATCGGATCATGGCTATGAGTCGGTTATTGGTTCGCCAGTATCCCAAATGGACACAGTGGAGGCCAACCTAACGACAGAGGATCAGGATGACTTCCCCTGGGAGAGTAATTTCGATGAACTATTTCCCAGCTTAATATAAATTCTCATCGTCAGATGATTATTATTATTTTTTCAAATTGAAAAAACACTCCCGTTGGATTATCTCTCTTTAATGTTTAATTGTGGCCGGCCGGCGCTTTGTTTAAGTGTTTTAGCTCGTAATATTACACATACGCAGTTGTTAGCTGTTAAACAATGATTTTGTTGGGGGGACTACTTAAGTGTTCCCCACTATAACTTGGATAGAATTTTGTCATCGAAGGCTTTATATATTTATAGACATAATAATATTGGACTTATTGTTAAGTTTTATTTGTAAGTTTCTATTTATATTTAACACCTGTCATTCACATAGGCTAATATTTTTGTAACTGTAATTGTTTCGAAATGTGCTCAAAAAAAATCAAAAAAAAAATATGCAGTCCCCTTAATCATGTACAATGAATATTCAAAATATACGTCAAGACCACAAACGAAAATAAATCTTTTAATTAATATTCAATCTAGAATCTGACTTTCAGATGTTACAAACTGAATTTGTTGCCGTATTTTGATCTTCAAAGGTTTTTAAGCGGAAGTGTTTTTGTTTTGCGATAAGCTTTATGAAATTCTTATCATAAACAGGAAACTGCAACATATAAAAAAAATCTTTAGTTTTTTCCTAATTTGATTCTTTTGCCACACTTTAGTTGTTCAGGGTTTTTAAAAAGTTTCTAATCCAATTAGAGGCTTTGTTGTGGCTTACATATTAAAGTGCGCATTTGTGAAATCCAACAGATGGTCAACAAACAGAATCGCGCCACTTTCTAGTGACGTCACTTAATGCTTATACATATACACATATAGTTCTACGATAATGTTTTTGGAAACAGTGATGCCACATTGTCGAAATATGATTAAGCCTAAGCCCACACTTGTTTTATTTGATAATTGATCAATTTTAACTAGTTTTCTTCACATGAACAGTTAATAGTTTTATGTGATTATGTATACTTTAATTTTTACCTTTGTTTGATATGACAAATTAAAAATACTTTAATATATACTATTCAGCCCTGCTGTATCAGCTGCTGTATAACAGATACTGTGAAGTTGCATGAGTTAAGTTATCGATAAAAAGTAAACAACTTGCAAAGAGCAAAAGAATCAAGTAATATATCTTAAAGGTATAAAAATATGAATAATACAGAAGAAAATACAAATACAATAAGCAATGAAGCGAATGCAACAACTGCAGAAGAGCAGGCGGCATCTTTGCTCACCAAGGCAGCAAATACCAACGAAGTAAATGATGTAAATAATCTTCACTCACCCGCTAGCAAAGCAACAACAAAAAAGAAATATAAGCCAAAAGGCCGCAATGCCGATGCTGGTACAGATTTGGACTCAGAGCTAAAACGGTTGTCGCATCGCAGAATTAATGTTGCGGGCGCACCAAAAATGCCGCTCAACTCATACGTGCGTTTCATGAACGATCGTAGGGAGGAACTGCGTCGCGACTATCCAAATCGCACAGCGCTGGAGCACACGAAAATGATTGGCGAAGAGTGGCATCAGCTATCAGAGGAGCGCAAGACGTATTACATGGACGCGGCAGCCAAGGATAAAGCATTGTAAGTCAACACAAAGCATAACTATTATGCATACACTTAAAAGTCATTTTGTATTTAATATTTTATCAAAACTTTTGTTTTTTAGATATCTGGAACAAATGCACAAATTTCTCAAGGAGCATCCGGAAATTGTGGCAAATGAGCTGGCCAAGGCCAAGAACACAAGCACGCCAAAGGAAAAGGCCAACCACAACAACAGCAACAATTGCCATAGCCTTGAAGTTGTCAACAACGCTCCGAAAAAATCCAACGTTAAGGCAACCATAAGCAAACAGCAAAGCACACCGACACCCGATCCCGATGATATACCACTGGCACAAGTAAAACGCACGCCAACACCACCGCCACCCTTTAATTCCTGCAGCATGCAAGCCCGGCCATATGCCGCCGGTGAGATACCCATCTATACGCATGAATTCATCGAGCACAATCGCAGCACAGAGAATGAGTTGCGTACGTTGAGGAAGAACAAAACGGATCTCGAACAACAGAATGCTGTGCTTGAACAGCATGTGGACAATACCAAGACCGGTCATGCCAAGGTGATGGGTGAAGTCGGCGAACTTAAGGAGGAGAACGCTCGCCTTGCGGCATACATCAAGAATCTGCGGCAAAAAATTGTCGCTGCCTTGGGCGGAATTGCATTGCCACCTGTGCATCCCAGCGGCTTGAGCGTGGATAATGTGGACAAATATATACATCATTTGGCTGGCATGATCAGCAGCTCTACGACTGCCGGCGAACAGCAGCAGAACAACGCCATGCTGCTCAAGGTGGGCGATGTGCTAAGCAAAATGGATACCACATCCTTACAAAAACCATTATAATGTTGTTTTAAGTATACTTTTAACTTTTAATGTTTCGTGTATTTGTGTCGTCATTGCATTAAGGTAAATAAATCATACTATACTTAATTTAAACAAATAAAATTTAACTGCATAAAATGAACCAAACACTTCTACATGTCACAGCTATCATTGCTGCGCGACGAAATGCTGCCATTGCTGCGATATGAATTGATGCGAGGAGTACGTATCTTGTTGCGAAATTCATATTTATCCTTAGCTCCGCCACCCTGCACAAAGGGAAGCATGCACATGTTCTTGATCACAATATACGAGGCCAGTAGCATGGGAATCACAATCAACGGATGACATGCCCAGCCCAGAGCATAGAAGAAGCTGGTCATCATAAGTTTAATTAAAGCATCTGTAAGAACATTTGTAGAGATTGCAACTATTTAATGATCAGAAGCTTACCCTCAACTATCCAAATGGTGGTTACAGTTGTCACGATAGCTGTGGAAAGTGTCTGCAGCAGAAAATAAGTCATTGTGAAAATTTGCCACATTTTGCTATCGTTGCTGTTACTGTTTATGGTTAATGTGACTTGATTGTTTCAATGTTTTAAACTGATGTTGAATCAAGAAAAATTACTTAAAACTTTACAAAATATGGCTTGTTTTAAAAAGCCAACTAAGATATAAACTTAAAGTATAACTTTAATTAAAGACAGAAATGTATAGAAAATAAATAGCTTCACGCAGTGAAATGGTTTTTATTTTTATTAAACAAAAATAGTCATCGTTTGTTTTGTTTTTCGAAAAATTAAATTCAAGCATTTTCGACTTGTTTTCATTTTGTTTTTGTTTTTAGGAACAGCAAAAAATAAATTAAAAACTTATAAAGAAACTTGTTGGTTTTTTTTTTCTTTCAAAATAGTTAACTCTAAATAATAGGCGTACAATTAAAGTTTATAACAAAAATAATTTAATGAGATAATAAATCATAGGCGCAGACTTCAAAAATTCCATTGAAAATGGGGCAGAAAATTTGACAAATCAAAAAAATAAAATAAACATATTTTCTCTTTCACGCCAAATTCAAAGGCCATCACTAAAGTTGGTCAACTCTCACAGCGTTTTGTTAATAATAATAAATAGTAAACATCAATCCTTTCATTTATCATCGTCTTTAAACCTCCATTCGCATTTTTTTCAATTAAAAAATACAGTATTCCATTTTAGTTTTGTTTTCGCAATTTTTTGCATTCTTATTATTTTAAAATTGTTTTTCTTTGTTTTTCATTAAATCATTCAATGAAATGTATTCATTGTAAATGTTTTTGTGGGGTTTTTATTCCATGAGCGGATGTGTGAATTAATGTATTGACAACTGGATACCAAAAGTTGTCAGTTGGGAGATGCTACGATTAAAAACATCCAGATAGTTGTTTTCTTAAGTTTGATTACATTTGTATTCATTTTGTTTTTGATAAGGTGGAATGACATTTAAAGCCAGATTAGATGGGAGTCTTGAATCGTAAGCTCCAGTTAATGGCATAATAGGAAAATTTGTGAGCATATAAATAAGTGTCAGGAATTTAGAAAAGCAATCAAATACTAACTGCTGTAAACACTGCAATCACTAAGCTTGGTATCTTCTTCGTGGATGTTATATTAATATATCTATGGTTATGGTTGGAACATGGAGATTGTGTGACTATATGATACTGGGTTGTGTGTGTTTTTGTGTGGAAAGGAAACTGCTTATGCTTAGTACGGACATTTATATTATATATCATATGCTAAACAGCATCAATTGCCATCTGATGACTACTGAAGTCGAAAATCAATCTGTCGCTGATGTTCGCCATTTAAGCTGTTGCTTTTCATAAAGTATTTTATAATAATCTCAAACTTGTCGTCTCATTAGCTGATGCGAGGATGAAGCGGACGATGACGATACCGTCGACGACTGCTGCTGTTGATGCTGCTGCTGTTGCTGTTGGCGTCAGGCATCCGCACCGTTGGGATTCATACCAACCGGTGCCACAACCATCATGTTTCCCTTTTGTGGCGTATAGACGCTAGCATTTGGATCCAGTGTAGATAAACCGTTGCCGCCATTACCTCCACCATTGACTGCATTATTTGCAGCCACATGAAGAGCAGCGACACTTACTGGCACCATCTGCTGCTGCTGCGAGTTGTTGACCTGTTGCTGATGTTGGTTGTGCTGCTGTTGATGCTGCTGCTGATGTTGCTGATGTTGTTGATGCTGTTGATGTTGTTGATGTTGTTGCTGTTGATGCTGTTGATGTTGTTGTTGTTGATGTTGCTGCTGTTGATGTTGTTGTTGTTGTTGTTGTTGATGCTGCTGTTGTTGCTGTTGCTGATGCTGTTGATACTCTTGCGCAACGCTTAGGCTAAGCATGGGCGATGAGGGACCAGGTCCGCCCGACTGTAGCGGTGGTGTATCGTTCATGCGCAGCATGCTACCGCCAGGACCATGTGGCCCAGAATTAAGATACGAATCTGGCATAACAGCCAGCAACTGTGCTATCTTAGCCTTGAGATCAATAACCTCATCATCCTTGGAACGACGATGACCTGCAAAATCGAACAGAAATTAGTATTCGTTTGGCATTCAATATGTATTTGTATGCATACTATCAGATATTTCTAGCTGGCGCTTAGCCGCGCCCAGAGCCGAAAATAAGTCCAGCTTAACTCTCGTCTCTGAGGATAAGTTTTTCTCCAGGGTTGCGTTCTTCTCCTGCATTGTTGCCAGCGCAACCATAAGCATTTCAGCATCCGCCTGCGATGACTCACGATTGCGCACCTTAGCATCCAGTAAACGATACTGAAAATATGAATACATGTTAAGAGGATCTAACTAGCATTTAGTTCTTTTGTTACTCACCTCCTGTTCGAATTTGCGACCATGGTCAACGGCCATCTGTTTAGCTTCCTCGGCCAGTTTAAGTTCGTTGCGCACACGCTTAAGCTCATCGTCCATTTGCTGACGTCGCTGTTTGCACTGGGTGCTGCATTCAGGACGTGCAGCTTTCTCCTCGGCTGCTTTGCGTGCCTTCTTCTCGTTGGCCAATTGAGCGTCCAATGATTGTTTCTGTCGCCGCTCTTCGTTGAGACGCCGCTCTACAGTCTGCAGACTGAGCATGTCGGCATGACGTGCATTATTCAGTTCCTGTATACGTTTTTCTAGGTCTTCGCACTCCTTTTGTTTGGCCTGCAAACTTGACTTGCTGGTTAGATTTGTGTCCAGCTTTTGACGCAGCTCGTTCTCGATTTGCTTCATGTGGCTGATTTCGGCACGATATTTCTTAACGTCTGCTTCTAACTTGAGGCATGTTTCACATATCTTGGATACCACTTTGCTGGCAATATGCGAGATGGCAGCAGCAGTTGCATTGCTCGATGTTGAGCTGGCAGACGACGATACGGAACAGGCATCATTGTTGTTGTTGTTGTTGTTATTGTTGCTGGAAGCAGATGTTGCTGAAGCTGAATTCTCCTTGTGTTTATCCTGTTGCTGCTGGCTATGATTGTCTTTGGCTGAGTTATCCTTCTTGCCGCGATTGCGACGGCCTATTAGATTTAAAAGTATACTTTGTATTAAACCTTGTAGCGAGTACAAACAAAATGCACTTACCTTTTGGCGCCTTTTCTGCCTGTGGCAACGGCTCCACGGCCACGGGTTCTTCGGATTCGTGCTGCAGAACGTTGCCGTTACTGACAGCAGCATTGTGCGTCTTTTTGTTGTCTGCAAGCAAGGAGGGGCCGATATCAGTTTGCTTCGAATAAAGCGTTTTCTTTTTGTTCAAAGCACCGTGTTTATCCTTTGACCCCGGTTGCTGTTGTTGTTGATAGTTGCTGTTGCCACTATCCCAGTCTGACTTCTCCTTACAGTTATTACTTGCTGTTGTGGCTGTTGCATTGCTTTCCACTTGCTGATAGTTGTTATTACTGTTGCTATTTTTACCGCCATGCCGTCCACTGTTGTTGCTCGTGTGATCATTAGTTTCGACTGTGTCGCCCTTATTCCGATGCTTCTCCTTGTCCATGCTGCGACGATGATTCCTTGACCCACCGCCAGCATGTCCATTTGAGGTTGCTGCAACACATTAAGGTTAACGTTTTATTATTGATTTTTATAGTATATAATGATATGCTTAAGCGTTCCATTTATGTAGCAAGTACTATATATTAATTTGCATGGTTGCCAGGAGCTTATCGAGTTTTGTTAGTTTCTGATAACACCCAACACAAACACACACAGACAGAAGCATACATATAGCTACATAGATAAGCCATAAAGTTTGTAAAATTTTATGGATATTGGAATGAGCTTAGCATAGGAAAATGTTAATATTAAGTTATTCTGCACCTGTTGTTGCTGCTGCACCTGATGTTGCTGCTGCATTTGATTGCCGAGCAGACGCCGAATTGGATGAACTAGTGGACGATGATGCTGATGCGAAGGAAGCTGTTGATAGGAAACCTGCCGCAGCGCCTGTTGTTGATGTTGTCGCTGTGGCAGTTGTGGTGCTGCTATCGCTGTTGTTGTTATCCTTGTTGTGATGACTGTTGTTGCTGCTATTGTTGTTATTATTGTTATTATTAGTATTGTGATGGTGATGATGATGATGATTATTATTGCTGCCCCCGCCGCCGCTTCCACTATGATGATGCTCATGATGATTTTGTGCTTGCGACGATGACGCAGTTGCCAAAATACCATTACCCTGGGATGTGGAGGAAGAAGCGGCGGATAGCGCTGCCGGCGCACCATTAGGCACAATGGCTGTGCTGTTAGATGCTGGAGTCACAACAGGCGCATTTCCTGTCTGTGATGTTGCCTCATCGGTGGTGGTGGTCTCCTCAGTGGGCAGTGCCTGTTGCAGTAACTGCATGTAAAACTCATTCTCTTTGGCCACCTCGCGCTGCTTGCGCTGTCGCATACGATAGCCTACATAGCTCTTAAAACCAAATCCTAGAGTAACAACCGGATAGCCAATGCTGCAAAGAGATAAGAAAAGCGGTGAAGACATTGGGTGTTTCAACGATTTATTGTCATGCTTACCAGTGCGCGGCAAACGGTCGACAGAGATCCAAATGTGGCATATGACGGCTGTCTTTCCATCGTATGCCCACCTCTAGGTAGACAAACAACATCCAGAGTATAATTGTTGGCAAACAGATGCCTTTATCTGCGCAAACAAGTTGACAGATAAATAATATCATGAACATTATTATTATTATTATTATTATTGATGTTGTAATTATGCAAACCAACCTGTATGCCAGACATATTGCACCCAGACGTATGTGCTGGCTGCAAAGAGCAGCCAATGTACCGGTATGAAGAACAAACACACCAGATCCGATGTTATTGCAATGCACACAAATAGTACAGAAAATGCCTATTGGAAATTGATGATAATAAGGCATTACAAAAATATAACGAATAAACATATGCAATCAATATTTACCAATCCCTTGTACTTGAACGAGTCATGAACAGAGCGTAGAAGTAGCCAAAATGGCCATAGGAATTCAAATCGGAACATAAACATAAAATCGGCGACCATCACAATGGCCCAAAGTATTAGAAATTTCATGTATAAAACAGTTGTGCTGCAAAAAAAAAAATACAAAATAATCTCGTTTAGTTCAATGCAATATAGAAATGCGTCTTAAACTGATTTAATTTGGTTGATTTAATTAAAATGAATCCTAACGCTCAATTGCGGCTTTTAACACAAACACATACAAACACCACCATTTGATATCGACGGCAATAACGGAATAAATTATCTAACCCGATTGGCATGCGGCAACACGCAGCTTAAAATGAACCACAAAGCAGTCCAAATAAAAAACTGAGAGAGAGAGAGACACATACACACATGTATGTGTGAATGCAAAATAGAACAACTACAATGCAAAATCAAAAAGTAAACAAACAAACAAATGCGTAATAAAACCAGAAAGAATGAAAATATTTCGGATGCTGCATCATAAAATACCTCGTTTTAATCATTTCTTTTTTTATGTTATGTTTGTATGGTTTTTTTACAGGGTATTCATTCACAAATAACTTATAATACGACATTCCCTTTCATAACAAGCTTGCTTATATGTATTTTATTTTGATTTCTTTTTTAATTTTGGTAATAACGCGGTTAAATACAAGTTTCCGGATGAACAAACCAATAAAAATAATCTAGATTCTGGAATTATACTACCATATTACGCGATCATTGCGGTATGCGCAGTCCCCAAATAAGTGTTGTTAAAAGAGCATACATATGTTAATATTTACATAATTCCTATTGGTGTTTTTTAACACTTACCTGCCATACATGCCCTCTGTGATTTTATTTCGCTTCATTGGGCGACGTAATTTGCCACAATCCGCGTTGCGTCGCTTCATTTTAGCCGCACGTTTTGTTTTTCTTGCTTATCGTTTAAAGAACAATGTTTTGTTTATTATATGCAATGTAAGTGTGTGTCTTGCGTGGCTTTTCGATCAATTAATTGTTCAGACGCTCACTTTACACTTAATTTATTAGTTTGGTGGTGATATCTGTTGCTGTCAATTATTTAATTATGCTGTAGATCGTGAATGCTTTTTTGTTGCTTTAATTGTATTTGTTGATTTTGCTTTTGCTTTTGTATCTGTTGACGCTGCTGTTGCTGGCGCTGTCGACATCGATATGGCTGCTGCTGCCGTTGCGGCATTTCCTCACATCACACGCGTACGCAAAATCTACCTCCTGCTGAGCCGGCTTTTAGTTTTTAACTGCAAATATACACACACGCACAAGACACACACATGCACATATAGAATTTTAGAAACATGCGTAAGAAAAAAAGAACGGGAATGAGACTTATTTGTGGGTTTTGGATTTGATTCCTTTATTCTAGTGTTGCATATAAGGCGACAAAGGCATGCGACCGTTCATTTATTTATTCGAAAAACTATTTTTATGCGAACTATTTTCTTGACGACACTTTCGTTTTGTTGTGCGTTGTTGACCGCTGCGTGTTGCTATTGATGCTGCTGCCTTAGTGCAAGTGTGGGCGTTGCAATTGGTGTTGAAATGCGGTCAGACTATTTAGTATACAAAAATAATCACTTTTAGCTTTAACCGAATAAAACATTTAGCATTTAATGGCGTCACTTAGGGCAAATTAAAGAACAGCACCAAATGTAAAGATCAGCTGCACCGTACGTTGTGTGCAAGTATAACTGTAAACTGGCGCGAAATCGTTTATCGATTAAAATTGCTCTGTGCGCGATTTTAACACCACCGCTCCTCCCTCATACTGAACAAAGCTCCCTTGTAGTTGACATTCAACTTGAAAGCCTAACAATGAACGGTAAACATCCCATTATGAAAATTCACATTAGAGAAAAATAGAAAATTCGTTCGGCTCTGCTGCTTGTGTAAAATATACAAACCAATACTAGTGTATTTTTGATTTTTTTTTTTTGTAATGTATTTTTTTAACAGGCTGCCAAGCAAAATAATCACAAGATTCAACCATAAACGATAGGATATTACTAAGCATTGACCCATCATAAAAGTATAATTTTTATATAAATGGTTTATGTAAAAGAAATTTACAAGAAATAAACTTTATGCAGATAGACGAGTATGCATACTACATGTAACTGTTACCCCCCGCAGCTAACCTGTCAATAAATTTTCAAATGCGAGTGCGACCTGTATTTGAAACGGGATATCTTGTACACACATATGTATGTAGACGTACGTAAGTATTAGAAGAACGGGAATGGAAAGAAGCGGCAACTGCACGCGCCTCAACATGTGGATGCTGCCGGATAAGTTGAATGATTGTATGACTCTCACATCGAGTCAGTTTACATATCATACATCGTTGCCAGACTGCGACTGCGCGAAAAAAACACTCACACAAAAACAACATATTCATTTTGAACGGAAGCGGAACTATGTATGCAGATTCAAAGGAAGCAGCATCAGTGACCAGGAGAAATGATTCTTGCGCATGTGTTTGTTTGTGTACCTACGTTTATACGTACATTTGTATTGTATGTACATACATATAAGGGAAAACGTTTATAAATAGCATCCAAAAGTGGAGCGCATCATATGAGAGCATGAAACTGACACAACGCGCAACGAGGTAACGGAAGCTAAGCTTACCGATGACGTCTGGCAAAACATATACAAATGTATGAGTGAACAAGCATACATACATACGTATATTTTATAAATGATGAAACTATTGGCAAACGAAGCAAAGCCAAATGACACATCTCCGAGAAGCACTTATTGTTTCAATCTCTGTTATTATACTTGTATAAAATCAGAAAATTCTATAAAACATGAACGCAGATTCCACGTGCCTGTGCACGTTAAGATTTTGTACTCAAACGATGGCAACTCCATCGATTGGGGCTAAAAAGGTTTGAAAATTGAATTACACACAATATGTTCATTAGCCGTTGAAACAAACTATGTATATGAACATAAATTGAAATGTTCAAACAAAATTTGTATTTACTTATTAAACAAACATTGATTTACCAATTGTGTATAAACATACACACAAATGTAGGTATGTAGAAGCAAGCGTAAATATCTAATAGCGAGAAAAGTGCACTGCCACTTGCTGTTGTTTCACTGTTAAGTACTGTGTTCTTAGTGGCGATTTAACATGATGTCTGCACTTTCTAACAGCAAACAATATAAAGCAAAGGTAGACAAACACACACACAATCACTGATATATACACACAAAATGCAACGATCGTATTGTCACTATTTAACGTACAGCTGTTTAAGGCGACATTAGAACAACAGTTCAAGAACATTTAATGAAAACATATGTATGTATGTATGTATGCATGTAGATTCATACAAACATAAGCATAAATTTGTTGTTGCGTGAGTGTTTAGATTATTTTGCAAAAGTTGCGCACGACGCGTTATTTCATATGTATTTTGGTTTATACTATGTTGTAAATTTGTATCGTACACAGGTATTTAAAAGTGTTTGTATTGTCATTTGTTAATTGGCACCGGCATCGATTTGATAATAATCAAAACAGCAGCGTAATCGCGAAGATTAAATAATAAACACATAGAGCATAAACAAATTATTAGCGTGTATTTTGCACAAAACCTCGTGTGGCAGCACTGAGCGAAAAGTGAAAAGTTGTTCGAAAATACACAGCGAGTTGTGGACTGCGACGTTTACAGTAGAAACTGTTTCTGTTAGGCTCTTGCTGATGGGCTGAGGGTTAAGGTGATGGGGGGCATGACCGTTGAACAGCATCCACATTTGCAGACCAGAAAGCAACAAGAGAGAGCGCGCTTACGCTTGCAGGAAAAGAAACAAGGATGTTTTAGTGGTCCTGGATGTCGCAGGCAGCTGCCGACGACGTCGTCGTCAGCGGTTACGTTGCTTTTTCGCATTACAAATATACACGCACACAAACACACACGCAATTTTGCATGTATTTGATTTGTTGGCGTCGGTCCCTGTGTATGCACATATTTATGTACATTTTCACACTCTGAATACACGCGCGCGCTCTTAGATGTACCAATGTATGCATAGTCTATATTCAAATATATACACAAATAAATATACATACATGCATATATATTTGTACATGCATAGACATGTTTTATTTTATTGTAGCATAAAATTTCGCAAGTTTGTGTACACTCTCGCTCAATCCCTTATCTGCTTACTTTTGCAGCACACAAACAATTTGTTGACAATTTTAGCACTGTGGCTAACGTGTTTTACAAACAATTACAACACTATTTTGTTTATGGATGTTTTATTTTTTTTTGAACAATTTTGCACATTTCTTACAAGAGCTGTAGGTTCACATGTACATGCATACATATAAGTATGCACGTCGGTATACATATATATGTATGCGTATGCTCTCGTGTGTGTAAATTCTTTGGCACAGAGAAACAAAATTTTCTTTTGCACGTCGTTCCGCGTTGTTTGGAGATTTATTCAATCAGTTTGTTATTATATCATTTGGCTGTTGTCCTACTTGTTATGCTTTCATTTTAGAAACATTTTTTTAATATTATTGATTAGCTTTTTACGTTTTATTTTACCGAATCGAAAATTCACGCTCTAAAATGACACGCACACACACACTTGAAGTGCGAAGACTTTTTTATTTATGAAAAATACCAAACAGAAATGTTACTTAACAGCAGTATTAACATTAACGTTTGGCGAACTGTTATTAACAGCAAACAATTTCAGTTCTGGAAAATCTGCCGTTTTTAAATACCAACAAGTTTAAAATCTGTGTTTCAGAAAAACTTGTTGCGGAATGATACTTTTGCAGTCGAAAATCAAATAAGTCGTTTTTACCAGAGATGAAAAGCAGTGCTGTGCTACGAATTTAAATGATTACGATAGCAACTGTGTGCAGAACTATCGATAGCTGCAGGATGCTTGCACGAAAAGCTTTCAAAATTGATCAAAAAGCTGGTTTGGCGCTGACAGATACCAATTGTACGAGCTTAAGTTAAATTTCTTTTATTTTCACTTTACCACAAGAACAATTATCAAATTATATCAATAGGCATTGGTATTTTAGTCAACTGTCTGTTTTTGTTTATTTTTAATAGTATTGATAATATTTTTGTATAAGTAAATTGTACATTATACGTGTACTTATAATCTGCGCATATGAAACAATTGTATATGTTATATATATATTTATCTGCTTAAAATTATATACATAACAAAATTATAAACATTTCAAGCGTGGCTGTTTTCTCTGTCTATCCATTTCGTCCATATTTATTTTATTCACTAATTATTTGCTACAGTTTTTGTTCCTTTGCGCCGTTTAACTGTTTGTTTGTTCTGTTTTTTTTTTTTTGTGTTGCAGTGTTAAATATTTAAAAAAGTTAAATAAACAGCAGAGTTTAAAGAAACAGCGAACAGCTCTTGCGGTCTAGCTTAAAATAATTGAATAAAATATGCAGTGCCTTAGCCTACCAAGAATGGATGCACACCCAAAGGTCGCCTCTCTCAACAAATGCGTAATCTCAAGCTTAGTTTTTTTTTTCTTTTTTAAATATTGTTAATTGATTGCATGCTTCTATGTTTCTTGTGTACAGAACACATATATAATTTATATGTAAAGAAATTATAATTGTTGTTTTGTTGTTGTTTCGACTAAAATGTCTTACGTCGTCTTGGTCTATGAGTCGGCTTCCATCTCTGGCTGTGGGTCTGCAACTGGTTGGGCCTCGCACATCTCGTTTGTTGGAGAAGAATTTTCTACTGGCGCTACTTCTGGTTCATGCACTATTTCAGGCTCTAGCGTTGGCGCAGGCGCTTCGTACGCCTGCGTCTCGATCTTTGGATGCGTATTTACAGGCTCCGGAGGTGGCGACGCTGCTGTTGCTGGTGTCGCGGATGGTGGTGGCAGCTCATCGTAGAGTGGCGTACAGACAGGCGATGATGCCTTTGGTTTGACCTCCTCGTGCTCTTGATGTGGCTGCTGTTCCTGCTCCTGCTGCACAGCTGGTCGGGCAAATTCTTCGTCCCTATGTCTCTCATCAAATATTGTTTCCTCCGGTTGACTGACTATCGCAGTCTCATTTGTATTTTCAGCTGCCTCTGCAGCTGCAGCAGCGGCCTCAGCGGCTTTAGCAGCTTCAGCTGCTTGCTGCGCCTCCATTCTCGCATCATATTCCTGCAGCTCACGATCCCAATCCTCCTCGGTGTCGACAGATTTTGATTTTTCAACGGCTAGTGCCGCCACAGGCTTGTGTTTTAAATCATCGCCCTCTGACGACGACGGCCGCTTGCTTTCTCTGTTCTCATCTGTGGAGCTTATCGAATGCCGATTGCTGTCGTCGCGTGAACCGCGTCTGTTATTGTTGTTGGGTCCGCGTTCACGTTCCTCGCTGCGTTGTCCACTGCGTCCACTACGTGGATTACTGCCGCGACGATCATCGTCACGGTCACCGCGGAAACGATTGTTACCAGGGCCAGCTGGGCCGCCGCCGCCACCTCCTGCTCCACCACGACGTTTGTTGGTAAAGTTATTGCTGTTGTTTTTGACATCATCCTCATCATCACTCCAGCGACCGCCACGACCTGCACTCATGCCGCGACCGCCTCCGCCGTTTCCACCTCCACGACCTCTCTGATTGTCATTGAACGGATTACGTGGATTAAAGAAACCTACAAAAAGTAACGAAGTCAAGTATTAAAATAATAAATCAAGTTTCCGTTTGGCTTGTAAATGCTAACCTGGTCCCTGCTGTCTGCCACCTGGTCCTGCACCACCGCCTCCACCTTGATTTCTCATAAACATTGGACCCACTCCATTCCCCGCTCCGCCTGGTCCACCCATACGTTGATTAAAGGGCGGCGGTATGTGCATCTGCATCAGACTCGTTGGCTGATTAAAGCGAGTTGGGTTCATATTTGGCGGGAAGAAATCACCGCCACCGCCATTACCACCATTATGATTGCCACCTCGTGGTCCACCTGGTCCTCCCGGTCCCATGCCGCGTGGTCCACCACCCGAACGATTATCGAAATCTTTAAGAAATCAAACGAATTGTAGTCAAGTTTCATGGAGCTTAGCCATTTAGTACTTACCAACACCAGCCATGAATTCTGGTCGTGGCATGCCACCATGCTCCATGCTATTAAGATTAAGACGAGCTCGTGCTTCATTGAAGGCTCCGCTTAGCGGTTGCGGTCCACCTACGCCTCCATTTTCATTACGCCAGCGCTCCGATGCCTCGGCAATTTCATCGCGTCCGCCCCAACGTGAGCCACCGCCGCCACCAGGGCCACGTGCACGATCCCGTTGGAAGAGCTCATTTGCAGCAGCAGCTACGGCTACCTCGACACTGTTGGGCGGCGCAGGACCACCACCTGGGAACAGCGGTGGCGGCTGGCTAAAATTGGGTGCTTGTTGCTGTTGCTGTGACGACGCCGTCACGGATGGCGGCGCATCCTCTAGCTCCATTTCAATATCCATTTGATCGTCACTCACATTGCCTGGGCCAGAGCCTGCCGGTGTTGGTATTGCGGCCATTGGTGGCGGCACTGCACCCGGTGGAGGAAACTGTGCGCCCGGCGGCAGTCCCATGGGATGTGGTGGTGGACCGCCCATGGTCGGAAAACCGGGCGGCATCATGTTAGGCGGCATCATCATTGGCGGTGGCATGCCTGGCACCATATTGGGTGGCATGCCCATGCCGCCCATTGGATGAGCCATGGGTCCCATGGGACCCAGCATGCGTTGTGGTGGCGGTGCACCCAGAGGCGGTGCCATCTGGAATTGACCGGGTACCATGCCCATCAGTGCAGGCGGCGGAGCGCCAGGACCGCCATGTGGTGGTGGCGCCACCGGAGGCGGCTGCGTTGTATCAATTCCAAAGAGTAAACTTGGTGGTGCCACCGGCGGCACAGGATTTATAATATCGCCCGTGCCCTTATTCTCCTTCACATTTTTCGCCTGATTGATCTTCTGCTTCATCCAACTGGGCATAGTGTCCTCGTCAAACATGCCACCCTCCTCCAAACTATCAAAATCCGTATCCGGACTTAGCTTGTTCCATGGAACGTACGTTACACCAAGCTCTAGGTCCCAAAAGTCCTTCCATTCTTTGCTCTTGACCCCCTTGCCGGCTGCCCAGGATATGGTGATGGCACGTCCCTGAAGCTTATGATTCTTCAGCGATTGCATTGCCTTGTGCGCATCCTGGCGTCGATTCATTACGATAAAAGCGCAACCTCTGGGCACAATCTGATCAATGCTCACGATGTCACCATACTCGCCAAACGTATCGGATAGCTCCTCCTGATACACCAGCTTCGAGAGATGTCCCACCCACAGTGTCGTACTACAGACTGTAAGCAAAAGCAAATTCGTACATTAATTATGTTGAAAGGACCGCAACTTAAACAATCGTTTAAATCTTGTTTTATGCATATATCAAGTCTTATTGAAAAGTATCGTAAGTCCTACAAAGCGACGTCATCAAATTGAATACTATATAAATTATATTATTATGAACAACTGCGTAACAAAACGAATCTTTTACGCAGCAGGTTTCATTGATTAAATAAGTTGAGATAAGGATTTTATGACTGCTAAATAAGTTTTTTAGCTAGACAAAAATCGAATTACAAACTTATTTATTCAAATTTTCATTTGAAAACATGCTGAACTTGATATTTCAATTTCCAATACAATATACAAAAGTTTCTAAACATTTTAACATACGATCCTTTAGCAAAAGACTTGATATATACATAGGATATTATAAATATATATATGCACGCTCTCTGGGCTCTCTTTGCGTGAAGTTGTAGCTTTAGTTTGTAAGCTTAAATATGTAAACGTATTAAACTTGTTAATTGTAAGCACATCAAATATGTGCATTTAAATAGAGTGTTTAACAATTCGACTTGTCACAAATATAACTTGTTGTTGTTTGTGCCAAATTATTAAATATCAAATGTTCATTGATACAGTTAAGGGTATTTAAGGTAAAATGATTATTTATGTGAATCTAGGTTTGCCAAAAACAACATTGCTCAAAAACGCGTCAATAGTATTTGTGAATTGTAATGTGGGTTAAAAGAATGCCAGATAGTAAGTTTTGAAGAGCTACTAAAGCTAAAACACACACACACGTCAACCGAGCCAAGGAGCTGCAGAATAAAGAAAGATTTGACTTATTAGCATTAATTCAAACAGAAAAGATAACGAAAATCAAGTAAATATATCACGAAAAGCTCTGCAAAGAAGATTCCTTTTTGCAAAACCTTTCGTTGACAACAATTGACTGAAATTTAATTGATTGTTACGATACGTTACAGTTTAATTGGGTCTATGCTTGGAATAGTTACCACTCAGATGTTCCTTCTTTATTTCGGGCAGACCCTTCTTGCGGCGTTCACGTTCATGCTCACGATCCCGCTCCTTGTCGCGCGTACTGCGCTCCATGCGATCACGATCTCGAGAGCCACGCCTTCGGCTGGAACGTGGTGAACGGCTGCGGGAACGAGAGCCACGCCGGCGACTGCCACGATCACGATCGTTGGCATTGCTGCCACTACCGCCACCGCCGCCACGGTTGCGAGGCGAACGACTCCGACTGCTGCGTCTACTGCGCTTGTAACGATCCCGATCAGGTGTGGGACTGCGCGAATCGCCTCCATCCAGATTGATAACCTGATCGTTTAAAGTTGTTGTTTTGGTTTTTGCAAGAAATTTAAGAGAGAGTGATGTGATATAAACGTTAACATTGTAAGCATAAAACAAATAATGGCAGAAATTGGGAAAGTTTGGTTGGGATTTGGTTTTGGATTAGGATTGGTTGGAATGAGGATTGGGGTTGATTGGGTTTTTGTAGTAGTAAAAATTATAGAAATACATAATTATTATAACTGCATTCTTTGGCGTGTTGACGTGTGTTTTTCTTTTGCTTTATATGGCCGCTATCGGTTTTCGGTTCGGCGCTTTTAAACTCTTTACTATTTGTTTTTGGCATTGGCATTTTGTTGTAGTTGTTGTTGTTGTTTTCGATGCGTTTTCGAGCAAGTTTTTGATGGGTAATTTAAAATTGACTTGAGTTTTTTTATTTTATTTTTTGGTTTACATATTTAAGAAACTTACCAAAACATGCTGTTATATTGGGGGGGCTTCTCAAGCATCGGGTATATCCCATCCGTCCGTTAATGAATATTAAAACCTTACCTTTGGTCTCATTCAATATATATACCATAATTTATTTATTTTTTAATTGTTCAATAAACGTATATGCAAAGTTTTCAAGTTATAAAATTTAGCTATAGTCTTCTTCATAATGTAAATGCATACACCAGACTAATCCAGTCAAAGTTGTAGTCTTTTTTTTTTAAATTATTAATATAAGATTGTTTTCCCCATTCGTTTAAAAACTCAGCTTGAGTTTGGCCAATCGGATCAAATATTTAGAATACTTTGCCCCAGTATAACAACACTTTGTGGCACGTCAGCAGCACTTGCAACACAATAAGAATGGAATTATATCTATGCTCAATCAACTGGCCATAATTCCAAATTCCTTGTGTGCATTCAAGTTATATTAAATTATATATTCAAACAATTGGAACCACAATTTTTGTTTGTTTGCAACTTCGATTCGTTTGCATTCAAAACTGCATACAATGCCCGATTAGCTACTACTATAGAATGATATATATGTAGTAAAGTGTTTGTACCTCAATAGGTTGCTGTTCCGATATAAATTCCACATCCTTGCTCATGTCACCCACATCGTTATGACCCATGCCCATTGGTGGCATGCCTGGCGGCAATCCAGCTGTGTTCTACACGGGGAAAAATATATATTTGTAACATATCTGCAGTGTAATACGCCAAGAATTCTACTTACCTTGAGCACGTTCTGCAAATGTTGCTGCAGAGCATCTTCCTGGTAGCGATGTTTTTGGTTCTCTTCTTGCTGCTTGAATTTTTGAAAGTTTTGCAACGTTTGCAGTTGACGCAGCACATTGGGATCGTTAAGCAGCTGCTTTAAATTGTTGTTCTGCAAAATGCATTATATATAAATAACATAATATACACAAAACAATTTTCTATGAATAAACTAAACAAACTAATATAAAACCAATAATTATGAGAAAACAAAGTAGAATATACAAAAAAAAAAGGGATTCCGCATACATCTAGCATATTCGAAGAGCCCGGCGGTGAATCATCGCCCATACAATGATGATCATCGCCCATCATCATGTCACCATCTTCTTCATCCATAAAATCACGCACATCGTAGTCCAGCTCGTGTGAGCCGCTACTCTTTCCATACTTGTGATGATGCGATTTGCTTATAGGACCGACAATGTCGAAGCGACTTTTCGAACCGGATGCAGAAGCACTTGAATGCTGATGCTGCTGTTGCCGCTTCATATAGTGTTGCTCCATGTGCCGTCGACTAGAACTTGAGCACTTTTCATGGCTCAGCTGTGGGTTTTTCGAGCAAGACATGCGTCAGAGTCAATTAAATAGAGCAAATCGTAAGAGTTACAGAATGGATTATGGTAATTCTAAGACTGCATTAAAATCTATCATTAATTGCGACTATCTACTAAACTACCGCAGCCCGAATATATACTAAATCCACTCTACGGCCCACTCACCGACAGATCCGATATAGCACCGCCCATTTTATCGTCACCTACGGAGCTTAAATCCATGTTGCTCATTCCAGACGAGTTTAAACCGTTGGGAGCATTTCCACTTGAGAGATCCGATAGATTTAGAGCACCACTACTGCCACTTGGACCGGGACCAGAGTTAAGTCCACCTGAGCCAACAATTGGCGGCATTTGATGATAAATCGGATGGCTTGGATCGGCTAAATCGAATATTGGCTGTATCACGTCCGACTTGAACACATTGTTCTTCTGCCACAGATTAAGCACGCGGATAATGCGACTCTTATCCTCCGGGGCACAGCGAAAGAGATTGGCAAATGTTTCCGTTAGATTACGTTGGAAGCGTGGCGCAAACACATCCTTCTCGGTGCCGTACTGATGCCTTGACTGTCGCACTATTGAATCTATTACATACAGGCCCGGCACTTTGTACTCCGGCTTGCATTTGAGTATAAACTTTTCGACACTTTGCACAACATGCTTATAAAATTTAATTGCACGCATTGCCGACTTTGTAATGGCCGCCATTTTAGCCTTCGATATGGGCGGCCGGCTATCATAGAGTCCGGAGAGCTGTAAAATAGATTGGGGTCAGCATAAATTGTGGATTTGGGGTAGGGACCAACAGACAACCTGACATCTTTATGTTTCTGTTCAAAATTCATTAGGCTACACAAGCGCAATTACAATTGTGTACTATCCAAAATTATACAACTGCACAGACATGTACATTTGTGTGTAAATATACAGTGAGCTAATATACTTGAATATGTACATACATATGTACCGATGCATGTGTATGGATAGCGGCGGCCTCATCTTACCTCATTATTGAATGCGCCAACCGTCTCCATGTTCAATTCGATGCTCACACACTTCACTCACGCACAAAAACCTAAATTTGCATACTCTGTTAGTTCCACGAAACTATTTCAACAACTTTATAAAGCGTTTAACCACTTTTTACACGAATTTTCACAATTTTTTCGCATGAAAGCGTGAAAAAATGGCTGCCGATTGTAGGGATGCTTACTATTTATATCAATTTATCGGCTTTATCGATGTTTTATATATTTACGTTGAATTGTCATGCAAGGCAACCAAATACTTTTTAATAACATCAATCGATTGCATCCAAAAACAAATGCTATATTGTTTTTAAAAATAAAATATACAAAAATGACTGATCGACAAAAAAATATTTAATGTTTAGAAGTGCATACAAACTTTATTCTTTTAAGGCAGCCAGACCATTTACCTATATAACAACATGCCAGGGCTGCTTGCAGTTTCTATGAATATTTTCGTTACACACTTTGGTTACACTGCATAGAAAGCAAAACGAAAACATAAGCTTCCATAAAATTTAACAAATTTAATGCACAATACCACCTCACAAATAATGAGCGCGCACCATCGACCCCTCGACGAGTCAGATGTTGTACTTATACGCACAATACGTTCAACACCATCACTATACGATCACAGGCACGGCGACTTTCGCCTTGCGCAACGCAAAGAAGAGGATTGGGCAAAAGTCGCAGATGCTCTAAACACTTCATCACTCAACGCCAGACGCCGATGGACGTGTCTGCGAGATCGTTATTCTCGAGAGCTAAAACAAATGCGTTTGCATCCTGCATCCGAATTTGGACGCAATGAGTTCTTTCGCCAAATGGATTTCTTGCGCGAATTTGTACGCAAACGTCGCGAACGAAGTCGTCGCGACGATTCCATAGGTTGGCTAAAAACGGAAGCGAGAACGCAGTCAAAAGTAAAAGCACGCACGCAACCTGAGCCACTAATGGAACAAGAGATTGATGAGTCACAGACATACGATGTGTGTGATCACAACTATGATGCCGACACCAAACTGGAAGTTCAAACTACACAATCGGAAAGTTATTCCGTGCTTGTCGAAGCCGACGATGGCGATGAGCATGATTCGTATGAGGAGTATATGGCCGAAACCGAATCGAATGATCACAAAACATTGCCCTCATTACATTCATCGCCCGCATTGGTTACCGAGGCGGCAGAAACGCCAGCGAACACAGTTTCCACAGCTGGTGTATCGCCGTCCGATGCTGGCCATCAGACGGATATGGACTATATGGTGTGCATGCCGAGTGTACGTGTCGAAAGAGAGCCTAAGCCAGATTCGGCACCAGGCTTTGAGGCATTGGTGCCAACAACAGCTGCAGCTGCAGCAGCATCAGCGGCCACCAGTGCTAGCGGCAGCGGCACAAACGAGACTGAAGATGATTTCTTCTGCAAATCGGTGGCTGCATATTTGCGACAGTTATCGCGACGACATAAGATTAAGGCTAAAGTGGAGATGTATCAAATACTGGAAAAGTACATATTGCTAGAGGAGTCGACAGACCCCACCACATAGAATTTACATAGCAAAAAATATGTACATAAATATATATATATATAGTTTTTAAATAGATTTTTATGGAGTACAAATATACAAGTGACAAAAAAATCAATAAGAATAAATCTTTCTTTAAGCTTAATTCTAGTGGAACTTTTGTTGCAACTCTAGCAAAAGTCTTCGTTAATTATATCCGCATTGACGGCTAGGCCGCGTTCCTTAAGAGCTTTGGATACTAGACGATGCTTCTCCTGTCGCTGCTCCTGCTCGCGACGCTGTGCATCGAGGATTTCATCCACCGATATCTCTTTTAACGGCAACTTTTGTTCCTTTTCACGATCCTGTAAATAGATTTTATAGTTTTAGTATACGAAGCCTCTATGCTCTGCTTTTAACTTACAATCTCGCCGAGAAGCACCACATTTTCACCGCGTATAATGAAAACACCTCGCGGAATATCGCCATATTCGTTGCCAACGTGTATTCTTTCGATGGTGCGCTGTAGCACCAAATTGGCAAACTGATCCACGGAACGCAGATACCCAATCAGTGTGCGACCATCCCGAAGCAACACCATTAGCTTCTCTGTTAAAATCGAAAATTGTAAAATCATTAAGCATAAATTATGCCGGTGCTTAGTTAATACTTACTGTCTACTTCTTCCAGCAGATGCGCTGTGCCAGCCAACGGATTAAGGTCGTCCATAGGGTGTGAGTGTGCGTGTGTGTTTCTCTTGATTGCTATTGAATTTTAAAAAATTCCTAATCAGCTAATTTTGTTTGAAAGTATTTTTTTCTTTTAGAAAAACATTAACACAGCCTGAAATGCAATCCACAGAGTGTATGTTTTTTAAGGCTGGTATGCTGTGGCAGGCAAAAATAATGCGAGATCTTAGTTGAGTATTGAATTGATTAATACAAATATGCAGTTAAAAGCTTAATTGTGATTGTATACAATTAATATTTATAAATCAAGGCAACAGTTTGTTGAATTTAATTTCACTACTATGATAAACGAGCTGTTATTTGGGTGACCATATGTTGTGTTGCCAGCATACGTGACTTACAAATGCAATAACAGGCCATATCGATTGTTATCGATACTTGCCGGCATGCACGTCGCAGACTGAATGAAAACAAATGCAAAATTATACGAAATAATATAATTGCATACAATACCAGAAAGTGCAGTCTAAAATTGCCAAAATATATTAATTAGACACTCCAAATAATGAAGTAAGTTCATGGCGAATGTGTAAAGATGTAGTTTGATAATGTTCTTATGTGTTTCATACATTCAGGCTCAGCGTTGATGGGCTGCTTGTATATTTTCCCTATGAATACATATATCCTGAACAATATGCATATATGCTGGAGCTCAAGCGGAGTCTCGACGCCAAGGGACACTGTCTACTGGAAATGCCTTCGGGAACGGGCAAAACAGCGACGCTGCTCTCCCTCATTGTCGCGTACATGATCGAGTATCCGGACAGAGTGCGAAAACTGATTTATTGCTCCCGAACAGTGCCGGAAATCGAGAAGGTTATTGCCGAGTTACAGAATCTAATGATCTACTATGACAAAAATGCATCGACACCGCCGGAAATGACAGGTCTGGTACTCAGTTCTCGCAAGAACATGTGCATCCATCCGGAGGTGAGCAAGGAGCGCGAGGGTAAAGCTGTCGATGGCAAATGCTATGGACTAACTGCAAGTTATATACGCGAGCGTCATGAAATGGATTCCGAGGTTCCCATTTGTAAGTAATACTAGCTGTGTTTATGCTTAACCTTTAATTTGATTTGTTTTATATAATTGCAGGTCAGTATTTTGAAGGATTTACGCTGGAGGGCAAGGAGTCGACGCTGCCTGTTGGCATCTATAGCATCGATGATCTGAAAGAATATGGACGCTCCAGGAACTGGTGTCCCTACTTTACAGCCCGCTATGCTGTGAGTTTTTAGAACATAATTCAATGATGTTTGCTATAATGTATCCTCATAATCCTACCCAGATTGCACACGCACACATTGTGGTCTACAGTTATCATTATCTGCTGGATCCTAAGATTGCACAGGTCGTTTCCAAAGAGATGACACGCGAGTCCTGTGTGGTATTCGATGAGGCGCATAATATTGATAACGTTTGCATTGACTCCATGAGCGTCAAGATTAATCGACGCACTGTGGAGAGAAGCACAAATGCTTTAAATAATCTCACCAAATTGGTACAGGAGTAAGTAGCTATCACTTTGAAATTTATATATAGACCTTAACATGTTTGATTGGCTTTTTAAGGATGCGAGATGAGGATACAAATCGATTAAATGAGGAATACCAGCGCATGGTGCAGGGTCTCAAGGATGCCAGCGTGCAACGTGATACGGACATGATATTGGCCAATCCCGTGCTGCCCACAGATGTACTCACAGAAGTTGTGCCCGGCAACATACGCAATGCGGATCATTTTCTTAGCTTCCTGAGGCGCTTCATCGAATATATTAAGACACGTTTGCGTGTCCATCACGTTGTTCAGGAATCACCAGCGGGCTTTCTCAAGGATGTCTCATCCAAGATATGCATTGAACGCAAACCGTTGCGTTTCTGTGCCGAACGTTTGTCCAGTTTGTTGCGCACCCTAGAAATAAGCGATATGACTGAATTTGGCGCCCTAACGCTGGTAGGCTTTTAACATACAATTCTTATTACTGGAGTACTAAAGTTGATCTCTTTCACAGATTACACACTTTGCCACATTGGTTTCGACATATACCAAAGGTTTCACCATTATCATTGAGCCTTTCGATGATAAGACACCAACTGTATCCAATCCCATTATGCACTTTAGCTGCTTGGATTCATCAATTGCCATGGCGCCCGTATTTTCACGCTTTCAAACTGTTGTCATTACATCGGGCACACTTTCACCCATGGACATGTATCCAAAGATTCTTGATTTTGATCCTGTGGTAATGAGCAGCTTTACAATGACATTAGCGCGTCCCTGTCTGCTGCCAATGGTAAGAGTTTTAGCAACTATTCCAAAACTATGTTAACAACCATTTCCAAACGCTTGTAGATTGTGTCCAAGGGCAACGATCAAGTGTCCATTTCATCCAAGTTTGAGACGCGCGAGGATACTGCAGTGATTCGCAACTATGGCCAGCTATTGGTCGAGGTGGCTAAGACCGTACCCGATGGCATTGTCTGCTTCTTTACATCGTATTTGTATTTGGAGTCGGTTGTAGCCTCCTGGTATGATCAGGGCATTGTGGATACGCTGTTGCGCTATAAGCTACTCTTCATTGAAACGCAGGACAATGCCGAGACGAGCTATGCGCTGATGAACTATGTTAAGGTAAGGTTCGGCATTGCTATGGCTTCCCCCCATTTTTATGCGCTTGACACACATTTGCATTGTGATCTCGATCTTTGTTTTAGGCATGCGATTGTGGTCGCGGCGCTGTATTGTTGGCTGTGGCGCGTGGCAAGGTCTCCGAGGGTGTGGATTTCGATCATCATTATGGTCGCGCGGTGCTCATGTTCGGCATACCCTATGTCTACACGCAGTCGCGCATTCTCAAGGCACGCCTCGATTATCTGCGCGATCAGTTTCAGATACGAGAGAATGATTTTCTGACCTTTGATGCCATGCGGCATGCGGCACAATGTGTGGGCCGCGCGTTGCGTGGCAAAACGGACTATGGCATCATGATCTTTGCCGATAAGCGCTTCTCACGTCAGGACAAACGTTCGCGTCTGCCCAAATGGATACAGGAACATCTCGTCGACAGTTTCTGTAATCTCAGTACGGAGGAGGCAGTGCAGCTGGCGCGTCGCTGGCTCAGACGCATGGCTCAGCCGTTTTCGCGAGAGGATCAGCTGGGCATTTCGCTGCTAACGCTGGCCCAGCTGGAGGGCATGGAGCAGGAGAAACTGGAGCGGCAGGCGCAGGGCAAACAGGGTGTGGGTGGCGAGGTGCAGGAATTGTAAAAGTGGCAAAAACAAAAAAACAAAATATAAACCGGCTTTTGCATCTGGCGCCGGTTCTGGTTCTTCCTTCCGCAATGTATTTTTCCTTTTGAACGGCCCATGTTTGTATCTGTATACGAGAATATGCATAATTATAATACAAAAAAAAGTGAATTTGTTGCCAGCTAATGGCATTGAATGCCAATAAACGGAGCAGCAGCAAAAACAAAACAAAAAGTTATAAACCCAAAACTTTGGCTGGGGCGGTTTGGGTTTTAATCATGGCAAAACTGACTTAAATGCCTTATTAACTGTTAATTAATAATATTTATAATTTAGCGGTTGGTCGTTCCCTCACCAGTTTCGAAATGAGTCAATGCCCAATTTGCGGCTGCCGTTCAAGGCGTTTAAATTAATTGTTGTTGCTGTTATCGATGACGAAGTCGATACTTTTCATGATAGATGAATCGAATTTGAAATGTTTTTTTTGCATCAATAAATTCAATTGTGGCATGGCATGATCCATAGCGACCGAACATGTTGACATTTACACTTCGAAATCTTTTTAAAAATTTAACGCTATCAAATACATTATTGCCAATGACTTATTTATAAAGCGCAGCCAGGTTATCAATATTTGAAAAAAAAAGAAAGCATATTATTGTATTTATTTAAGCTCGTAAAAGCAGCGACAGCACATTCTTTGTCTTTGCATTAATAAACGATTGCAAACATTTTTGCAAACAATTAAATTATTTCAAACTGATTTTAAAACGACGAACATTTTTTGACTTCACTGATTTCCTGTAGTCCTCGTGTGAGCATGAGAGTGCGCCTAACTCGTCATACGCACACGCATACACACACAAAGAGAGAGAGAGAGAGCGGCAGGCAGGGAGTGAGAGAAAGAGTAGCACAAAAGCTTTGCAATAATACAAACACGAGTACATACGAATATATGTGCATATATATATACATATATATATATGCACATATCTAACGGCCACGGCCAGTGTTGCTCGGAGAGCAACAAGTAAGCAAAAAAGTAACCGAATACAATTACAGTTCACTTAACCTAAAATGTATGCGTACAATAGAATTGCTTTGACAATAAGAATATTTGATATGAATTTTGATAGTTACAATTTTTAAGTAAAAATATAAAACGAATCGACTTAGAACTTAACACTCACATAGAATAATATTTAATTGCGAAACAGATATGGCAGCCGACCTTTAAATGTTGTCCAACATAATGGCGATTCACTGTATTAACAGCAATAAAAGGCAAGCGACCGCAAAAAGCGACGCTGGCTGCCGTCGTCGTCGTCGACAGTTGTATCTCTCGTTGAACAAGAACTTTCGATTTTTCATAATAAAAAGGTTACAACTAAATCTCTGGCCGTTTAGTCGGGTGAAGCAAATAAAAGCGGAGCGCGCGCGCATTAACGTCAAAACCAATAAAAACAAACTCAACAAATTTAACCAAACAGTTAAAGCCAATTTTAAATCTATTAAACATATAAAAAAAAACAACGGTTAACTAACTCGCCATACACGTTATTTAGTTTTTTTCTATTTAGTTTAACATTGCTAGTAAACCAAAAACTCCAAACTAGAAAATATCCTTTCGTTTTAATTGTATTTTGTATAACACTCAAACGTCTTTAGAAAAAACAAAATGAAACCTCAAGTTAACGAACAAAATGGCAGCACTCAAAACGGCGACATTGCCACTGATGCGGCCACCGTTGCCATGGATGCAGCAGCGATCGTGCCAGCGACGACAGCGGCAACAATAGCTGTAGAAAGTGCGGGCGCCATCGTTCCTGCCAAAAGCACTCAACAACTGAAACTGGAAATGCTTAACATAGGCAACGGAAATAGTAAGTGTGCGTTAGTGTGTGTGTATGAGTTCATTGTGTACATGTGACGTACGTTCTAATACAACTGGAAAGGATTGCGTTTCCTAATTTAACAGATGTTAACAGTGTTGCCATTTGTTCTTCTGTTAAAGGATTGGACATGTTAAAATGAAGCCCTGGTATTTAATTTAAGTAAAATAAGGGTGCTTATTATATGAATTACTCATTTACTAATTATCCAACGTTGCTTACAAATCGTATCGTATTTTAGAGCAATACAGTACAAACCTTTCATCATATAGTGATTACAAATATATATGTGTGTTAATGGATGAGATCAGGTGCAGTTTCGATTCGCATAATGACCCTCGGCATAGACATAGCTCTGATTTCCGGTGATGCTGGCACATCTACACAAGCATACAAGCCGCAAAAAGCACTCAAAACACCGCATAACTATGCATGTATGTGTGTATGCATAGAAAAAAAACTAACAAAACGAACTGACTTATTGACATTGACATTGAAAGTTTGCGCCTGCAGATCGAAAGATCTTCAAACCACAGAGCTTTAGTTATTATTTCTCTCCCTCTCTCTCTCTCTGTCTCTTTTTTTCTCTTGTTCAGCATACAGCATAAACTCCTAAACGTAATCCGGTCTTTTTTTTTTAGTAAGCGCAAGGCGGGAAGGGGGCCTTGGCGCTAGACCTGTACTACTTTTTTGAAGGTTAAAAGCATTTAATTGGAAGCTCTGCTGCGCGCGTATGTATGTACATATACCACTGGCAACCAACACAAAGCGCTCAAAACGGTATTAGATATATTTTTGTTTCTTTTAAAGTGCATGAGTAATGCAAAGTCTTTGGCTATGCTTCACATTTGAGCGATTGCGGTCAATAAAAATTTATTAACAAGTCTTGGCTGGTATTATCTTCATATCATATGTTCAGCATTCCTTAATGCGTAATTGTTGTGATTGTCACTGAAGAGAGGAGGAGAAAAAAAAACACCTGCCCTATTGGAAAAAACAAAATGTTAATAATGACGTACTTAATTGCATTTCATGCTTACGATCGATATTTGCCAAGCAGGTTAAACCGTACACTGTTCCAACGCTATGATGCATTCCTTTCAAACTGTATATTTAATATTTTCGCCTTAACATGAGATGATTCAACAAATCTTTATCGTTTGGGTTTTTACACTAAACAAAATATACAAATTTTGAGGTACTTTACATAGAAATATACTTGATTTGCTTAAGAGTCAAGTCAAAGAGGCTGCACTGTACTCGATCCACAGCTGCCTTTAACAACTACATGTGCATACATACATATGTATATGTTAAATAACTGTGCACAAAGCTCACAAAGTGAGCAACAAATTGTATCCTAAAAAAACAACAACAACAACAACAACAACAAGAATTTCTATTCCAACAATTAGCATTTTCAGACATTCTCGTCGTAAGCTGCATAAATTTTTGGATAGTACCGCGCGTTCATTGACTTATTCGGGGACACTTTCTATACAACAATGTAACAAGATATATCTGCATAATTAATTCAATTTTACTCATAAGCCATACAAGTTACTCAACATTGCGAGGGTTGGCAAAAGTCCACTCGATGGCTTCCGAAATATAAAAAAACAATGTTTCTTGATTCATTTGCACTAGTTCTGTTTTTATTGAGCTTATGTACAGCTACATTTGATGAAGCTCCCTTTTTCGATTAACCCATTAAAGCTTCAGTGTTTGTATTCCAGTCTTCAAGAAAATTCCAAATTTTCATCGATTTTCATTCTACATAATTGTATTCTCCTCCAGCATATACTCGGTTAGATCTCCCGGACCTGAGAGCAAAGTAACAGGCACACGGTTCATTTGAGCCACTTTCTGACTGGGCCAGACCATCATGTCACAGGTATTGGTGAGCACCATAACATTTGTTTTTTCGGTCTGAGCGCATGGCAGTCTTGAGGTCCTTTCCAGATTGGAGCTGTTTGCCTTGCGACTGAATCGAAACTTAATCGGCTGAGAGCTATCCAAGACGGTCTCCTCGTCAAAATATGGCGGTGAGCCGTTTTTTTTGAAGGCGGGATTAAAGTTACACGGCTTGGTTAGCTTTAAGATTAGAGAGAGAGATATATATATGAATTATTGCAAGCTAGGAACTAATAATCTTAATGTTTTGCATTCAAAACAAACTAATTAACACGCGCCGCATATTACTTTAATTGCCAACAAGTCGCGCCTACTAAGCGCCTTTGGCTATTAAGTGATAAGCAAAGCTTTTTTACCTCTTCTAACACCACAGAGGTTTTTAACCTGCGACAGGGATCACAATAGTTGACCCCACCTGTCGCATCGGGTGGTGTTTTGCTGGCACATGGATCTGGCGGCGGCGTCGACTGCTCCCCTTGACTGGCCCGCTTATCTGTGCTGCCAGGCTTGCTCTTCTTGCCCAAGCGGCTGGCCATTTCGTCATCGTCTTTTTGCTGTTGTTCACATTTCTTGAGAAAGTCCTCTTCGATGTCGATTAAATGTTTAACGGCACAGTCCCGTTTCAAAAAGTTCTTGATCACTGAAAGGTCGCGTGGTACGGCGCCAATAACATCGAAATCATCGCAGCGGAGCTGTACTCGATGTGCCATGCTGAGAGCAGAAAATTTGGAATTTTGTTAAAGCAGGATCTGAACGATTTGTTATATGTGTGTGAGTTTGAGTGTTTGTGTGTGTGTGATAGTGACTATATTGAGTGCTGACGCTTGGGTAAACAGAATACAGACAGTAGAAATAAAATGCAAACTTAAAGCGTACTGTAAATACAGACAAAGAAGAAGTAGCCTTGGCCATTTGCAGACCACCCGTACACCCACCCACCCAGCAGCGCCCACTCAAAAGCAACAAGTTCGAAAGTCAAAACCGTACAATGCCACAGTTTGGCAAGCACTTGAGGCAACCCAAACTGTAAGCGTGTGTGCGCGCGAAGTTGAGTAAAGCTTTTTGTTTTGTTTTCGTTTTACTGTGACTCGCTCAAAGCTCTTTTCTCCGAAGTTCTTATTAGCATCGCACTGCCCGCAAGCCCAGCCAGTTGCCCAAAGCATTTCATAACGCAAACACGACGCGCTTCAAGCTCTCCGTTTCTTCGCTTCGTTTGGTTTTTGTTCAAATCAAAGTCTAACATTTTTTTATTTCGGCCTTTTGGTGTATTGTGCTATTTGCCCCAGCCATTTTTATTTGTTGTTTGTTAAACAAAACAAATACTAAACAGTTAAACAAAGTTAATAGCCCAACACAAATCCATAATGAGCTTCACACGCCAACTATCCGAGATGAGCGCCAGCGAGCTAAACGATGCCATCGACGACACGAACTTTCCACAGGCTCACATCCTTTCGCGTGGTCGCAACAATAGCGTTTGCTCAACAAGTAGCACTTCGGGCACCTCCTCCCTTGCCGACCGCGTTGGCCACACCAGCACGGATGATGCAGCTGCTGGAACTGTGGCAATGCCAAGTGAGGAGCAACAACAGCTGGTAGCAGCAGCAGTAGCAGCACCAACTGCTCCAACACGTCCACGTTTGATACTTAAGAGCAGTACAAGCATACCGGAAAATAGCGATGGTACACAACCGTTAACACCAATGACACCGCGTACATCGACGACGCCAGGTAGTGGTGTAAAGGCGTCATCTCAGGCTTAACAGGGATTAATCGAATAACAGTTGTTTGAATGTTAAGTGTACATTAAGAGAAAGATTTATTTGTATAGCAAGTTTCTGTAAATAGTAGTAGAAAAGTTTTCCACATCTAATTTGATTCAATCAATTAGTTTATTAATTCATTAGTTTTTTTGAGTTGAAAACACATTCAAAGTGTAGTAGAAATACTTAGTTGCATTTATTAACAATATTAAGCGCAGCTTGGGGCATTAGGTTAGTAATTATTGATTTTATTTTCAAGGGGCTATCTGTTAGAAAGATGAACAAAAAAAACTTGTCAACAGGCGTCGAAGCGATAACTATTATTGTTATTACAAATACTATAAACAAGTCGCGCCAAACACACGAAACCAATTGTCTGCCGATAAGAGTTCAAATTTCAGACGCTTAACACTAAGCAGGGTTAAAAGGTGAATTTCAAATCTGATTGTAATTCACAGCACAGCTTGCAGGGCTTTTCGGGTTGGCTGCCTTATCTACCCAAAACAGAATGCACAAACAGCTTTCATACAAAATAAGTGTTGTTGAAATCGATGTTTTTGTTATTGTATCATTGCAGGCCATGAGAAATGCACTTTCCATCACGATTTGGAACTGGATCACAAGCCACCGACACGCGAAGCACTACTGCCCGATATGGCACGTTCGTATCGACTGCTGCTCGGCGGTCTTGGTGAGAATCCCGACAGGCAGGGTTTGATCAAGACGCCCGAACGTGCAGCGAAGGCTATGCTGTACTTTACCAAGGGCTACGATCAGAATTTGGAAGGTAAGTGAGAGCGAGAGAGCGCGCACAGTAATTGTCGAAAGAGCAAAAGAACAGTTATTGTCTTTTCGGTGTGGTGTGTGTCAAATTTGCATAGCTTTGGAACGCGCGTGGGCTAATGCATAAACATAAGAGCAATTAGCACCTGACATTTGTTGTTGTTTTTTTTTTTTTGTTGTTGTTGCCGGTGCTGTCTTATTAGCATTAGGTCAGTCATCCTGCGTTGGCATGAATCAACTGTTTTTAAGCTGTTGCGGTGTTCTTCCAGGGCATTTCCAAGCAAACTAGTTTTCTTCACAAGTGATTCACTTCACAGCGCATAGTGTACTTCACTTTTATCAATGCGTTCGCGTGCATTACTCTAATTGTCTATAAGTTGTTAGGTTATTTATCTTTCTACAGCTACTTGACATGCTTGAAAAGTGTAGCTTTTTACAGTTTACAGTTAATAAGTCCCTTAAAAGCGGTTTAGACTTTTTGGGTTAACATTTCAAAATTACAATATGTTTTATATGTATTTTTTATGTGCAATTCGCGGGCAGACCGGTTTCTAAAACAAATAGTCGTTTCTAAAAGCAGGTTCCTACACTTTATCAAATATGTATACGCAATCGCACAAAAGTCCGAGTCGCATTTTAAATTGCCCAACAGCAAGAACAGCACCAACAACTGAAAGTAAATCGCCTCGAACTCGTTAATAGTATGTAATCAAATGAAAAACCCCTTCTTAATACCAGCTAATTAGATATACTACATCTGTATATCCTTAATAAAATCGTATTCAAGCTCAACAAAAAATTTATTTCTGTAGAAGCTTAAGCGAAAGCGCTTTTTGACATTGAATGCTGGCTGGCTGGCAGGCAGGAATTGACAGGAAACTCACTTAAGCTTTTTTAAATTGTAACTAAAGAGAGAGCGAGAGTGAGTGCGAGTGCGAGTGCGAGAATGAGAGGGTTGATGAGAAAGAGTGCAAAAGTGCGAGAGAGCGTGGGCGTCAAGTGGGAGGGAGGCGTTACACTTAAAGTGAGAAGCATTAAAAGTGAACGTCTGTGTGTGAGTGCAAAAAGTGTGTGTGGGCAGCATTTAAAGCTGAAGTAGTGAAAGCTCAAGCGCCTGAAAGAATGGACAACAACAAGTGGCGCTACACACACACACACACACACACGCGCGCGCACATTAACAGTCAAGTGGAAAACTTCAACTTAAGATTCAGTTATGCCATTGCCACACATTTTATTGAGCAAATAAATCTAGCATAAAATATGCCAAACACTTCATGTAACATACATAAATCAACGCTAAAGATTGGCACTGAGTGTCTCTGTGTATGTGTGAGTGTGTATGTGGGGCTGCCAACTTGCTGAAAGGGGAAAGTAAAATAATGTAATGTGAATCATTTTAGATGTACTCAACGGCGCCGTTTTCGACGAGGATCACGATGAGATGGTCGTTGTCAAGGACATTGAAATGTTTTCCATGTGCGAGCATCATTTGGTACCATTCTATGGCAAGGTATCCATTGGTTATTTGCCATGCAACAAGATTCTAGGACTCAGCAAGCTGGCTCGGTAAGTTTAAAGCATTTAAAAGCCATAACAACTTATAATTCTAATTGTTCTCTCTAATAAGCATTGTGGAGATTTTCTCGCGTCGTCTACAAGTGCAGGAACGTTTGACCAAGCAAATTGCTGTTGCCGTCACACAAGCAGTGCAGCCAGCAGGTGTTGCTGTTGTTGTCGAGGGCGTGTAAGTATTAAAAAAGAAAATAAAACAAAACAGAAAAAAAGTAAGTTGCATCGGCCGGGAATCGAACCCGGGCCGCCCGCGTGGCAGGCGAGCATTCTACCACTGAACCACCGATGCTTGTGTCAGTAGCTGAGCTAAGTTCTTATAAAACGCAACGCAAAGTTTTCAATCGAACTTAGTCTGGAATTTGCATAATTATATTGTTAATTTAATTGATTTGTTTTTGTTTTTTGTGTTTTTCAGGCACATGTGCATGGTTATGCGTGGTGTGCAGAAAATCAATAGCAAAACTGTTACATCCACCATGTTGGGCGTCTTCCGCGATGACCCAAAGACGCGTGAGGAGTTCCTAAATCTAGTTACTAGAAAATAATAAAATGTACACTTGATTGATTGACATGTGTCATTGAATTGTTGACAATTGATTAGTTTTCGTTTAGCAAAAGAAATGTGGAAACAATATACAATACCATACAATACAATTCAATACAATATATATATAAATTTATAACAAAAGCAACGCGAATTTTTCGGTGTTGGTTAGTTTTTAAAATATATATTAACGTTAACGTTTTGTTCATTTTTAAACGCAATATATGGCACATAAATATATATATATATATATATATATATATATATACATATATAATATTTTTTATATAAACATATGTATACACTTACATATATATACATACAATAAGGGAACAACTAATGAGACATCATTGCAAACCGTTTAGGGAATTTACAATTTAAGCTTAAATTCATTAAAACAATAATCTCTATATACATATACAAATTTATATAGTTATCTAAAAAGAAGAAAATTGCTTGTTATCTATATATATGTACAAACATGCTTGAATATTTTATTATTATTATTATTATTAATTATGGCAACGAAAAACAAAATTACAAAAAATATTTAACCGATTGCTCGTTATGCAAATGTTGTTTCTTGCACCCAAATAATAATTGCTTAAAAAAATTTATATATATTTGAATATTGTTAAATATATAAAAAAAAAAATGGGTATATAATAAATAACCAAATCATGTTAGCAACAAATTCAATTTAGTCAATTGTTTTACTTACCCCAAAGTATACAGGATAAAGGCAAAAAAATTAACAAGCTTGACCCCGACGTGAATCGAACACGCAACCTTCTGATCTGGAGTCAGACGCGCTACCGTTGCGCCACGGAGTCCTTGCTGTGAAGGCCATCAGAAGCCCAATAAGACAAACCGCAAAAACCGCTGCCATTATCCTTGCCACAGTATCAAAAAGCTACTCAAATGCGTTTAAATGAAATCGTTTAACTCTGTTGTAATTAGTCAAGCTCAACACTTCAAGGATATTGTTTTTTTTTGTGATTTTGTTTGCCGTTCATTTTTACTTATTTATTTGGTTCGTACAATTAAACTTAAATGTTATACATATTATATTTACTTTTTTCAGCGCAAAATTATAGAATTGTTTGCTTTTCTGTTTTATTTTGTACAAGAGAAACTAGAAACTAGATATAAATGTAAGCAGAAGAGACGATGCACAAGGGAAATAATATCTAAACGAATATACAAATACATATACACATTTACGGACATACATATCTATATATATATATATAAAATTAATAATTGCATTCTATTTTACAAATTGTACGGCAGTAAGGCTTTATCTGTGCTCTCAATTAGTTAGTTAACCATCCAGCGGCGTGCCCAAATAGACCATGGACACCTCCGTGTTGCCATAAACAGCAGAAACTGTGGGATAAAGTTTCTTATCAGGCAGACCTGTAAACAAAAAACGGAATCAAGTTATTGAAAAGAAAGAAATTCATATTGTGTTATTGGTTTCGTACCTCGAAATGCTACGCCGAGAAACTCGTAGTTTTTCTCAAACGATAGAGTATTATCATCGCAGTCAAGGATAACACGAATGCGTTCGCCAACCTGATATTTGGGTGCATTATTTAATAACGGATAACTGCCCTGCATGTCACCGTTATGCAGAAGATGATTCTCAACTAGGTTCCAGCCCCAGCTTTGATCATCGGAGCCCAATAGCGCCACATAGCCATTGCATATCAGGGCGGCCTCTTTTGTGGAAATGCCAATAACAGCCACTGTGCCCAGCGGGCCCTCCCAAATCACTTCCCATGCATGTCGTCCATGACGAAAGCCTATCTTACCCCGAGCCGCATCCGTACTTTGGGCCACAGGATTGCTGCAATAGATAACAAGTTAACAACTGAGAACTACAACGGTTTGTGCACTATCTACCGATGCAATGTGAAGCCGTTGGGCTTAATGTAGACATTGCGTGAGCAATCGTTGGGACTCCAGGCATGCAGGTACGCTCGCAGCTTAGCCTTGTACGTTGTGACGGAGGATAACAGGTCGGATTTGACTGCCTCCTTGGGCAGTTTGCGCAGGCAGTGCCAACGCCAAACATCACTGTTCTCATCGTTTAGGAAGTGATACCAACTCTTGCACACTTGTGAGCATCGATTCAAGTCATTTAACTCCAAATATGAGAATATCGACTCCAACACATTGTAATTGCACAGGGGATCGACCATTTTGTTGTTGTTGGTTGTTGCTCCGCAGATCTCAGCTGCTGATGAGTATGGGGCCTTCTTGTTTGTTGTGCACACGTTTATACTTAATTAAATTTTAAAATCGTTGCACGTAGAGTTTGATTTAATCCCTGCTTTGTCATTTTATAATATGGAAATGTGTGTTTATGACAATATTTGGCAAAAACAGCCGTGCGTAAAATAGAGCTGTATCGATACGTTCCGAATCAGTTAATCACTCAACGAACTAGCTCAGAGTTGTTGAGTTCATTAAAATCCAATCTCGTTTGTTTTGCAAATAAATAAATGTGAAAATGAAAGTCATTTCCAAAACCAAAAAAATATTTTACACATAATTTCTAGTTTGTTTTTATATAAAATAGAATGTTTAATTTAAACACCTGTTAATAGTATTTTGATTTTGCATAACTATCGATATGCTGCAATAGCAATGCCTAGGGATGGCAGCATAAATGTTGTGCTGGCCACATGAATTGTTGTCAACGATAACAGCATTGTTTACATTTTTTATCTAGTGCTGCATAACGCTTAGATGTTACACTTTGTTTCGGAGTTTGCTAATGTCGCAGTTCATTCATTCATATATCCTGCCACTACCCATTCATCATATATTCAAATAATTAATTTATATACTGGACCATTAACAGATTTCGGCATCAGATAAATATAAAACAAGCCATGCAACTGCACACTATTGTATTTTATAAATAAAAACAGATTATTCTTATCAGCAATTATATTTTGAGCCACACCCATTCACATAAACAGCCAGTTGACTAATTTTCTACATGGTACAAATAAGAACAAGAATTTAAATATTCTTTTTAATATAAGAGCAACAATTTTGCATTATGGGTTTTTGACTGTGCGGAAAATCACCAAAAATTACATATTGAATTTGGTGATTGCCGCTATCACTGTGCACGTTACACAGCACTGTTCGATTGATGCGTAAATTTGGCGCGTCAAGCCAATCAGCTGATCAACGCGGTGTCTGCCATTTCGCTCGCACTCGCACGTTGGTCGTTTTCGTAGTCGTTGTCGTCGTCGTCGTCGAAAAAACCAACGACTTGATGGAAATTTTGTGCTTATCGTGCTGCGATTAAAACGAACAGTTAATAAATTCTAATCAGTGCAACAGAAACACCAGAATTTCTCGATCCTTTTGCAAAAAAGCGCATCAAAATCGAAACACTTGAAGTGCACGAAAAACGGCAACGAAAAACCCGCATTGATACCATTTTTCTGTGTGTGTGAGAAGAAAAAATGTACTGCTGGTGCTGGAAACAAAAAATGCGCTCGCCATTTTGACTCGCGCGACAACCAAATTTTCACTTGCTGCCATCAAAATAGGCACATTGTAAAGTGCAACAATACATTTAATAACGCCTAAATCTTAGCACATCTGTGAACTGTTGGCCAAAGTATATTTAATACACGTGGTTACAAATTGTGCACACAAAAATATACGGATTTCAGCGTAGGCCGCGCCACACACATACAACCAAGGCTCACTCACGCACACGTTTGTACGTGCTGCTGCTTTGCTCCGGTATTGGATACGTTTTGGCGGCGTGTTAGTGAACATAAGTCTTCCCCTCCCCCACGAACTCTCTGCGTACAAAAAGAACAACAACAAGAGTGCTGCAATAGTAGCAAACAACAGGCAGGATAGCAAAAAGGTTGTCGTTGTAGCAGGTCACTAGCGACAGCGTTTTGTGAAACAGTTAAGGGTGCAGGGCACCTAAAAATAAGAGGAAATAAAAGAGAATACACCTGCCCACGGCAGCAGCGGCAAACACCCGAAAATGGCGCATAACACAGCAACAAATCAAACGAGCGGCGCGGTCAAGACAGATGAAGTCAACTATTTCTTTCAGGATGAGCACGGTAAGTTTATAGACTAAGCGGCTTAGTGGTAGAATCAATTCTCTTGGCCAGTCAACCAGTTAAACAGCAATGCTTTAGCTGGGCATTAGAGATGAGCACGTGTCACAAACATAAATCACGAATAAAAATTATGAGAAATTGTTATGTTGTTCACTGTCATATGTTTGATTTATAACAGATCAATACATTTTACTCTGTTGTCAGTTTGACCGTGAAATTATGCCTGTTTTAAACTGTGCAATAAAAACTTAAATTTCTTAGTTCTTATTGGAATCGTGTATTCCCGTGCTTTAATTGAAGTTAACTCATTCGTGTTCGTGTTCCCCAAAAGAACACTCGTCACGCTTCCAACACTTTACACCCATGTACTCTACTCTACAATGCATGTTATAAATTGACTATGTTGCAGCTTTATTTTGCTTTAATGAATGCGTAACATATACTCTTACACATACGTACATACATACGTGTTGGAGACTTGCGTATTTATGGCAGTTGTGGCGGGGGAGCTACTACTAACTTGCATGCTCGCACACTGGCGCGTAAACGCCATCTTTTTCTTTTTTCGGTTTCCTTTTACATACAATATTTATCGCTTAATACGCTTTAAGCGAATACACAACGCCGCAACGCGAGGCAAAGCAAAACAGCAACAACAACAACTACTACTACTACTACAACAACTACCAGAGCACTGCCACAACTGCACAGCAACACGTCAAAAAACAAATAATAAAAAATAAAATCAAGTAAAATCGTTTGGTTTTGTCTGCTGCTGCCAATACACACACACACAGATACATATGTTTGTAGGTACTATGTACTTATGTATTGGTACATCGCCGGGCAGCGACGACAGCCGCGCTTCGCCCAGTTGGCGCTCAGTCAAACACACTCAACACACATTTTTATCGCTATTCGCTGACTACAAGACTACAAGATACTTCCCCGTCATACATACATAAATACATGCACATACATACACATGTATACATTGTATATATATTTTGCCAAACAGCTGATAGCAGCGCAGCAGCCGCTGGCAGCGCAGTCGTTGCTTAAGGTTTCGCACAAATGCGGCTTGTTTTTATTCCTTTATGCATAACACATTTTAAATTTAAGCAATATATAAAAAAAAAATGGCGGGGGATGGAATTACTTAAACTGCGTGACATTTCGCTGTGCTACAAAAGAAAAAGCTGAACAAGCACACACTCGCCCATACAAGCCACACAGGCAAACACAATACACTCACGAACATTTGTGTAGATAGAAAAAATATGTTAAAGCCCAAAATGGGCAAACGCCAAACATGTGTAGCGGCGGCGGCGGCTGCGCAGCGACGTTGCGACGTTGACGCCGGCTGAGCTGTTGTTGTTATTGCCGCTCTGTTGACCACCTTACGTACATCCCATGTACATTTGTAAGCTCGACTGTGTCTTTGTGTGAGCGTATGGCTTGTGTTTGTATGAATGGGTGAGCAGCGTCGACCGCACGCCGGCTAACCGGCCTGCAAGGCTGACTGCAGAAGAGCATGTTTGATAGTAGTTAAGACGTGAGTCATTTGAGGATTGTGTGTATGTGTTAATGGTTGATATTTATAGTTTAGGCCTCTTTTTTTTTGTTTGTTGTTGTTGTTTGCGGCTTCGCTGTTTATTCATGGCATATAATTATGAATATAAATGTCTGTGTGTATCTTCTTTTAACATTTGAATTATGCAAATATGTTATTGTAGCAGGTGAATCATTAGCATAACTTTGAGATGTAGATTGAATAGAGTATAGCCGGTTACCAAGTTTCAGGGCTGCACAAGCACAGTGATCAAAATACAAACATACATAATATCGATTCTTTTTTTGTTTGTACCCTAGTGTATGTTTGTGATCACGTGCAGTTAGCATATGCAAGTATTTATGTATGTATGTTCATTTGTGCTTGTTTACTGCTTCTGTTTTGAGCTGTTGCGGTTTGCTCTTAATGTGCATTCTTTGCCAGACAACCACATTTTGGGCTGGCAATTCCCTCCACAGCCATTGCCACCACCACTAACACCACCACCCATATGTCAAGCAGTGAGAATTCTTTCGTTTTCGTTTCGTTTCATTTCGTTTATTCTTTGCTCCACACGTTGATATCGCGCCTGCTGTTGTTGTGTTGATATTGTCACTTATTTCTGTGTTGCTTTTTGCCTTTTACTCCACTGCACTTTCATTTGCTTTGCTTGTCGGCAACAGAACGACAGAAATGGAGACTGCGCTTCGTGCGTTTACATATGTATGTATGTATGTATGTGTGCTTGCATTTTATATGCATTTGTGTTAAAAGCAGCCCAACTCAACTTTTGAGCGTGAAAACGTGCATACAAAATCCTTAATTTTCATTAGCACGGCTCACTGCTTGTAAATAATAAGCTCTTTGTGCCGAAGACCACGTGGTGGCGTTTTATTGATAATATTTAATAGTTAATTGACTAATTTCAGGACGAATTGCTAAAATGTTGAAACCGGTGCAAGTGAAGCAAACGCAATCCTTGGACACTCCAAAATCCAGTTTGGTCTTCCCCAGCAGCTCAACACGCAACGTCGGCAGCAGCGGCATTGGCACAGTGGGTCGCATGGGCGCTTTTAGTCAAATGGTAAGTTTCGATGACGCTTCATTACTTCAATACATAAAGCCTTAAATTCTGATTCAATGTAGGGCTCAACGAATCAGGGACAATTTATACGGCTTCAAGACAGTTGTATTACAATTCCAAAAACTGAAAGTATGTAAAAGCAAAGCTTCTTCGTGTAGATCCTTTTATAATGGATTCATTTTCTTTCTACAGATATTTCATACATCGCACCTGTGTCAGCTCAGAAAGGCAGTGGCGGTGGAGGAGGCGGCAGCATGCACGAGGTGGTACGTAAAAATAATATTGATTTGCTCGCTTACATAAATTAACTTAAAATTCTATTTATTATTGCAGATAAAGAACGAACGATACACGCCATATACGAAATATACGCCAAATAATGCCATGAAAATGAAATCTAAATTGTAAGTGCATATTTCGAGCGAAAGGCGTGTGTGTATTAATAAAGTGTGTATTTTAGGCAAACCATACAAAGCAATTCCATGCACACAACGCCCGCCTCTTCATCAGCCGTGCAAAGGAAACGAAAACCAGATAAAGCTGGCAAAGGACTGCGTCATTTCTCGATGAAAGTGTGCGAGAAGGTGCAGGAGAAAGGCAAGACAACATATAATGAAGTTGCCGATGATTTGGTTGCGGAAGAAGTGAAGAACAATTCATATGATAACAACTGTGATCAAAAGAATATCCGGCGTCGTGTTTACGATGCGCTCAACGTACTGATGGCAATCAATGTTATATCCAAGGACAAAAAGGAAATACGTTGGATTGGCTTGCCAGCCAACTCGGCCGAGGTAAGACGCACTTTAAAAGACTTTCTTGTATACATTATTTACAACTCCGTTCTTGTGTTTAGCAATTTCTGGCCGTGGAGTTGGAAAACAAATCGCGTCGTGAACGTATCAAGCAAAAAAGTGAAATGCTTCGCGAAATGGTCATGCAACATGTGGCATTCAAGGGTCTTGTCGAGCGCAATAAGCGTGCCGAGAGCCAAGGCATTGTTCCATCACCAAACTCATCCATTCAGCTGCCGTTCATCATTGTTAATACGCACAAATCAACGAGGATCAATTGCAGTGTCACCAACGACAAGTATGATTTTTTTTATTCATATTTAGTTTGTTTTTTTAACCGATTTTGTTTCTGTTTCTGTATAGATCCGAGTACATATTCAAGTTCGACAATACATTCGAAATGCATGATGATATCGAGGTCTTGAAACGCATGGGTCTTCTTCTGGGTAAGTGTGAACAGAGATTCACTGATGATCATTTATAACATTTATATTTCGTACAGGTTTGGATAAAGGCGAATGCACGGCCGAGAATATTGAACAAGTCAAGTCATGGGTACCACCAAATCTGGCCAAATATGTTGAAGGTGTGTGTGTGTGTGTTTAAATCACATTTAGTACATGTTGATATGTTAATAAGTTCTTTTTAAAAATACAGCGTATGGCACTGGTAAAATGATCGATGCGACGTATGATTCGGATAATGAAGACAATGATTTTAATACGTACCACGAAACAACAAATGAGTCTCAAAGCTTTGTACAACACTCACAGCTAAGCAACGATGTTGACTTCAAACTGGAGGATGATGATGAGCACGAGGACGACATCGATTGAGCAGACGATAATGTTAATGATACTGATGCAGATGTATCGTGGTCAACGGGATTCACTGCAGATGCTGCTGATGAGGTCAGCAGCGGTTATGCAGAGGATACATTTAGTTTTACGTTTATTAACGCTTTGTTAGGATTGCCACGCCCATCTGGTTAGGCTGCCCAAAAGTTCTCACGTTTGTCTTTTTTTATCACACACAAAACACACATATACAAAAATATTAATTTTGTTTATTTCTCCATAAGACTTGAATTAATTATACATAAGCAAACACACACAAATGAAAAGAGAAAACATAAGATTTAATATTACTTGGCGTTCAGTTTGTATTTGTATTTTTGACGTTTATTTTTTAAGCGTAAAACAATTAAATTAATTTTCGAATTAAGCTGAAAAATATTGTATTTTAGTGAAAATATACATAAACAAAATATCTGTCTTCTTTATTAGTTGTTAAATCAATTTTGCTGCTCTAACAAAGCGAACACCGTTTTTTAACACCAAAAAAGAATGTTTAACTTAAATGTAGATCAACTTTTTAAACTACATATATATGTATATGTATATATATATATATATTGTACACCAAAACTTTCAAATGACAGCAATAAAATAAATAATGCAAATATTTTTTATCACGAAAAACAAAAGGAATACATTTATAAAATATGTATGTTTTCTTTTTGGCTAACATTTACAATTTTTATATAAAAAGAAAACCAATTGTTTCACATTTCAAGAAATTCTCAAGAATCGTTCAGCTATAAACAAAAATATATATATTTATATGTAAAACATATACATTTAAAAGCAAATGCGAAATAATTAACCTACCTATTTAGTAATAACAAAGAAACAAACAAACAATAACCATTAATGCATCGGATATAAATTTGTAGAATTTATATATCTATATATTAATGAAATTACTTCAAATGATAACAAGTGAATACAAATTAGTAGACAAGTGAAAAAAAATATATATGTACATTTAAGAAGAAGGAGCAGAGTTAGGTGTGTAATAAATTTAACAAAAATATATTTCATTTTGAAAATGGGAATTCAACAAAGAGCAAATACGATTAATAAACAAAAGCGAAAATTAAATTACACACACATACAAAACAACAAACAAAGTACATAAGTAATAAAACTGAATACATATTGTAAAATATGATTAAAATGAAATTCATTTACATTAATTTACTTGGGATGGAACATTAAAATAAGTTTTTGTTTCTCTTTTGTTAGTGATACATAATGTTTATTATACTTTCGATTGCTTTCAAACAAATTGCTTGAAATACCAAAGTGAATATAAATTTGGTATTGGAAATTATTTTATAGCTTTGGAACTGACAATGAAAGCGTGCTTAAATCTATATAACAACTGGGAAATGTAAAAGTATAAACATCAAGCAAATTAAATAAGCTTACAAAATAAAAGAGCTCCGTAAGTGACTTAATCCCTTATTGAAAGGCTTTAATCTTTAATCAGACAAAGCCATCTTCTTGCCCTGTAACCGTCACTGTGGATGGCGGACCAAGCGGTTCCTGTTGCTGACAAGCCAAATTAAAGTCGTAGTTCATTTGTTGATCAAAGGGCGGGTTGGCAAATGCATTCGCAGACAGATCCATTAGCTCTGGCTGTGGCTGTATTGGTGGTTTGTTGGGTTCCTGTTGCTCCTGTCGCATTTGCTGCGGTGACTTTACATAACTAATGGGTATGAGCCCAGAGGTCTGTCCATTAATAGATGCCAGGGCCCAGCCAGAGTTTAACAGTTGGAGGGTTTGTTGTATTTCACGGGGCGCAACCTGTACACTTTGTCCAGCACGCAATGTCAGCTCGCTTTGGTTACGTGCTTGGAAATCGTAGGTAGCCTGCGTCTGTATTGGGGCAGTCCACTTGGCGGGATTGCGAGCTATTTGGATTAAGAGGGGCGTTTTTTTAAAAACAAGTTAAATATAAAGCTCTTATCTCACTCAGTTTTATCTGGATGAGCTGGGTCAGAGCAAGTGCTAAGATTAGATAAGCGTACCTTCTTCTTGCGCCGTATTCGTGACGGTTCCTAATAATTTCATGATCAGATAAGGTGCGGTAAAGATGAAACTTAGGAAAGCCAACACGGGCCAAGGAGATGTGCCTTTTCGTGAAGGATGTGGTGCACCACCTTGCTGTGCGCTTTTATCGTTGAGTGCCTCGGCAAATGCTTTCTTAAACGCCGCCGACGATGGATCCAAGTTCGAAATGCGCAGCCAATACAATATTCTAAATAAAAGCATTATCAAAATATGTTTTTAATGGTAATTGCCAGAGACTTACTTTCTGTAGATCCAGTTCAAGCCGCGAAAGATGGCAAACGATGTCCAAAATTGTGCAAAAACGCTGCGCAGACGTCCAAAATTGGCCGCAACACCAAGAATGGCCCGAAAGGAACTAGTTAACGCAAAGAACGTGGAGTCCAGCATGGATGCAATGTTGCCAATCGCCATCACCAATGATTCGATACTCTGGAATGCGGGACGTGAGCTTGCCTCGGCCATTTGTATGAAACGTTGCTCCGGATCGTTGGGATTCATGCTGCCAAATCTGTTGAAGCCACCATAGCCCCCTCCACCGTAGCCACCTAGACCTCCACCCAGGCCGCCCATGCCAAAACCGCCATAGCCGCTACCGAATCCACCTCCATTGTAGCCGAGTCCATAACCACCAGTGTTGCCATATCCTCCACCGTATCCGCCATAAGAATTTTGTTGCTGCATAAAGGGTGATTGTGGAATGGGAGGCGGGGCTGATAATGACCGTACATTGCCGTAAGGCGTGGCCAGCATGGGTGATTCGTTTATCACCGCGCTGCGCAGATTGTTGTCCATGTTGTTGCTGTTGATTGATTAAACTTTATTTAAATGAACTTTGGCCTAATATATACTTAAACCTTGACTCCACTTACCTGTGTAGTGAAGTGTTTGTATATTCCTCTCTCTGCTTACTCCTTTGATCGATTCCCGCCTTGCGTGCAACTGGGATGACAGTTTAGTTTTTGCCCGTTATATCTTTGCTTTTATTTTTGGTTAATTACAAGCCAGCCGAAGGAGCAAGTGTTTTTATTAATTATTTTTCCTTTATAGTTGATTGATAATGGTCGTCACCGATAAGAAACCATCGTTTGCTAATGGTGTTTTTGACAATCGAATATGTATACATATCGATACTTAGTATTTATACAAATATTTTTAAAGTATGGCATCTCTACTTGGACTGTCAAAAATATCGAATATAAACAAACTCAGTGTAAATAAGTTTTTGTGTGCGTAGGGAAGAAAAGCCACAAAATATTTAAAATTTCTTATAATAATACTATCCAGCCATAATGGCCAGCAGCAAGGAATTGTGTTTGCGTGAATGGGCGCCACTTACCGAAATAATGGACCTCATACCAGCAGCCCGGCGCGGTTTTTTTCCATCCAATCTCAACATAACTTGTGTCGATGCCGTTGAAGACTTCCTAGCATTGGGCAGTGATGCAGGAATTGTTTTTTGGTACAATCGTCGTTCGGGGGAAATGCAAAAACTCAAAGCAGAGGTAAGTGATTGTCTAAATGACTCACTAGCGTGGCATAGCGTGCTTATCATCCATTATGTGATGTTTTCATTTTAATTCTTTGTGTGTGTGCGTGTGTACTTTCCCTTTCCAAACATTGATGACAACTCTGAAAAAGGTTTCCACACGCATTACGTGCGTAAAGATAGTCAATTCGGTGGAGTATATGGTAGCAGCTGGCAGCGCTAATGGACAAGTTAGTGTCTTTCAAATACAAAAAGAGCTGCCGCCGGACCTCGACCTAATTGCACCCTGTACAAGAAGCAAGCCCATTGAACGCTATACAATCCGAGATCTGCATCGTTGTGTGGTCAGCTGCTGTGAGTGGTCCAAGAATGGCATGAAGTTATACTCAGGCGATCGACAAGGTGTCGTTGTGCTTACAGAATTCGATTATCAAACGGTATGTAAGGTGAACAATGAAATTTTTTGTTTTACTTTTAACTATTTGTATTTGCAGCACCAAAGCAAATCTCTGGAAATAATATGTGAAGCTTATGAAATTGTCCAATTAAGCGTACATCAGAGCTATCTGCTTGTGGCGACGCTGTACCGCTGCATTGTGTGCCGTCGGGATGTCAAGACTTCCAAATGGCAAATAACACAAGTTGGAAAGAAGGATCGAAAGCAGCTTATCGATTGCGGTGGCGTATTCCTCAAGCAAACAACAACCTCCAACGACAACTTGCCTCAAATAATATGTGGACGGCCGGGTCTGCGTTTTTGGATAGCCGATGCCAATGGCAATGTGTCCAAGACCATAATCTTCAATGAGGCTGTATTGCGTAGTCCCACCTGGGAGATTCCTTTGCTAAATCCCAAGCAGCGTTGTCCGCCTTCAAGTGGCCTAAATGCCTCTGATGCATGTGTGGCGAGCAAAAACTTTCGTGAACTCGATTTGTACAACGGCCAAGATTCATTGTTGGTCACTCATGACGATGCCACCTTATATATACTCAATCTGGAGCATCTGAAAGTTGAGGCTGTGGCACGCGGCTTTCGCAAAATACTTGACTTTTGTGTTTGCGGCAAGGAGATATTTGTGCTTGAGGGAGAGCGTTCACTATTACGCCTAGGACCACTACCGGAACGACCAAATAAAACAGCAAGGGTTATATTCAATCCACTGATGCCGCCGCCTCTGCCCATGTTGGGCGTATTACACTATTCCAAACTGGACCTGGAGTCCCCCATTGAGCTGGAGCCGTCGCTTAACTGTGCTGAAGAGTGCTTCGAACTGCCGCCCATTGAAAAGCTGGACTTAAATGTACCCATTGAGCTGGCCGTGGAGTCACCGCTGGCACAACAGAATCGTCGCCTGGAAATCTTTCAACGCATCGGTGAAATGGACTTTGATCAGTCCATTTTGCACACAAGCGGCACCATTAACTCCAAGAAGCGCAGCAAACAAGCTGCAACAACTGGTGGCATTGTTGAAATTGGACAGGAAACACATGAACGCAAATTGCCTTTGACCAGCGCAGCTACCCTAATGGAAGCCAGTTACTGCCAATTGGAAAAGTAAGCATTATGTTATGCACAGCTTTAGTATCTAAAACATTTTTCTTTTAGCAACGGCTTGGTTTCTCCTGTGGATATAAGAACGGCCTTCTTGCAACATCTGCCTGATGCTCTGACTCCAACAACGTTACAGAAAACCATTGCAATGAAGGCCAAAACGTTAGCTGCCGAGCTGGATTTGCCCGAGGTGCATCTGGGTCCAGCTAGTCCAGACGACTTACGGGCAGCAAAAACGCCACAGCTAAGCGAATCCCTGATCAACTGCTATCCCACCAAACTGGAGGAAGTCTGTGTGCAGACGACGCCAGTGAAGAAGCTGGTGCTGAATGACACTACTGATTATAGCGCTGGACAGCCAGTTGATGGCATTTGTGCCGGCACCTCAAAGGCGGCACTGCAATTTGTGAATACTCGACCAGATTTGGAACCGGATTATAGCAGCTTTTTGCCCGATTTTCGTTGTGCTGGCGATCCACTTAAGAAACAGGAGACACCCGTTTCGGGCGATTCGAATACATCAAGTGAATGGGAATTCTTAGATAATTAATCTTAATATCTGCCCAGTATTATTTTTAAAGTTAAGTTTGCTTTTTCTTTTGATTTGTTTTAAGTTTTAAGTTTATAGCACGTTTTGAATTCTGTAAAATTGTAATCAAACAAGTTGTGTGCTTTGTGATTGTGATGTTTTAAAATGTTATTAAATTGTGTATATCGTTAAGCATATTTTTCATATTAGTTGCACTTATGCTAATGTAATATGTAATCTCAGCCTATTGTGAAATGCATCTTAGCAGCTTATTTTATATATAAACATATGTACAATTTTATCAGACCTTGGCAAAGATTTAGTGAATAGAAACAAAGTCGAAATATATATGGTATTTACACATTATTATTACTTTGTAAGCAATTTGTACTTATTATAGACGCAGGAAATGAAAGTCTTTTATTATCACAAGGTTTTGTGCTTGGCACATGACTTTGCTTAATTCAAACATTTGCATATAATACTGATAAACCTTATATCAACAATGTTGCATGTGATGGGGAAACTCGACGCCCACATAGGGAATAGGGATAATTTGTTGCCTGTGATAGTGAGTGCTTGGTTAACGGTGAAACATAACCTCACTTTCGCATAACTTTCTGGAAGTATTCTGCAACTCGAGTGGAAAAATTTCCAATGGCACATCAACTGTAACTATACAATTTCAAATTACGCTTAAGAGAATCAATCCTCAAGCTACTCAACGTGATAAACAAATTGTAATTTGAGTGCAATTTTGCATTCAATTGACTGCAATAATGGAAAGTTTTCACAGAATCATCCGCAACGTGTGCATCTAGAAAACTCGATGAAGCAGCACAGAACTTTTTATAAAAAACCAAAAGTTCTTATACTTAAGCACAATAGTTATTTATGATTGGACAACCTTGAATTGTCAAAGCCAATCAAAAGGCACTCACTTAAGGAGGAATTAAGTACAAGAGCTTGTGAAAAATACGGAAATTAGATATTCATTCAATTGGTTTAAATAATGTACACTCTAATGGTTCTGCTCTGCATTAATCAAGTGTTAACAGATCTGTGCTTAATTTGGTAAGTTCTTAAGCTAGCCTCACTAACTTCCATAAAAGCTTTTAACGGTTTTTTTTGTTAAGCATTTAGCAAAGCCTTAGTGAACTTTAACTGGACTCAACTGAAATTTACACTCACGCACACCCACACAAGCAAACGTAAACGTTGCATTCGCTCTCTCTCTTTGCAAAGCCGGCATATGCTACCCTCTGCTATTGTTGCCACTCTTAAAAAAGTGCCGCTGCTGGTCAATAAAAGCGGGTCGCATCTCGCTCTTGTTCTCATTAGGCGGCGAACATTTGCTTTGTGCAGATCTCCAGGACGAAAACCACAATTCGCGGCTAAACGTAGTAGAAAAACCACAGTGTTCGGGAGCCTAGCTAAAGTTATCCTTTAACAAAAAACAAAACAGAGAGTGTGTAAACTGCTGAAGGATTATAGCTAAAAGTAAAGTGCAAAAATAAACATAAATTGAAAATGAAGCCAACAAAGAACTCAACGCTGGAAATAATCTCGCCCAAGGTACACGTGGACGATGATTTCATTGAGACGGACTACGAATATCAAACATCGCATGTTAAACGCACAACTGCTGGCCAATTGCAGGTAAGTGAACATACTCTGCGCGACATGCTATCGATTCAAGGCATTTAAAAATAGAATGCAACAGTTGCATAAGGATTAAACTAGCTTAAAGCCAGTGTTGCCAAATTCCGTTTTTTTTTTGTTTTCTTTGCAAGCCATACAATTGTTTAGTTTGTTAAGTAGAGGCATAAGGAAATAGTGCAATTAAATATTGGCTACAAACATTGTGACCTTCACATTAAACTGCTCAAAGTGAAACTATTCGCGACTGTTCGCCAGCTGCGGGATACAAAAGCCATAAGATAAACATACACACACACATACATATATCAATAATACAGTTTTTCCATTAATTAGCATTTCGTACAGTTCTGGTCTTATTAATATGCTCATTATCAATATAAATAAGCGATAGAAAAAAAAAACCAACTGCGTTTAGTCCGAAAAGTGTGTGTGGGTGGCACATTAACATATATTGATTATCGCACACACATTTTCCGTAACAGCTGATAAAGCAAAGTCGAATTGCTGATAACTGTTCATTTTCATTTCGCCCCCGCACTCTCGCTCTCTTTGTCACTCTCTCACTTTTTTTTCATATCCATAACAATGGATTTAATTTCGGTGGCGTGTTTTTCGCTACAAACAATGCGCAGGCGTCGTCGTTAAAATTAAATTTCAGTATTATTTTGTTTGCATTGTGATTTTCACTGGATTGGTTATTTAATCAACTAAGTACACAAAATTAATACAGCAATGTCATAATTGTCTATATGCAATAGAAATTTGTGTCTTTTGTTTTGGTTTGTCGATGCCAAACAGCAGCCACTTGCTGCATTTCCTCTGGTTCAAGGTCAATGTCATACACACACAACAGCTGCTCTTAAGGTCAAGTGCAGCCAAGGAGAACTTGGCTGCTCTTAAAAATAAGAGAGAGAGCTACAGTTATTCATGCTTCCATGTATATATGTATGTATGTATGTTCCTGTTTCATTTGTTTGCTTAAAATTCTCACATGTGTGTTTATTAATTTACCGGCCGGCAAAAAACCAACAACAACAACAACAACCAACGTTAATTCTTATAAATTATTTATTTATACGCTTATCATAACATACATATTTATAAGAAGTTGGGCCGAGCTAAAGCACACGTCGCTGACAAGAATCAGTTGTTAAATCTTATCAAAACTATCACAACGACTTTTGTATACTCTTTTTGATTAACACATAACGCTTTTGTTATTTCAATTAACTTTCAAAGAGTATCAACAGCTTGCAAAAGACTCTCAATAAAAGTATAAATATAAAAAAATCACGCGTTTCGCCAAAAAAGGTTGTTCAGCTAATCTTTGGGGGCCCGATAGCGCCACGTCAGGCTACTGTTACTGGGCCTGGCCCAAGTGATAAGGTTGCCAGTTCTTGGTATAGGCCAGAAATAAATTAATATTTATTGATTATACTTTCGACTTGCAGGTGCACCCGCAGACAACGGCGCTAAAAATACGCACAGCTCGCCATGTGCCCAAGTTGGGTGTGATGCTGGTCGGTTGGGGTGGCAACAATGGTTCTACATTGACAGCCGCCTTGGAGGCGAATCGTCGTCAGCTGCAGTGGCGCAAGAAGACGGGCATGCAGCAGGCCAATTGGTTTGGTTCGATAACCCAAGCATCGACGGTCTTTATTGGATCGGATGAGACCGGTTCGGATGTGTATGTGCCGATGAAGGAACTGTTGCCCATGGTGGAGCCAAATGATATTGTCGTCGATGGCTGGGACATAAGTGGTCAGCATTTGGGCGATGCCATGCGACGTGCTGAGGTTCTGGATGTGGCACTGCAGGATCAGCTATATGAGCAGATGTCGGCTCTAAAGCCACGTCCATCTATCTATGATCCGGACTTCATTGCAGCCAATCAATTGGATCGTGCCGATAATCTTATCAAAGGCACTCGGCTGGAACAGTATGAGCAAGTGCGTCGCGATATTCGTGACTTCAAAAAGCAGAGCGGTGTGGAGACAGTCATTGTGCTCTGGACAGCGAATACGGAACGTTTCAGTGATGTAAAGAAGGGTCTGAATACCACCAGCCAGGAGCTGCAAGCTTCGCTCAAGGCCAACAATTCCGAAGTATCGCCATCGACCATCTTTGCCATGGCTAGCATTGACGAAGGCGTAAGTGTTTCTCGCTCTTAACTCTAGTCTTAATCTTACTTAAACAAGCATTTTTCCTAATCCCTGCAGTGCACCTACATTAATGGTTCGCCACAGAACACATTTGTGCCCGGTCTCATGGAGCTGGCTGAGGAGAAGCAAGTTTTCATTGCTGGCGATGACTTCAAGTCGGGACAGACAAAGATCAAGTCGGTGTTGGTGGACTTTTTGGTGGGTGCTGGCATTAAGCCAGTTTCCATTGTTAGCTATAATCATTTGGGCAACAATGATGGCAAGAATCTCTCTGCACCCCAACAGTTCCGCTCCAAGGAAGTGAGTTATTCCTTCAACTGAAACAAAGAATTCGTTTTAATTGGCATCCCTTTTCTTAGATATCCAAGAGCAATGTTGTTGATGATATGGTCGCATCGAATAGTGTACTCTATGCGCCCAATGAGCATCCGGATCATGTTGTGGTCATCAAGTATGTGCCCTATGTGGGCGATAGTAAGCGTGCCATGGATGAGTACACCTCGGAGATCATGATGGGTGGCCATAATACGCTGGTCATACACAATACATGCGAGGATTCGCTGTTGGCCACACCGCTCATACTCGATCTGGTCATACTGGGCGAGCTGAGTGCCAGAATTCAGTTGCGCAGCGCCGAACGGGAGTCGGCTCCTTGGGTGCCCTTCAAGCCGGTTCTATCGCTGCTCAGCTATCTGTGCAAGGCGCCTTTGGTGCCCCAAGGAGCACAGGTTGTCAACTCTCTGTTCCGTCAGCGTGCCGCCATTGAGAATATATTGCGTGGCTGCATTGGTCTGCCACCCATATCGCATCTGACTCTGGAGCAGCGTGTAAGAAATTATCTTTTAAACTGTATTAAATTTGTTTGCTAAGCGTTTTTTTCCCCTCCAATTTTTCAGTTTGATTTCTCCAGCATTACAAATGAGCCACCATTGAAGAAGGTTAAGCTGCTGGGCGCGAATTGTGCTGTGGAGTCCAAGGTCAAAGTGCATGCTAATGGACACAGCAATGGCACCAAACTGGCTACCAATGGCAATGGTCACTGAGCAAGGTCTTAGAGTCACTGGATTCTCCTATACAAAAAAAATATATAAACAATAGAATATATTTATATATGTCCCTACACACCCATGTGTGTGTGTGTGCTTACGAGTATATGTACTTGCTAAATTACAAACTAGTTTTAAGTTACAACTATCTAAATAAAACATTTTAAAAAAGAAAACAATTTCAATGACTCTTAAACTGCGAATGGCTGGTTGGTCTGTAAAACTGCGTCACTATTTGAGAAGCACTGCCATGCTATGATTTATTTATGAAATTCCATTGCCAGCTGTATTTATCAATTATTCATATTTTTTTTGGCAATTAATCCATATGGTAATTTATATACAATGTATATCATTTGTGGATATTTTGATTGATTTGATTTTTTTAAGTTATTTGAAATTTTGTTTGCTAAGCCTAAAACTATGCTTGTAAAAATGTGGCTCAAAGGTTCATTCTAATCACAATTCTTTTTCGATTATCTGCAATAGAATATACATTCAATATATGATGTTTATGAATTAGCTAGATATACTGCAAATGTTTCGCTTATAGGGGAACTTTTATTGTGGTCGTCTCATCAGCTAATGGATCATTACTCATACGCATAGTATTCCTGGTTGGCCCAAAACGAAAAGTCATTATTACATTTGATTGATAAGTTTATCACAACTATTATATTGTACAAGGTCTATAATTAGTTCGCCTCCCTGTGGCTTTAACCTAATAACAAACTCACAGGAAAATATAACTCTTCAACGCCTCAGTTACAATTAATTAAGAGGCAACAACAAGGCACTAAAAGTTGAACGGCAATTGAACAAAATTCGAGTGGCGTCTAATTGAATGCCTTAATGCCTTATTGGAACACATAGTTTACTACTTTAACGGTATGTCATGGAGCATGCAAACATATATACATACGCAGTATGTTTGAAATTAACGGTGCTTTCACTACGATTACCATTCACAGCACTGAACAAAATGGCGTTGTTCTCGTTGTCAGCAGCAAAGGCTTGGCATGTCAATGTCAAATAGTCAACCGGGCAGTTCTTGAGAGATGCACTGAGAAAAATCGATGGAAAGTATAACAAAAGTAATCAAACAGAAATAGTGAATAAAAATAAAAACACTCACAATTTCTCGCAGTGTATGTGCCAGCACACGCATATGTGTTTAGGTGTGAGTGTCTTATTGTGTTGTATGTGAAATCGCATAAATTTCGTATAACAGTCAAAGGTGTGTCGCATCAAGCTTCTAAAGGATTTTGCCATAATTTTGGTTTAGGTTAAAAGTTGAACATGGTTAAGAAACTTTCAGATTGCGTGCAAAAATGTGTCAAATAGATACACAGAAAGAGAGAGAGAGAGAGGGAGAGTTACACATGTATTCCCAAATTTCTATTTCACCCAGCTGTAAGGTCATTAGAGGCAACCTTGACACGTGCTTGGCTTTTGGCTGTCTCGAATACAGGGAATTTTCTAGTCGTGCACAACTTGTTGCCGCATCGCTCTCTTTGCGGTTTTGCCGTATGAAGCAATTCTTTTGCTACTGTAACCCAAGATCTTCAAGTTGTTGGATACCTTAGAAGTGACTCCAATGGCATCAATGCATTTAATTGCATATTTTACTTTGATCTTTATTACGTCCCCACAGCTCAGTTAACATTCAGAACACGAACTGTACATTGACAAAATAAGTAGAAAATCCATAGATAAGTATATTATTATTATTGATGGGCTCTCTAGACGTCAATTGGCATTCGAATAGATAAACAAATAGACGCATGAATGAATCAAGATCTAAGGACAAATCTTTACTATACCAACACTAATGAGTCATTTTTATCTGTTTAAATAATCTTTAAATCAGCTCATGACTCAACTCGATTCATATAATCTATATCTCTGTTTTATATAGAGTATATTTATACTCTAATATTGGCTAGAAAACTTCCGCACACTTTTTGACAAGATTTCAACACCAGATAATTTGCATGTAGACGTAAGTAAAACTCTTTTTGGTAGCTTTGTTGGCTACATTGTATTAAAAGCACATACGTTTAATCTTATCACCGGTTTCAACTGTTTATCTGCTGGCATAGCATAGCTAGTATGCTAAGGCAATGATGGTATTTTTTTCTAGTTCGCTCCAAGCGTGCAGTCAGCGTCGCTGTTTGCGTCACAGTCGACGTCGTTGTTTCTTAGTTCCTTGCGCGCGCGCTCTCTCTCTCTCTCTCTATCTTTGTTCAATAGTATTTTAGTTGCGTGTTGCTGTGCGTTGTGTGCGGTCCGTTTTGTTTGATTTATCGTTTCGTTTGTGCTGGTAGTATAGTCATACATTACGTATACGACTCGGATGCATTTGAAGAAACCGCAACAACGTGCTTCAGCTCTTGTTAAATAGTAAATAACTTTGTTATACGCGTTTAGTCTGCAGAATAATTTCATACTTTGTGGTCTGTGTACTGAAAGTGTTTTTTTTATAATAACGGTCAATATATATAATGCAGCCTGATCATAAGAATTGGTTCTAAACTTTCTTATCTTAACAAACATTATAAAAGCCCGCATGGAATATCTTAAACCTGTCGAGTTTTTTTTTGAGATGATTCATTGCTTTAAAACAACCGCCTTTTGAAAACTTTGAATCAGAATATTTTTGAAATTTGTTATATATTAAAGGCTAGGCAACTGAAAAATAATCATACGAAAACTACATAGAGATAAATATATTGTGCTAGAACTAGCCTGAATAGATAACACTCGATAGATAAGCATGGACATGTTAAACATTATTAAAATACCCAAACAAAAACACATTACAAAAGTGCAAACAACATGTTAAAACCATAACTTAACTGAGTGAAGCCAATGCCATACAAAAAAAACCCTAAAGCAAATAAATACAGCCGATACAAAAGGTACTATTTATCCTGGGCAAAGTGAGAGGAGACTATTAATCAATGTGACGATGATAAAAGTTTATCGCATGAGTCATACGTCCAATATCTAGTGGTATCTATTATCGGTACACCTTGCCACCAGCCCTTATTTAGTTAGCGGCTTACCACATAGAGCGGACTTTGACAAATGAGCTAACGAACGGGCATTAACATGGCCTCTATCAGCGATATTATGGCGATAAGTGATAAGTTTTGCAAAGTATCTTTACTTAACATATATATATGTATAATAGAATATAGTTGGTTTTTATGAAAGACTTGACTTGTTTAGCGTTTACGTTCCGAATGGCGCGTAGACCAAGTCAAGAACAAATCAGAGCGGCCCTAGTCAATGAATGAATCTGTATTTCAATTATTTGGCAATGGAATTATTGCATACAAAACATCTGGTACATATTCACTGGAATGTGTAGAATATTTTTTCCATATATATATCATATTGAAATGAGTAAGAAGAAGCGAACGATGGGAACAAATGCATTGCAATTTGAATATACAAACAGCTTGCAGAGATTCCCAGGATCTAATGGCAGTAATTGCTAATCAAGTTGTTACATTTATTGCATAGAAGGACTTATAATATTTAAAGGTAGTCCAGCCAGTTATAGCAACCACAAAAGGGTGTGAAATTTGCCATTCGATTAATTTTAATTTTAGTTTATTGGCTTTGCTAATTGACGCTTTAAATGAACCATATAACCAAACACGAATTGAGAAAAAAAAAATCACAACAATTAGCGCACGTTTCGTTTTAACTTATCTCAAACTATATATACATTTTTTTTTCGCAATATTCAAGTTTTTAGTAATATTGAACTGAATTTAGTTGAATGGTACATCATAATTATATTATTGCCTGTTCATGAGCAACAAAAACAATTAAGTGCATGTTATTAATTTAAAAGTTAAGCATCTACAAGCACATTTCGCTAATAATTTGTTTATAAACCATTTCGTTCGTTGCAGTCGTTAATTTGTAGGCCATCGAAATGGATGCTCTGAATAGCGAACACAGTGATAAATTCATGGTGAAATACCGTCAAGAGTATTATGATTTGTCGAGTTTCATGCACAAACATCCGGGTGGCATTAATACCCTGAAGGGATTGAGTCAAACAGATATGACATCGCGTTTCCTGAAGGCGCCGCCACATTCCGATGCAGCCATGTACTTGATGCGGGAGTACAAGGTGAATGCCGAGGATTATGAGGGTGGACGGAGTCTGAAGAAGCGTTTGAATGCGCCCAAGCTGGCAGAGAATGGTGTGGAATTGCTGGAACAGCCACAAGTGTCGACGGAGGATAGCAATAACAATCAAATGGATGATAGCATGGAGGTATTTGTTGCATTTTACGTTTAGAATTTTATTTGTTTTTTGGTGTTTTGCTTCTTTGTATGGCTTTTCTGACAGTGTTGTGCTCACTTGAAAAATATATAAATACTATTAACACCGACAAAATAGAAAGGAGATAAAACGACTAGTATTGAGATAACCCTTCGATATGTCTTTTGCGTGACTGTTTAGAGATCTCGCGATTCGGTAGCTCTCACGTAGACCTTTTGCTTTGAGTAAATGCGTATTTCATCCTCGACAACAGTTAGCTCCTTATCAATCTCAGCCTTGCGATTGCGCACACGCAGCGTCTGGGCGGTCATTGGCATGTGATTAAGCTCATGTATAAGGATATCAAAATCTACATAACAAATGTATTAATAAATGCTCTTTAAAAGATGAGTGTGCAGCTTACGCTTCTTGGCAGCAGCAAGAGCTGCTAAACGATCTGGTTCACTGAGCAGAACGTGACCGCGTGGACAGTCTGGATCGCGTGCCTCCAAACGCTCTTTGGCCTCAGCCTTTTCACGCTTCTCCTTTTCCAAATAGCGCGGCAAGCGCAAATCATCGCGTGCTGCAACAAAACATGCACGTGGTCAGGCAAAAGCCATGTTGGTTAAAAGGTCTAGGTTATACGTACAGCCAAGTTTGTGATCGCGACGCTTGGATTTGGTTGTGGCATTTGTTGCAATTGTGTCACGACTGCGTGCACTTAGTGGTGCATCGTCATCATCGGCCATATTGTCCATGGGCATGTTTTCCATCTCTGGCAACGGCATCAATTCATTCTCATCCATATCATATTGGCTACCTTTGATCTGGGCATGGGAGCGTGGCGACAATTGCTGCTCTTCATCATCATTGTACTGATTGTAGTGGCCGTAGTTCTCATCATAATCCAGATTCGGATCAACGCCACCTACCTTACGTCCCTGACTAGCCAGCGACTTGCCATCAATGTTGCACCTTCAAAGAGTAATAATTACTACAAGTTACGATCAAATGCCTATCATTTACAAACTTCTTCAAGGCATTAGTCAAGTAAAGCTGATCCATAATGTCCTCTGTTTGTATGCCAATGCTTGTGGAGCTGCGATCTGTGCCACATGACAAACAACGTCCCGAGGATGGCATTTTTTGCTTCTCCTTTGGCTGCGGCACTTCTAGCTGATGCTGTGACAATGATTTGCTTTGGTTGCGCAACAAACAGAACTCGTTGCTATTACGTTTCGATGCCGACAAACGTTCGGTTTCACAACGCCTTGACTCATTATCACCTGCCTCGGATGAGGTGCGCTGTAGTGGCGGCATCCATTTTGGACGTACTGGTTGCTTGGCAGCAATCTTTTCAGTCGTTGCCTTCTCCAGTGAGCGTAGACTTTGTTTGTTTTCCTTTAAGAAATTACGTCCTGGTACAACGCCTTCAAGAAAAGCAAGCACAAAACAGTATAAACATTTCCCTTGCGGTTGCCATGGCTTGTAGAAAAAAAATTAATACTTACGCGGCACTGTAAACATGCCTTTCAATGTGGGTATTGGACGTATTGATGTGTTCGACATGTTTCGGGTGGTTCACGGCTAATCGTAAGACGTTTTTGTGTGTTATTATAATGTAAATTAGAATTTAAATATTGCCGTGTTCGCCAGCTTACAAAAACGGAATGAAAGCCAACCGACCTATTCAAATGACAACTTTGAAGTAATTCAACCAGCTGCTCTTGACACCGAGTTGTTATGGTTTTCTTTGACTATATATCGATAGGTTTAAAATCGATTGTGTTTTTGAGAGCTGCCACACTTTTGTTTACGAATTCAAAGGACAGTTATTCAACAAATCTCTGTTTGTTAATTTTGCAGCACCTTGTAGACTGGTCAAAAGCGATGCTACCACAAATTGGCAAAATAACTAAACACTATGATGAATGGGTACACAAGCCAGTAGACAGACCGTTGCGACTATTTGGTCCGTGGTATTTGGAAATGTGCACAAAGACGCCATGGTGGGTTGTGCCAGCCTTTTGGATACCATCAATCTTTGCATGCGGTTGGCAGGAGTTTCAGGATAACTCACACAATATGAAAGGAGTAAGTCTTTATTACAAACTTTCTCTTTCTTTGCTTTAATCTATTGCTAATAAATATTATCTTCACAGTTCACAGTATTGTTTAGCCATATGCTCTTTGGGGTGCTCCTCTGGACGCTGCTGGAGTATACACTGCATCGTTGGGTATTCCATGTTAAGCTGACCAGCGACAGTGGACCTTGGCTGTGCACACTTCATTTTATGATACATGGACTGCATCACAAGGTTCCATTTGATCCGATGCGTCTCGTTTTTCCGCCCTTGCCTGGTGTGATTCTTGCCGCCACCATTTATACGCCGCTGAGTTTTATTTTACAAAATCATCATCCACGTTTGGTTCTTGTGGGAGCTCTGCTTGGCTACTTGGCCTATGACATGATACATTACTATTTGCATTATGGCAGCCCATCGGCTGGTCATCATTTGTACCAAATGAAACGATATCATTATCAGCATCATTTTGCCCACCAAGATCTCGGATATGGTATTAGTAGTCCGCTGTGGGACATTGTCTTTAAGACGCGCATTCATTTAAGGAAATTAAAGTTCCAATTGCGATGGTCGTAGTAGCCATAAAGCATACAATCTAATGCTGTCCAAGAACAAATTTTGTAATATAGGTATAAGAAATAAGATGACAATTTTATAAAAACCATATAAAAATATAATAAATAGCAATAAATAACAATTATACTAGAAATTCAAAACTTTTGCCAAATTGCTGCAAAAATCTGCTATCGATATATCGATATTGATACACAAAAATGGCCTTCCTTCCGTGAGGTGGCAGCGCCAAGCGAAAGTTGAGAAAGTGTACACACTTTTTTTATATTTACTTGTTTTGTTTTTTGTTGTTAAAATGCTTAATGCAAAAATTGGTAAAGTTGGCAAAGTCCTAGTCTGTGGCATGAAAAATGTTGGCAAAACAGCACTAATTGAACAATTGGTGTATGGCAACATAAATACCGAAACAGTGAGTATTCTGCGGTTGACAAATCTCAATTTTGGCAAATGTAAACAAAAAAACAACATATTTTCATCCCAAGGAATTACATCCAACAATCGAGGATATATATGTAGCCAGCGTGGATACAGGACGTGGTGGTGCACGCGAAACTTTACGCATTTACGACACGGCAGGATTACAAGGCGAACAAGCTGCTCAGCTGCCGCGTCACTATCTACAATTCCCCGATGCATTTGTGCTCGTCTACGATCCCACAGATCCGCGCAGCTTAGATATGCTGGCGGACATCAAGACGGACATTGATAAGTATAAGGAGAAGAAGGAGGTGCCTGTGATTGTATTGGCCAATGTACGAGCACGCAACAAAAAGGATACACCACCAGCCACACCAATACCCGTGGAATCGATTATGGACCGTGCAAATAATTGGTGTCAACGGGAACGCATTAAGCACTACACGGTTAATGTTATGGAACGACCCTCGCTCTACGAGCCCTTTACCGTGCTGTGTGCGCGTCTTCATCCACCCCAGACGAAGAGCACCTTTCCACAGCTACGGCAAGTGATGCAGAATCGCCAAAAGAGCGAGATTTAAATGTTTAGAGTTTTAGTGTTTATGTTTTGGTTACGTATATATGTGTATTTATATATATATGGAATGGAATTTCACTTTAGAATAGAATTGACGAATGAAATGACTAATGTAGATATTATACGAGTATTAATCGCCTGCCTTATGCTTCTTATTGTTATTTATAAGCTGTGCAATGTACTCAATCGTGCAAACGTATGAAATATATATTGTATTTATAGATTAATATTTTCAACTATCAATTGAATTCAGCAATCAAGCCTAATCAGCATTCAGAGCACGTCACAGACGAACCGAGTATTTCTCAGCAAATTCGGCTTACGGCATTCCCCTCAGCTTAGTAGAACTTTGGCCCTCAAGCCTCGAACATGATTGCTCTAAAATTGGCTATAGCCTTAATGGCGCTATTTGTTTGTGCACATGGTCTGGGCATAACAGTGCCCGGCACCAAATGGTGTGGTCCCGGCAATATTGCGGATAACTACAATGACCTCGGCACTGATGCCGACCTGGACATGTGCTGTCGGGCACATGATCACTGCGATGAGAAGATACCAGCTCTAGAGCAACGTTACGGTCTGCTCAATGATGGTGTTTTTCCCATGTAAGTTGTTGTTGTTCATCTCAAGTAATTTCCATAACTAATCTGTCTGACCATCTCTACAGCTTCTCTTGTGCCTGTGAACTGGCCTTTCGCCAGTGCCTCAGCTCGCTGCGCAGCATGGAGTCAGCTGCCTTGGGTCGCGTCTATTTCACCACAAAAAGTGTGTGTTTCGCCTTTGGACCACCCATAGTGTCGTGCGAGGAGCTGCAATGGGATCTGTTCAAGAATCGTTGCCTTAGCTACAGCGAAGATCGAACAAAGCCCGGACGCTGGCAATTCTATGATCTGGCATTCTACACACATCCCAGTGAGGTGGAGGAGGCGCAGCTTTGATTGAATATGAGACGACTTTAAGTGATAAGCATTTGAATTTGTCTCTCAGACGAAATATATTGTTAAATTGTTAAAGGCATTGTAGATTAGCACTGTAGCCGTAGATTAAAGCTCTGTCAAAGGTCAAGATTTAGCCATAAGCGACGAAGCCGTTGTATAGAATGGCATATCATAAAATTGCCAAACCTTTTCCGCTCTCTTGTTCACATTATATCGTATGCAACGTCGACGAATGGTGCCCTCTTGATACTGCTTGCAACCCGAGGTGGGATAACCCTCAGCAAAGCAGCGGCTTCGTGTGGAATAATAAATGCGACCCAAAGTATTCGATGTCAGTGTGTTGACAGCCTGCAGGCAATTGATAAAGTCCTGTTCACAGCTGCACTTCAGGCTGCAAAAGTAGCAAGTAATCAGATGATATTGATTTTTCGCAGCCACCGCGACTTACATGGGAAACCAGTCTGTGTTATTGGGCAAGCCATGGAGTGTGGCATGCGATTCGATTATCTCCTCGCAATGATCGTGTGCGCGACAGCATTTATCAGTTTCACGCTCCCGGCCAAGATCATCGTAGTTGGCTGCCGTATTGCCGGGTCCACACCATTTGGTGCCAGGTGCTGTGATGCCCGTGTGTGGCACTGGCGGCAGCGCCTGATTATAAATATCCTCATCCTCGAAGATGGCCTCGTCGCCAAAGGCCAGCGCCATGCTTGCGATAGAACAAATAAGCGTTAGTTGTAGCAAACGCATGTTGAAGCTTTGAGAGCAAAAGCGAAACTAAAACAATCAGCTGGCTTGAGCTTAACATACAGCTGATAAATATAAGCGATAAGCTTAAATTGTTTTTAAACATTGTTTATATATGTATATTCAACAAGCAATATAAAAATAATTATACTATTCAGAACTGATGACACGCTAGCTTAAAATATCCTTAAACAATTCATTAGCTGTCTTTGCTGGTCGTTTCTTTGACTGTTCCTGCTCCTGCTTTTGCTCCTGTGGCTTGCCCTGGCTGGCCAGCCACTGGCTCGGCGACAATTTGTACGTATCCAAACGATATTTGGTGTAGATGAGGCGACCAAATGGTGAACCCTTCATCATATTGGCCTTGCTGCTCAGCTCCTTGGCAATATGCAGCTTGTGCGATTCCTGTGCAGCCTTAAAGCATTGCTCGAGCACGCGTGAGCCATGCCGGGTGATGGCCAGATCTACATAGAAGCCATCCAATTGACGAATGAGACGTTCACGTGATTTCTCGCCAATATACTTGCTCTGCAGAAAGGCATCCACGATGTGTGAGCCATTCGGTGTGTTAAAGATCTGCGCCAGCTGCACAGCAGGCAAATCCAGTATGCAGTTAACCAAATAGATGGGTTTGTTAAACTGTAGTAGATGCTGTGCAATGAGGGAGCCATGCAGATGCACAAAACCGGACTCATCGCCGGCAATCAGTTCGTGCGGCTTAAGTTTGACCAAACAGTTGAAGAATAACTTGGATTTGTCCTTGTCGCCAGCAACATGTAAGGCCGTCTGCAGCGCAGCAATCATTTGTGCCTGCTTGGCGCCCAGACGCAGGCAAGCACCGCTCAGGGCAGACACAACACCTGTGTAGCCCATTTTAAGTAGCGGTTCAATCTGTGGCTGCAACTCCGTGAAGACCGCCTCGAAGTCGGGCACCTCTTTCAGATGCTGCAGCAGACGCTGGACGGCGAAGTTGGTTTGCTGCTGCTGCGCCAAATGGGCTATGCGTCCACTAAACAACATGGCATAGAGTTGGGTTAGCAGCTTGGCACCCGCCACACTTAGCAGCGTCTCCAGCAATATGACGGCACACTGATAGTGAAAGACTTTCGGGAGAACCACTTCAGGCTTGGATTCGGGTTCGCCAGCCACATCCTCTGTTTTATCGGCACTCTTTTCGTTAACATCCTCTGTCTCTTGCTCATCCTCTTCGTCTTTTATTTCAATTTTCACATCCTTTTTCTCATCAGCATCTTCAGCATTATCATCATAGGGTTTGAGTAAACTTTGCATCAAGATTTTCTTGCCAAAGTGCTTCAACATGCTCTTGTCGACAACACTAAGCGATAAGCATATAACACCTAGCAGGGCGGACGAATGCTCCTGGTAGGGAAAATCAACAAATTGTGGCCACATTTCCAGACGCTGTGGAAACTCCTTCATCACCTCATGCCATTCCTCTGGCACCGTGTAGAGTCGCCGATGCTTGGCCAGCTCGGCGCCGCCCTTCTCAAATGCAATCTTTGGCACATGCATGCCCACCAGACAGAGTATGGCCGTACGCATGATATGCGTAGCACACGAATCCCACACAAAATCCTCCAGATTGTTAAGCATAAATTTCGATATGCGTAACACAAACTGACGGCACTGGTCACGATGTGCATCACTAAACTCAGTTTCCAAATTGTACTGTTCCTCGATTTGTGCGGCATCAGGTTTGGCACGTTTCGCAGAGCTGGAGCCATCCGCGCTTGTCTGCTCCAACGCTGCTGCTTGCCCCAATCCGCGCAAGAAGGCGATTTCTAGCATTTTCTGCAACACATGGGAGGCAAAGCGATCTGAGCACATGGGACGTAGATTGTCTCCGAATTTAGCAAAGAAACGCTCTAGTTGCTCGCCGTCTACGAAACCAATGAGCGACTCTAAGGCCTTGGAGACTATTTGATTGGAAGACAAGTGAATTTCTTGGTTCACTGTCTGTTCGAACACATTGTTGGCCATGTTAACTGAAACAAAACAAGTCATAGATTCACACTTTATGTTAACAAACAAACATCAAACTTACCTCGTTCTTCCACATCTTCAAGTCCACCTTTCATGGCATCCAAAATATTGATGAAATAGCTAAACTGCTCATCGTCAATGTGTGTGCCGCGTCCGAAAATGCCCTGTTTGGCAAAGCCCTTGGCATTGCGCATAAAGCGACTACCTTTCTTCTTGGGTCTTTTGCGTTTAACATTATTATCTGTTTGCATGATCGAGATTTATATTGCAAATAAATTAAACACTTTTAACAACGTGCGCCGTGCAACACGCGTTTCGATATAATGATAGTTTGTTAAGTGCCGTCGATTGTCATCGATGATGGGTGTTGCCAGACTGTTAGCGCCATTTAAGCGGCTTCCATCTCTATGAACTAGAAGAACAAGCGTCACTTTTGCAATAAAACAGTTTTTAAAATGGATGAAATACAGGATTTTCAGTTTATTTTGCCATTAAAGAACAATGATTTACTTAATTCACGTGGTGATCAGTTCTATGTACAACAGGTATACACGGCAAGTGAAATACCAGACCAATTATTGGGTAAGTAGACACAAACAGTTGCGCGCCTGCAATTCAAACACTGTACAGTAAATAAAAATGCTAATCATGCATTCTAAATCTTTGCAGCATGTAAAACTAAAGTGCATCAGCGTGATCCGTTCTATATATTTGAACACTTTGACACCTACTACTCAATAATAGAACAAACAGCCAACGATGCCGCTGCCATACGCAATCTTATGCGCGCCTTTGATCTATTGTATCTGACGGTGGACAAATTGGGCGGTGAGCTAACGCCGCTGTTGTCGCCCACTGAACCGCCGCCATCGAAGGATCGTGTTCGCTATCTAAACCTTACAAAGATGACACTATATCTGTTTGTTAACATTGTCAAGCGCATCGATGTCGTTGTGCAACAAGTGTTGCGGGATCAGAAGCTCAATCAGCAGAAGAAACGCGTCAAGCAGGCCGAAGTGCTGGAACAGTATCCCGATTGGGATGTCAAGCGTGGCAAGTTTCTGGTGCAACTGTACAATGTTATGCAGTGTCCCTTGGAGAAACTCTGGAGTCCACCTGTTGTCGAGGAAAGTTTTGTAACGTAAGTGGATTGCATTGGATTCTAAATCCGTCAATACTTTACTTATTCACTTCCATTTGCAGCTTGATGTGTGATATTTGCTATCGTACCTTGGAGCTGGTGCAGCCCAGGCCAGATAATCGTCATATCATCGATACACTATTCCAAATCTTTGGCACTGCCATTAAGCGATACAATCATGCTATATCATTTCCAGCCCGCATCCTACAAATCCTACGGAGCACGGAGCATGCTGCAACTGCTGTGGCAAATGGAATATTGCTGTTGTATGAGGAATTCGGCATCACCACTGTCTTTGCCATACTAATGAAGGATATTGTGGATGCGCTTACACTGGACACATCGGATACGGTTGTGTCCCGTAACTTTTCGAATTTCCTAGCCGAATTCGCAACGATTGCGCCAAAGCTAATGATTCCACATCTTTCAAAGCTGGGCGATGAATTGCTCAATTGTGAATCGCATGTTCTGCGCAATTGTGTGCTACAGATCATGGGTGATGCAGTTGTCAGTGAGCTGACCGCCGAGGGTCTAAGCGATGATATGAAGGAGGCTCGTGACGAGTTTCTTGACCATTTGTTAGATCATATCAATGACATATCGGCACATGTGCGCTCCAAGGTGCTGCACATTTGGCATCACATGAAGGAGCAGCACGCCATACCACTTAGCTATTTGATCAAAGTGATGCGCGAGGCAGTGTGCCGGCTGGAGGATAAGAGTTCATTGGTGCGCAAATCGGCCATACAGCTGATTAAAGCATTCCTCGAGAACAATCCGTATTCGGGCAAGCTAACGCTTGAGGAGCTTATGAAGAAGCACGAAACGGAAGTGGAAATAATGAAAGAGTTGGATGATGTGATAGCCGAGGAGCGCAAGAAGGCGGAAGAGTTTAATGAGCAATGGGAAAGCATAGTGCCGGAGCTGTTGCCCATCATTGAGGAGAGCTTGAGAGAATGTGAGTATTCATATTCGATGGTGTTCATTTGATTTGCTAAAGCTTTTGCATCAGTTCCAGATATGCAGTTCGATAAGGAAGAGGAATATGATAAGCTGGTTCGCAGGATATTGCCGCTGTTGCTGGACAAGAAGTACCAGGAGGCAACAGTTCTAGTGCGCAAAGCTGACTTTGTCACTGGCAATCAAGAATTGACGTAATACTGCATACTGGCAATACTAAAATTGAAAGCAAATGCATAATTTAAACTATTGAATCTCTATTCACAGTCGATTATTGAAGCCCGAAGAGAATTGTACTTATCATTTAGCGCTGTTTAAAACCTTTTTATCCCTGGCCAAAGGCTGCGTTGATAGCGTAAGTGAAAGCACTTCAAGTCTCTCCACTGGCACTAATAATACTTTCTGCATTTCATTTAAGGGCGAGCAAATGCTAAAACAAATCAAAACTGTTGAATTTCTAAAGGATAGCATTGAATTCTCACATGTGGCGACATCGGCCATGCCAAAAATGCTGGAAATGTTGCTCTCCAAAACGAATACAGATGTCTTCGAAGCTGTGGATTTGTTTACAACGGGCTATCTGTTTGGCATACGTGGCACCGAGGTGGGCATGCAGCGTATGTTGAATCTGGTTTGGTCATCCGACAAGGAGAAACGTGATGCCGTGTCCAGTGCATATCGCAAGGTGCTCTTCACCACCGATGCAACGGGTCGCACGCATGCCATTAAGGTGGTCAGGAATCTGTCCAAGTTTCTAACCGAAGTCGAGTACGGACATTATACGGCCTTGGAGACCTTGGTGGGCGAATGGGTGGGCAGCGATGATATCGATGCGCTAATTATACAGGTGCTCTTCGAACGCTTCACACTCAAGCTGGAGGGCACGACGCATGACGAGTCGCGGCTGGCATTGCAGCTTTTAATAATGGCCTCTCAGGCCAAATCAACAGTTGCATCGGCAAATCGTGCCATCATTGAAGATATTGCAACGGGCGCTCGTGCCAAAGAGGATCCACGCATCTTCACCAGCTGTCTGCAACTGCTGGTCAACACCATCGATGCCAACTTCAACAACAAATACTACAAACGTTGCGCCACCAATGCCAAGTTTGTCGAGCAAATCACAACACTATTCCTGCAATTCTTCTTCCATCCTCAACTGCCCGAATTCGATGCGTTGGCCATGAGCGTATTTGAGTATTATTATCGCATATGTCAGGCACCGGATATTCTTGCCCAGAACATTGTGTTTGAGTTAATCAAACGTTTCAATGATGATTGGATGGTGCAAGCTGATGGAAGTACTGAGGAGCCGCCACCGCTCACACAGACCACCGATATACCCTATTCCCAAACGCTGCCCACACAGACGCAATCGAATGAACCGACTGAGGGTCAACCGCGTCTTATGCCCGTTTATTTGGTATCCCGCTTTGTGTTTTGCATTGGCTACATGATCATCAAGGAGATGATATTCCTGGACATGGATGTCTATAATAACATGAAGTTTCGCGAGGAGCTTACCGCTCACGAGGAGAAGAAGAACTCCAAGAATGCGGTGAATGCTTTGCGACGCCAAACAATCAATGTCTCTGCCATGGAGGCAAGGAAACGTTTGTCAGACGTTGCCGCCGAGCCGCAACAGGAGCCAGATGATGATTTGGTTGGCGCAACGGCTGAGGATAACATTGCCGAGGATATCAATGCCATTTGTGAAGATATGTTGCTATATGATCCAAATGCTTTGATGTCCAAGTTGTATCCCATTATCATTGATATATGCAAGCGACCGGGAGAGTATCGGGATGCACAGTTGCAACAGGCAGCTACATTGACTCTGGCGCGTCTGATGACCGTCTCGTCCAAGTTCTGTGAGAATAATATGTCCTTCCTCATGAACATCCTCAACATGACCAAGAACATGAAGATCAAATGCAATACAGTTGTGGGTCTATCAGATCTGACATTCCGTTTCCCCAATATCATTGAGGCCTGGACAGGACACTTCTATGCACAGATGCATGAAAAGGATACGGAGCTTAGGCTGACTGCAGTCAAGATGCTCTCCCATCTGATTCTGCATGAGATGATACGCGTCAAGGGTCAGATAGCTGATCTCGCCGTCTGCATTGTGGATGAGAGTGATGAGATTAAGAATATTACGAAACAGTTCTTCAAGGAGATTGCCAACAAATCGAATATTTTGTACAATGTCTTGCCGGATATTATCTCAAAGTTGGGAGACATTAATCTGCAGCTGGAGGAGGAAAAATATCGCACAATTATGCGTTATATACTCGGACTCATCCAGAAGGATCGCCAAATTGAGACGCTGGTGGAGAAGCTTTGCCTTCGTTTCCCAGTGACTCGAGTGGAGCGTCAATGGCGCGATATTGCCTATTGCCTCAGTTTGCTTAGCTACAATGAAAGATCCATTAATAAGCTAATTGACAATGTACAACATTTCCGGGACAAGGTGCAAGTGGATGAGGTCTATCAGTCGTTTAAGCTCATCATTAGCAACACCTCCAAGCTGGCCAAACCGGAACTCAAAGCGGCAGTCACCGAGTTTGAGACACGCCTAAACGAATGCCTTCAAGTCACGGAGGCGGCTGCCAATCCCCAAGCTGAGGGCTCACAGCCAAACTCGCAGAACAGCAAGCGTGTCAATAGGACAAAAAGAAGCGGAAAGCCAGCAACAAAACCACAACGCGGTCGAGCAGCATCGAAAGGTGGCAATAACAGCACCCGGCGTGGACGCAATGCGCGGCAGGAGAGCAGCGATGAGGCCAGCGAATCCGAGGAGGAAGCTAGCAGCTCCTCCGAAAGCGACGAGGCTCCTGCACCAGCACAACGTTCTGCAGTGCAGCAAAAGCAACAACGTCGCAAAGTTGTAGCGCCTCCATCGTCTAGCGGAAGTGAGGAGTCGGAGGTGGAGTTGCCAACGACATCAAAGAAAAATGCAAGTTCCAGGCGTGGACGTAAATGATATTATCATTTTGTATTAATTTTTAATGTGTGGCGACTACCTAACTTATTGTATATCAAATCATCACTTTTTAGCCCAGAAATACATATTTTACCTTTTTACTGTAAAGGCTTACACTTCTTTATTGTTAAGAGAACAAAAACTAAATCCACTTTTAAACTCCTTTGTGGCAATATACAAATGCTCATTCAGCATTCCATTTCCCACAAATGTGTGCATATGTGTTACTGTGTGTGTGTGTATTCTTTATTTTGTACATCGTTTAATTGTAATCCCATTTATATTGTCACTTTCGTAGAAGTAGGATCAGCAGCCGCTCTGTCAAGATCAATGGAATAACTGTTAAATTTGTGGGTGTGACAGCAAGGAAGAGAAAAAACAATGCCTTTAGTTGTTGCTCCCCTCCATGAAATAACGGATTAATGTCCAAGTAAAGAGAGCGAGAGCGCGAGTTGCAATGTAAAATGACAATTAAAGCGCAGTTATTAAATTCCCATGAGAACAGTTTTGTTCGCGTGTGTGACCGAGTGTCTTGTGCAGCAAAATAAAATGCAAATAAAGCGATTACGTAGATTTATCAAAATCTTAAAGTTGTGCAACAAACATAACAATTTAAGGCCGTTAATTAAATTATCGACAATATGGGGCGCATGATAAAAAAAAGAAGTCAAAATATTGTGTAACCAGATACGCAGCCTCAATCAGAGACACCGTCTATCAGACAGGCACGTGTGTATGTGTGTGTGTGCTGGTTGTCCGGACAACTGAAAGTTAGGGGGAGGAGGTATGTAGACGGTTGAGTGGTGGCTAGGCTTCGGAGTCTGCAACAGTTACAATCAGCAAATCAATGAAAGCGTGTGCCAAGTCAGCCAGTCAGACAGCAGCCACCCCCAATGCAGAAAACTTTTCTTGCTGGTTGCCAAGCGCCGCCCTTAAAAGTCGAGACCGTTGTCAGGTGCTGCAGGAAGGGTCACCCACTAACAAAAATGCAAAAAAAAAAACGCAGACGTTTGGTGCCATTAACATGCTCATTACATGCGTCGCGACCAAGCTGATGTTGTGAGAGCTCGTGGTGAGATTTAGACTTAGTGAGAGGCGCGCGTGCTTGTATGTATGAGTGTGTGTGTGTGTGAGTGCGTGCGTGTGGGAAGTGTGCGTGAGACGAGTCGCACGCGCCAGCGTCCCATTATCCAAGACTATTAGCATTAGAGCGAGTTTACCTGTCGCCACGGATTAGTGCTGTCTGTTGGTGTGGTCAGATTTGGTTAATGGCTGTGCACACCACACAACAAAAGATCAAGTGTTATTATTACATACACAAGGCAAGAACTTTCATGTGCTGCTCATTCTTTTGCGAAAAAATATTGGATTTCTAGGACATTTAATTGTAAGTATTTATATATTTTTCATAAATGTATTTTTAAAAATAATATTTATAATTACATTGAAAATAATTTAAAAGAATTTCTATTTGTAATAAGTATATTTATAATTTTTGCACATTTCAATTTGATTTTTGCATTTTGCGGTTGAGCCTAGGACGACCATCAATTCATCAATCAATCAATTTTAAGCTCCCAAAAACTCGACCGCTCTATAAACTAAAGCCTAGCTATTTACACAGATCAATGAAGTTGTTTTTACGTTTTACTAAGTGCGACCATGGTGAATTTGCATGCATGGTGAAATATTCTCTTGCGCTCTTTCTTCTTCCTCTTGCTTTTGTTACAGTTAGACATTTTATTGGTTTTGCTGCTGTTGTGAAAAAATGCAAAGTGCAGCTATATATAATAAAACTTTGTTGCTGTTTGCTAAGAAAGCTTTTCTCAACCGTTGTTGATCTAGAAGTAAAAGCTTTCCGGATGCTGCTGCTGTTGCTGTTGTTGCTGACTGCGCTGCTGGCGTTGACGTAACATTGCCGGCCATTCACAGTTAATGTTGCTGTTATTGTTGTTATTGTTTCTGCTGCTGCTGCTGTTGTTGCTGTGGTTATTGTTGCCGTTGATATTGTTGCTGGCAGCAGCGGCAGCCTCCAACTAAAATCATAAGTGCTGATATTCACCCATATCATACATGGGCATTGTGCCCATCACACTGTGCAGATGCGAATAGGCAACGGCGGCGGAGAGGGGCGGCATTTGGGAGGCGGCAACGGCAACGGCGGCGGCTGCAGCGCTGCTTTTGCTAGCAGCAGCTGCTGCTGCCGCCGCCGCGCTGGCAGCATGTTGCTGATGTTGTTGTTGCTGATGATGTTGCTGTTGCTGTAGACTCTGCTCGGCGCCAACATGTTGCAGTTGTTGCTGATGTTGATGCAAGCTATTGCCATTACTGCTGCTGTTGTTATTGTTGTTATGACTGCTGCTGGGCGATTGCTGTTGCTGCTGTGCGTGATGGGTGTGATGGGAGGCGGCTGAATGCTGTTGTTGTTGCTGCTGTTGTGCGCTTTGACTGGACAGCATGTTGCCCTCCATTTCAGAATCACTGGATGAGTCCAAATGTTGTTTGTCCGTCGAGCCGCTGCAATAAAAAAGACGAAAAGTTCATTAAAACCCATACACCGCTTTTTTCTCAGTGTAATCTTGTCATGTATGTGCTCTCACCTTTCAGCAACAACAAATGACATAATAATGTTTCATTCTTATTCAACACCATCCTTATGCTCTTATTTATTTATATTCCCCAAGGCCTCTCAAACTTTGCACTCTGGCAAAACAGATGCTTGAGCCGTCAACATCGTTTAAATTAAAATGTGTCAATTGCTGTAACTAATTTACTCTATGTAACAACAACAAGAACAACAACAACAGTAATATGTATATGGTTTATTTATAAACAAATGACAAATGACAGCTTGGGCAATTGAAAATAAAACCGGAAGGAAATTGTCTGACTGCATATTTTTACTCTCTCACTCTCTCTCTTTGTCTCTCTGCCCAAGCGCTAGGCATTTCTATAAATGGTTTCAATTTCAAAACGTGTGCAAGAGCAGCACAGCACGTACGAAAGGTGTCAGCGCTCACCCACACACACACACGCATGTATGTAAACAAACAAAAGAGAGAGGGGCTGGCAGCAGCAGCAGCACAAGTCCATACACAGTGCATTCCCCCAAGAGCGCCGTCGCATCTGATTTCAGTTATTTGAGCTGCGCTCTCGCAGTGTGTTTGTATTGCTTGCTCGCTCGCACCTTTGATCAAAAACTTAAGCAGCTTGACTTTTATTATTTGCGGCTGATTCTGTAAATGACTTTCAAGTGTCGTTTTTATCGCCACCGTTTGCCAACGAGGGTGGTAGCGTATATCGTGCTTACTCCCTCTCGCTCACACATTGGCCCAATTCCAGACATCATCGACAACGGCTTGGGAATTGAAACACACACACACACACACATATGTACATATTTATTTGTTATTCGTGTGCGTTCAATTTGTTGGTGCTAAACTGTCCTGACATTTTAATGGCTAATTCACAGCAACAACAACATTTGAAACTCGAGCAAACTGACATTATCGATATGACCAAGTGTGTGTGTGTACGTGTGTGTGTGTGCGTGTGTGTTTGTTTTGTTAATCTCAATCTTTGTCGCGATTCCCAATTGCCACGAACCCGTTTCAAGCGACAACAACAACAATAACAAAATTGATGACAACAACATCGACAAGGGGCCAAGGAAAAGAATAACATTTAAGCGCACACTCGACAAATTTGTGGCCAGAGATCATTGCGAACGATCTGACAAGATTGGCTGGCCTTTACACAATTCCCTTACAACACCCCCTTCCACCTTCCCGCCCCTTTAACAAGTTATTTGCTGACTCGCGATTTGCAATTCAAGCCATGCCGAGACCTTAAAGCTTCGAATTCAGATGCAGATAAAACTCGTAGAATGCCACATACGGCGATGGGTTGCAATCAGAATAGCAGACTTGCCGGCATCTTCACGCTGCCAGCTGTTGTGTGTGTGTGTGTGTAATTGTAGATTCTTTAATACAGTCAGCAATTCATAATTGCCATGCTATCCATTCTTGGCTACTTGGGGGCAGCCGTAGGATCGTTGAATCTCCAGTGTCAAGATGCTTTGGGTGTGGGCTTTTCTAGCTTTTGTTGAGTCATGACAAATTGAATTATTATCATATTATGCTCCCACACTTAACACAACTCTTATACTGTCTACTGCGTATAAGACTTAATAAACTGTTATAATCAAAAGTTCCCGTTGACATTTAAGTGAATTTTTAAAGACTCTTGCAAAGTGTCTCCTGTGTGCTGGCAAACAAAATCGATAATGGCCCAAAAAAAAAAATAAAATAAAAAGGGCGGTAGGAAAAACTCAACTATATATGTACATATATATATATAGTACAAACACAGATCTCTATGCAAACAGGCTGAGCAAACACACACAAAGCTAACCTCAAAATGAGAAATGGCAGCCATGCCCATCCCTGTCTCTGTCCCAGTCTCTGTCCCTGGCAATGGCCCTCCAGCACTATACAGCGAGCCGAGCCAAAAGTGGGGAGCAAACAAAAGGCAGGCAAGCAAGCAGCAGCAGCAGCAGCAGCATATAAACAATGATATCAAATTACCAGAATTTCATAGTTGTTGGTTTTGCTGTTTGCTGTTCGCTGCCGCCGCTGCTGTCTTTTAGCTCAATGCAACACTTATTAACACGGCAGCACACTGGGCGACAGGGATGAGAGAGAGAAAGAGAGAGAGAGAGAGACCGACCATTCGTATACACTACAAAACATCAGTCGAGTGTATTTTTATTTATAAGTAAGCTGCCTTCGCGGTAGCTTGCGCTTCCAAGGACAATCCCCTTCATACATGTATGTCACATAGAGCTTTTCAAAACAACAACAACATTCAACTTGACCAAGACTTTGGACATGTGTGTGGTCTTTCCAACTGGAAAGTTGTTGTTCTTGTTGTTTTTTTTTTGGGGTCCCATTGCTCATTGATGAGGAATTAATTTTTTACTTGTATGCTCAATTGATTTTGTTGTTGCTGCTGTTGTTGTTACTGGTTTTGCTTATTGGAGCTGCATTAAAGCAGATTCATTAGCTTGGCAATAATGGCATGATCGGATTATGTTTGGATCTTGACTTGAACTTGGCCAAATGAAACGAAATTAACTTGAACTTAGAATAGAACATTTTTCTTCTTGTTGTCCTTAGTGTTTTCGGCTAAAGGATAGCTTCAAAAAAATTACAGAAAATAAACTCTGTCATTGTTATCACAACGCGATGATCTTTTCAGCTGCATGGCATGCAATTAAAAAGCAACAAAATTATTAACAACAACAACAACAACAAAAACAAAACCAAAGAAAAACTGTCAAAACAAAGTGAAGCCAGCATAAAATGCGCCACACGCCAACAAACCATAAGATAAAATATTTACCATATGTTTATGTATATGTATAACGATGACTTTAATCGTTAAGATCATCTGTAAATTCGAAACTGAAACTGAAATTGAAACCGAAACGAATCGAAAGCGAAACACACACACACGCACACACACATAGTTGTAGACAATGGGACAATGCTTAGGAACAACTAAAACAACAACAACAAAAACTAGCTGAAATCTTCAAGCTTGAACAGCAACAACATTTACAACACTTAAAACAGCAACAACAACAACACCACACATGCGTAAATTAAATGATAATTTATGATCAACACCTTTTCAGATTCTTCTCTCTCTCCCCCTCTCCCTCTCTCTGTCTGTGTCTTGGGTTGACCGTTTAGTTGGGTGTCCTGCTGCGCACACGTCTCGAGATTTGTGTACCGATCGCGCAATGCGATAACTCAACCTGTTCGTTCCTTCCCCCCTTACCCTCTCTCTTTGGTTAGTTAACTCTTCGATCGATTCCCCAGTTATTTTTTTTATGTTTGTTTTCTGTTTTTTGTTTTGTTTTGATTGTGTGTGTGTGTTTTTCTTAACGATTTATTGGCTTATAATTTTTATTAGCAATGGAATTTCTTGGAAATCCTGCAACGATCTTAACCATATGATGGTGTCGTTCTGACTAGAGATATATATTTCTTTAAGCCACTATCGCTACCGCTTGGAGATTCTTTCAGTGATTTGTTTCTTGCATGGATGCCACTAAACAGCTGATATTTGTTTATTGATGTAGCTTTAAGAAGTTAGTTTGAGGTTTGAATTGCAGGTACTTAAAAAGAATCAATACCTCCTCGTTTTTAAACCGCTTTTCATACTTTGATGATACTTATAAAGCCAAAGTTTCTTTCAACGAAACTTAAACATGAGTATTGAAAGAAAACTTGTTTTCGAATTCAACAGAAAAGCTTAAACTACAAAATTAAATAGTTCTATATAACTAGAACTGCTGCAAAAGGGTTTTTCATACAGTTTTATCCCAAAATTATAATCACATTGTCAATAAAAGTTTCAAGTTTCAATTATTAAGTGATAAAAATAGTTTTGTTCTTCCTATTACCTGCCACTTGACCAATAAACTTTTGTTCTTTTTCTAAGTAAGCCTTAACACTTTCCCGTTGTTGTTGTTGTTTTTGTTAATACGTTAAGCAGCTTATAGTATTTATGCCATTGCCTACTCAAAAAGGCGAACTTCAATTTGTATCCACAAGAAGAAGAACAAGAAGCAAAGAAAACCAAGTGAAACCCTAGAAATTGAAGCAATACACGGCTGGCATTGAGGAAAAAAATGTGTCAGTGTCGAGAGGAGAATAAGTGCAAGAACTTTTTTTAGAGGGTGGGATCAATTAGAAGGCAATCTTATGCGATAAGAGGTGCACCAACGATATCTAATTATAGTACATAAGCAAATCACTTGACACAGTCGGCCCACCCGATGTGCAGTAGGCTAGCCCCCTACCCTTTATATTCTAAACAACAAAAACAACTTTAGTTCCATACCGGTCCATCATCATCGACGACATCATTATCAACGCCATCAACTCAAATGCGTCACGGAACTCCAGAAAAAAAAAAACGGGAACACTGAAACACATAGTCTCTGTATATGCTCTGTTACACACACACACACACAACAAACACAAAAGCACAACAGTGTGAGCGAAAGCGAGAGAGAGCAAGCTAGTGAGAGACAGCGACGGCGACGGCGACGGCAAAGACGGGCAAAAGCGCAAAATACATAATAATAAAAACAGAATGTACAATAAAACGAATAAAAATGAATAACGAAGCGACGTCAACGTCAGCGTCGGCGACAACGACACAACAACAACAACGGCTACGGCGCTGAGGCGAACGAATAAAGAACACACGCACATTTTGTGATGGGTAACCTGATACTCTATCCAGCTACCCTCCAGCCAACCGTGGCATTCGACGAACGGCGACGGCAAAAAGCAAACGCAAAAACGATGAGCCCAACAGCTAAACGAGAGATCGACACACACACACACACATACACGCATTTAAGTGAAATGAACATCAAGCAGACTGTGTAAAACTGTGGGGAATTGTGCACCATTGGAACCCTGGAACTCTTCTCTCTCTCTCTTTCTCGCATTTTGAAGTATTTTATCGACTGCTGCTGCTGGTATTGTTGTGAAGCATTAATAAATACTATGACAAAGGTGTATTGCATTTGTATTTTGGAATCCTGGAATTGTGATTTCCACTCAACTGTCAATAGTTTTACAATATGATGGTGTTTACTTTATGTACACTTTATCTTTTGTAGTAGGCATTTTGAAATACTTTCGATCAACTAAATTTTTGTACAAAAACAACAAAAAAACAACATGCGCAATATCTGGAAGAAGCCACTGCACAAGCGGAAAGTCGTAAGCTCTTTAGCTCTTATACTTCCTTTTGCTCTCTCTCTCTCTTACAAAGCTTTTTCACTCTCTGCGATTAGTGGGCAAATGTAACGTGGTCAGGCCGTTTGGTATACTATGCGCAACCACTGGTGGATCACCTGTTCGATGTATGGGTGCAACAATTACCCTTTCCAACACTGTTCAAATGTGTTTATACATGCGGTCTGCTCTTCTTCATTATGCTACCGATCCTGTACCCCATGATGATATTGGCCGCCTATTATGCAATACTACAGTATGTGGGAGAGAGGCATTGGCAAATGGAATTCTCAAATAAGTTGGATCTTTTGGGCGCCATATCGAATCTATATCACTTTCAGATCACCAATAAGCTCTATATACTGTTTGTGACAATGCAAATAGATCGTTATCGGATCGTTGTAACAGCCATATCCTCAGTTATTGACTATATGCGTATGGCATTAACCGTTGTTTATAGTTGAAAACGCATTTTCTAATATTTGGTACATTAAATTTTGATCTTTTTTTTTATGAATTTGTATAGTTTTCAAGTACTTTTTTTTTTGTAAAAACATATAAAATCCCACAAAAACTGTATTTTATTTGTGAACACTTAAAAGTTTGGTCAGAAAATTGAATATTTTGGCTTAGATTGCATCAGTTGGTTGCTCTAAACTAATACTGCCACATGTCGAGCTACATTTCAAATCAGTAAAGTAAATACACTGCAAAAAAAACACATTACTTTGCCTAAAGCTTGACAGCTTAAGACTAAGAATATATTTGTTTAGCATTTAATGATTTTTCTAAGTGCATAAATTACTATTTCCATTACACACACGCAAAACAAAAACAAAACTTTGCAATTTGGCGCTGCTACTTTAACTTTTTGTTGTTGTTGTTGCTGCTGTTGCCTCGACGTTGCAAGAGAGCCATAAACATATATCAGGTTACCAACAACAATAATACAAAAAAAAGCAGTGAGGACGAGCGCTAAAACTAACGTAGATACAAACAGCCTAGAGTATGTGTAAGTATCTGTGAGATACTTTTGTCAGCTGCACATCGCTTAGTGTGTGTGTGTGTGTGTTTTGCGGTTGCCACGGCAGCCAACTTTTAATTTTATTATAACAATATATCGTTATTATTATTGTTTTTAACTTTAGTTCTCATTCCTTTTTTGTAGTTACTTTTTTTAGTAACAAATCTAAAATGTAGTTTGAAAATGATTGCCGGCCACTTCAAAAACCGAATACACTTAGTTTTTTCTTATTTACACTTCACATGACTTTCTTCACGAGAGTTGAGAGAGGAGAGCAAACAAAAAAAAAAAGGATGCTCGAAAAGGATGTTTAATATTTGAGCAAAAGCATTTCCCTATCAGCAATCAGGCATCTGAAAAACAGACCGCTGCAAACCCAAAAATGCTGTTTTTCTAACTATTTGCTTAAGGCAAGGAAATGCAGATGTTCTCCTGTGTTGTTTGTCTCTAGAAGAGAGAAAAAAAAACGTTTGACCATGTCTGTCACACATATGTATGATGAAAATGCCTATGAAAACAAAGTGTTAAACAAATAACATTATAAATATATTTGTGTCAGAGAATATGGCCGTGTCCTTGACACTAATTGGCCAAAGAACGCCCACAAAACAACAACCACAATTTAACCTTGCCACAAGCAAGCCGCAAGTAATTGAAAATTAAATGCTAATTTCATATTGCACGCGTTGTCGCTTAACCCAAAAATAAAATATAAAATATATAACAATAAATTTAGTATGTAGAAGAAAAAAAAAACTTACTCTTTATGCTCGGCGGCGCGATCTCTTTGTCGTCGATTCTTGAACCAATTGGAAACCTGTAAATGTGTAAAATACATAAAAAGATTTATAAATAGACAAATACATCATTTAGCTGTAGGTTTATATGATTAATGACATGCAATTAACTTGTTGCCAGCTCGGAATGTGCACAAATGAAAAGTTTTGGCAATGCATTAAGATAAGAGAGAGAGAGAAAGAGAGAGAGAGAGAAGGCGGGGGGTATAGACTCACCTGTGTTGTTGTCAGTCCTGTTGCCTCGGCGAGGTCGCGTTTCTCACGTGGCGATGGATATGGATTATGCGCATACCAATCTCTCAATACTGAACGCGATTTCTCCTAAAACAAAATGTAGTTTGATTAGCTAAGTTTAGATATTTTTGTTATAGCCAACGTTTTCTTTGTTCAAATAATGTGTTAACGAATGTTAAACCGAAGATTGTTAAGTTTTAAGCTCTTTTTAAAGAATGTTTTTTTATAGGAATAATATTTAGAAAAGTTTACCTAACTCGAATCTATTCTATTTTGCTGCTATTAACATTATGTTTTAAAAATTGCTTTGTGAAAGAATTGTTATATATTAGAGTTCCCAACTAATCCTTAGAGATAACCACAATGTTTACAATCAAATTAAAACATAATCGACTGCTGTAATGGTATCAAAGTTTAGAGCAAACCTTTCTCAAAGCTCTTTTATTGTTTTTATGCCTTTAGAGTTTAAGCTAACTTTTATTTCAAGCTAACTTTACTTGTTTCTTTACTGCATCTAAGCTTTGCCTTGTTAAAAGCCAAAATACCCTTTTTTTAATCAATTGAAAGCCTGCACAAGATAAAGCACAAGTGTAAACAGAATGTCAGGAAATGAAGGCGTTGCCCAGCACTACTCAGGTGTGTGTGTGTGTGTAACGAACTCTCCCAGTTTTCATTGTCGTAGTCAACTGTTAACCGCATTGAGAGCCAGGACAGCGAACATTTCTACGATTTCATTTTGCTGCCCCCTTTTTTTTGTTTTTTGCATATTGTTGTTGTGAAAGGAGCAGAGAAGAAGAAGAAGAAGAGTGTGTTTGTCTCACCTTAAAACAGTAGCTCGTCTCCTCGCCATCCCAAATGGTGCGGGGCAATGGAAATTTACGACGAACACGATATTTGCCCACAGCACCCAAAGGTCTTCCGCGCAGTTTTTCGGCTTCCACATAATGCGCTACAGTACATGAAATATTTTTTCGGGTTATTTAATGATAAGAAGAGGGAAGGGGTTAATGTCTCACCTTTCAACCACAGAGCCTGCAGCTTGGCATGATTCTGTGCGGAGAAGTGATGATGTTCGAGCAGCCGATACAGCTCCTTGTACTGGCCACGATGGAATGCGACGACCGCCTTGGCCTTTAGCACAGATTCATTCAGTTGCAGTTTATCACATTGTGGCAGCGACCAAAGGAAGCGTCCCAGTCTTTCGATATTGCCAGCCTGTTGCAGCACCTAACACAAACAAGAAAAACCCAAATGAATGTCAAACTGTAATGTGTAACTAGTTTTGGCTACAGCTTACCTCACACACACAGGCCACCTGCTCCTGGGTGAAGCCAAAGCTGGGCAAAGTTTCGCGTCCCGCTGAACTAAGTCCACCGCCGCCGCCGCCGGCTCCATTGCTGCTGCTGTTTAGATGCAGTCCAGTGGCTGTCATGCCACCAACGCCTACGCCCAAACCACCAACACCACCTGCTCCACCTGCTGCTGCTGCTGCTACTCCTCCTCCTCCTCCTCCTCCTCCATTGTGCGTTAGCATATCGAGATTATTGTTATTATTGCTTGTGCTATTGTTATTGTTGTTATTGTTGTTGTTGTGTAGGGCAACTAGCGAACCACTGAGACCCGTGGGGCTATAGGGCGGTGTGTGGCGTGCGGTAAGCACAGCAGCCGCATTTGCAGCGGCCAAGTCATAGAAATCGGTGGCGGGATGTTGCAGCATACTTTGTGTGGCCTGCCGTTGGGGCAATCCAATGTGGCTCCAAATGGCTACTCAACAATTGATCCCCGTCCACAGATACCAACCACCTAACGACTCACTTAAATACGCATCGATTATGGTTTAAATACTTTTTCAAGTTTCTCTTTGGTTTTTTGAGCGCTGCAAAGAACGAAAAAGAAGAGTTATTAAAGTAAAGAATATTCATATTGAAATAAAACTAGAAAACAAGTTCTTTTAAGTTGGTTTTCGGGGTTAAGTTAAGTATGAAGAAAGTGTTTTTAAGGGTTTTTTTTACTATCCTATTTATTACAAGAAAATCTTTGATTAACTCAAAAACAAAGCTTAAATATCACGAATTAATATATATTTAAAGGTTTTTTTGAATCGTTTTGAGCTGAAGTCTGCTTTGTTACCAAAACTGTTAACTTGAAACTTGTTTTTATACATCTATCTGAAAAGTAAGAGTTAAACTATATCTTTTTTGCCACAAACCAACTTAATTAAACTTAAAAATATAGCTTACTAAATAAAACTTATGTAGAATTATGTTTTATAAGTTGTTTTTCTATATTTTAACTTAACGATTAGCTTCAAAATTGTTCTAAGACAAGCAAGAGACTTAAAATATATGCTCTACTTGTTATAGATACTCCAATACCTGAAAAACTCTTACCCAATCAATATACCTTATAGCTTAACGATTCCAAACTTGTTAATGCTAGCAGCCAATATTTTTGTTTAAAAAGCAGAACTTAATATTATCTAGCTAATTGCTAGTAAAAATTGCTCATATTTTTATTGCCTGCTAATTATTTGAGTAAATGTTTTGTTTAGCATAAAAAAAAACGCTAATTGAGACACATTAAAACTGTTGAAATTGCCATAAATGTACAAAAGAAAAACATTGCCAAGCAGTTATGAAATAAAAACATAAGAAAAATAATCTTTTCCATACTCTATCGACCCCATGTTGTCAAAGTTAATTAGTTGATTTGGTTGATTGGTTAATGGCACAGGTGCACGAGTCTAATGCAAATATTCATTCAATTACTATTAACAACAAAATATGGTTTATATATATATATATATATATGTTTGTGCTTAGCTCTGTCTAGCGATGACAAGAATCTAAACGAAAATAAACTTTTACACAATATTATTAAATGGGGCGAATGGTTTTTTTCTGCTGCTGCTGCTGCTGTTCAGTGTTATTGCTTATGTAGAAAATATTCTAAAATTACCAAAGCGTTGCCTGCCAGCCTGCCTGCCAGCTTGCCACAGAGAGCAACAGATAGAATATCTGCACACAAGAGGTCAGTGCAATTGATCGTTGGGCCAACGCATAGATAGATACCAAAAGAAAAAAAGAATTTGAGATTTAAGCTGTTAGAGATCTGATGACGCTATATATATATATATATATAGAACGTATATGTTTTCAAAATTGAGGCAACTGCGCCGCAATACGATTCTAGATATTCTTGGATCTGTTTTCAATTCTTCTTCCTCTTCTTCATCTCTCTCGTTTCGCTCGGTGTGTGAGGCAGATTATATATACAAATACGAAACGATTTGGCTGCTGCGGCTGCCTGTAACAAAAATACCAACGCCAAGTTGCGCTCCTCTTGAGTCATCAACCTAGGCCTCTCTCTCTCTCTCTCTCTCTCTCTCTCTCTCTGTTGCCTACCCTTGGTGGCATAGTCTCAATCGCCTTTTTGGCTTGTTTCATGTTTGACGCAAGTAAACAAGCTAAAATGCTTGCCGTTCTGTGCCTGATCGTGAAACGAAATACGCTATAGAATTTTTCTCTATATATCTGCACGTTACTTGCTGATATTGTGTACAACATCATATGATATATATATATATATACACACAATCGGTTCATGTTCAAGTAGTTTTGTTTCGAAATTTGCAATAAATATTGCATGAAATGTTCTGTTTTGCATCAAAGTTTGCTTTCTGGCCTGCATTAGAAGTGAAAGAATGAGAATTTCTTTTGAAAGTTCAGTAAAAATAGTTCAAGTTTTCTTCAAGTCAGTTGTGTTTTGAAAGGGAATACATTTTAAATCAAACCAACCTTAACTTTTATTCAAGAAAATATTAATAAAACTATTTAAAACGCTTTTCTACTTTAGGTTTCAATAAGAGAATAAATTCTTTATATGTAAGATAAAGTTAAATGAAGTAATTTAAACGCTATGAGCGGATTTATATTAAAAAAAATATATTCTTCTTCTAGTGCAATGCTTATTATATAAGTAAATCATTAACGAATTGTTAAAAATGTTTATATATAAAATACCCGAAACTTTAATACAAGAAAATTGTAAAAAAAAACACACAAAAATTCATTATAAAAACATTAAACACAAGTTAATTTGTTTAAGATATCGTATCTTTAGTTTTAGTTTATTAGCATTATTTTGAAGTCTTTGGAGGAATGTTAGAAGCAAGTAGCTCATTGGTTAATAGCTAGATATGATCTATGAAGTTTTTGCTCTCACAGCAAACCTTAAAGATACTTTATCTAGATGGTAAAAGGGCTTTTAGCTGTTTAGCTGCTGTTCATTTTCTTCTATGTTATCTGGTTTGTGTGGCAAAGAAATAAACTTAAAAATCTATTTAAATTTATGTTCAACTATGTTTAACTTTTACCAAAGCAGCGCCAAAGAAAATTTCGAATATGTTATCTGTCACATATTTGTTTTCTTTAGTTGTGTGTGTGCGTGTGTGTGTGTGTGTGTTGGCTTTGACTTTTATAAGCTTTTAATTTGAGTGTTATTGTGATTATTGTCTTTGCTTGTTGTTGTTTGTTTTTGTTTGCCTGTCAATTTAACTGCATGCGGGAGCGTTTCGTTCCATACCAAAAAAAACAAACCTGAAAGCGGACACCTTCCCATTCGGGCCATGGCTTATAGCTGCATCTATTACTACACATGTGTGTGTGTGTTTTATAGAGTTGTCGTCCAACTGTTTTTTTGTGTTAATTAAATCGTGCATTCAATCGACGATTCTTTTGTTGCTTAAAGTCCAATTAGTTTCTAATTAAAATCGCATCTAATAAAAAACTTTTTAATTTAGTGCATAGTTTGTGTGATTTGTAAGCTTTAATCAAGAGAAGAATGAAATGTTGAAAAGATAATAGATTAAATGTTTTCTCACTGCACTGAATACAGTTTGACAAGCACTGTGCTATGTTCAAGCTTTGAAAGAAAACTAAAGCTTACACTCGACTAACCGTTACCGTTACTCAAGTGCACGGCTCCCTGTAACGGTACCAATCCGTAGCCAGAGACGAAAAGCAAAAAGAAAACAAAAACAAAAACAAAAACAGTTTTCACTGCAAATTATCGAAAATATTGCAAGTCTGTGTTTATACAATGTAATCGAACAAATGTGAAGCTGTTATTGCACATTTATAGTGAAATAAAAACAAACGGACCGCTTACTAAGCCATACACAATGCACGTATCTGTAAGATACAGCTTGGTATAAAATTTGATTTGATCGTTCATATATGGCATATATATATATATATAGCATTTGGTTGGTATTTAATTGCCAGCTGTATATTGCAAGTATGTAATGAATGAAATTTGTCAACTTAATGTGCTGTTCGCTGGGGCGTGGCCAACACACACACACGCACACACACACACACACATTTATCTGTTGTTGCTGTAAAATTCGCATTTTAAATTGCCCAAACAACCGCCCAACGATTCGCATCTTTTTGAATGAAATACTTTCTCTCTCTCTCTCTCTCTCTGTGTGTTTACGCAAATTAAAATAAAATTTCAACGCAAGTGCGTAAAATCATCAAAGCAACAATTTGCTATCCCTTTGCATTATGCAAAAAACCAAAAAACCAAAACAAACAAAAATCTCATCTTCATGCCAGGTCAATTTGTGATTTTCTTGCTGAGCATCTATCTAATCTTTAAAGTGTTTCATCCTGTGAAATTTCACAAATAATTATAGCAAATTTGTAAAACGTCGTCTATTTTTATAGCCCCAAACTTCATTGCAACAATGTGTGTCATAGAAAGAGATTAAATGCAACTACAGTAGTCTTTGACTGTAGTTTACAGCATGTTTTAGTGGATTTTAAACATGCTTTGCATATTAAACATGGTTAAGTTAATGAAATTAATAATAGTTGTGAACTTTTCTGCAAAGTTTTGCCAAAGAAATCTACTTTTTAGATACACAAAAGATAAAACCCCAAAACATAGCTAAAACCCATAAAAAGTTAAGAACTTTTGTTTCTTTCTCAGCTTAGCTTGTTTAAAAAATGTTTTCAGATGTTTTTTTTATAAGAATTAAAAGTTTACATAACAAGTTTAACAATTTTACTCTTTCGATACTTTTAAAGACTTTTAGACTTTTTCTAGTAAGGAACTCTTAATAATCCTTTAGACTACATAAATCATTCGCTTTTTGCCCAAGATAATGAAACGCAAATCTGTACAATCTGGCAACAGCTGTGGTTTAAGTTTCTACAAATCATAAATCACATTCTGATGACATGCACGCGTTGTCCAATAAATATTGAATAAAGACACTAAAAGCAAACTCAATTTAAATGCTAAACATTGTGAAAACGAAAAGCGATCGAAATTAATAAACAATTCGCATGCAGAAAGCGACAAAAGTGGCAATAAAAAAAAAAAACGCCCACAAAGAGAAGAAAATAATAATTGTTTTTATTCATATGATTTGGTTTTAAAGTTTTTCTTGTGTTTTTTCTTTTGTATACAAAAATAAACAATTTGCAAAGGCGAGCAAAGTATCTCACGGATAGCCACAAGGCTCTTTCTCTCTATTTCTGTTAGCCATGATGAATGAATGACAACTGGAATGCTTTTGTTTATTTTCATTTTCATATTTTGTTAATTAAAGCAGCAAAACTTTGCCAAAATGTTTTTCGCTTTTTTCCACAAATTGGCTATTTACATATTTTACACTAAAGTATAGTTTAGATCAGGGTAATATTGGAATTGTTTGGGTGTTAGAAACTTAGTTTTAGATTGTGAATCATATAAGTTTATTTATGGCATTAGTCATGCTATAAAGAAATAAATCCAGCTATTGAATATCATAACATTAGTAATGTTTGTTTAACAATATAAACAGTTTATTGTTTAGATTTTACATGTGTTGGAAATCGATACTTGAATAAGTTATTAACTTATATATTTTTAATATTATCTCTATGATTATTTCTATCAGAAAGTAAGCTTAAAAAGACCGTCGGCATTTGTTTTTAGTCCAGATGTCAACTCACCTGTGTTTATAACTCTATAATATTATTATTAATATTATTATTATAATGTTTATCACTGTTGCAGCTGTGTATCCGTTTTGTGTTACTTTTATATGCTGCTGTTTTATGCATTTGCTTTGCTCTTGCAACATTCGCGGCAGTTGCAATATTTAAAAGGGCTTTTGCTCAAACTTTTTCTGTGAATTTTGCTTTGAATGATATGTGCCATAAGGCAACACACACACACACACACACACACACAACACACTCACTGAATGCCTTAACGAAAATAACTATAAAATTCTCATACGCACTGTGAGCATTTGTTTAAGAAACACGTGTCGCTTCTTGCGACTTTTATAAATTGCATACAAGAGCGGTTGGGATAAACATAAAACTACAACATTTGATAAAACGTTGTTTTGTTTTTTGAAAATTTTTCTCTATATATATATTGTGTGCGCACGTTTGCCGATTTATTTTGAGTATTTTAGTGCTCCGTTTGGATTCTATTCCTGTGTGCGTTGTTGTTGTTGCGTTTGTTTATTGTCGTTTTTTGTTATTGCCTTAAGATCGTTGCCGGCGGTGGCCACAAAGCGACGAGCAAAACAGCGTTAAATTCGAGCGAACGAGCGAACCGCGAACCAACTACGAACCGCAAGCGAGCAACGCAAGAGAGAAACTAAACGCAACAGCATTGAAAATATACAAAAGAACCGAGAAGGCTGCCAAGGCACAAACGCAATGGCCAACCGAAGCGAAGCGACTCAGTGCTGAGTGTGTGTGTGTGTGTGTGTGTGTGTGAGAGAGTTTCGTTAGTGGTTGCCAACGATTGAGTGGCAGTGGGAGTGAGAGGGCAAATGCCTAACGTTTCTACAAATGCTTGTCAAACTGTTGATGCTGCTCTCTTCACAGTGAATTGCTCAATTAGGCAGAGAGAGGGAGAGCAAAGGGAGAGCGAGATGGAGTGGCGCTTAAAGTGATGGCACAAAGTGAAGAGACAATTAAAATGACAATAAAATAATTTATGTTATTTAAATAGTAGCATTAATATATATTTCCAGTTTTACTATTCCACTAACAACAACTCCATTTGCTGTAAAAAAAAACAACCAGCACATTAATTCTGTCCACCAGTGTTCAACAGTAATTTCCTTGCGCGATCTGTTGCTCTTTACAGTTTGATGGCAACTGTCTGTGCACTGCCAAAGAGACACGCTCAGTGTGTGCGAAAGAGACAGCAGGCAAACAGGTTATATTGTTCGTAAATTGCTTATTGTTATCAACGCTGGCAACGCCTACTCCATGCTACCTGTTCACACAAACACACAAACACACACACATACATGCAGTTACAAGACGCCGATTGGTCAGCTTATTCGCATATGCGACATGCGCAATGGCCGCCATATTGATAATGCTAAATGAGCGTATGTATGTATACATGTATGTATGTATATATATGCAGGTACATATGCAGTGAGCCTTGTAGGCTTGAATGCCATCTAACTCCTGCCGCCCAAGGATGCCACTACTGAGTATTTCCCATTTAATTATGTTACTCTTTGTATTTCATTTCCATTGATGCTGTAATTGTAAATGTTGTTGTTGTTTTAGTTGTGATTCCAAAAGGATTTGCTTGGATTACGGTTGCAGTTTCACAGTAAAATGTGGTTTTTAATTTAGCCATGGCTTGCAATTATCAAACGAAATATAATAAATTCTCTGCTTGGATTTTATTCTTTTGAAATTGTGTAAAATTGCGGTCAAATTGCATTGCAAACATTTAAATTTTCCTAAAGCTCAACAGAATTTAAACGAGCAATGACTCTAAGACCGCTAAGGCCATATGCTACTCAAACTTTAACTGCACTGAAAGAAAGCTTTACCCTAGGCTAAGACCACCCAAAATAATCGAATAATTCTAAACTTGTCTCAACAAAAAATTCAAAATCTAATCACATTAATATTGATTAAATCGTATAGCAAACGAATACTGCTAAGATTAACAGTTTTTGGTTGCAACCTGGCGCCAGTCTTGTGGCACATAACGTAGGTGGCAGCAATCCATAAAGATCTTTAAACAAATTGCATATCGATTTCGAGTGGAATGTGATATTGAAATTTTGGCGCCAGCTCAGGCAACTAGCGACTAGAGAGAATATATATATGTTTGGAGAATTAGAGAATCATCAAATTTACATAATAACAGATCATGTTTCAAAACCACCAACTGGCTAATACAACAGAAACACAAACAAACGACAACAGTTGGCATTGAGGGAAGAACATAAAAAACGAACGAACAAGATAAGAAATCTTGTACAACATGAATGAGAAAAACAAATACAAAAAGATGCTTCAACACCAACAATCAATGTGGTTAACAGATGCCCAAAAGAAAGTTCTATCCAAGAGCATCAGTTGTTTGATATAGGCTTACCCCAAACCCCTCACTCCCTTACTCCACACCAGACCTTAGCTCGTTACTAGTTCCATTGAAAAAAATGAAAAAAAATGCTGGGGTGTTAAAAATGAAGATAATATAAACGAAAAGATGTTGCGCACGCGCCTAGACTCTTGGAAAGTCACCTGCTGTGGCACAACGGACAGCGGAGACCCGCAACATGGTTTATGAAGTGTTTTGTGTAAACAAAGCGCCTCTCAGCTAACCCCTCCTCGGCGCCTCCTCTATATATATATATAGTTTTTGGATTTCATTTTACGCACATTGTAAATCATTATTTTGTTTTCGGTGTTTTCGGGGGGAGGGGGCGGTGCGGTTTTAGTACAACTTGTGTGTTATTAATTTAGTTGAAATGATTATTAATTTAACGTCATAAATCTTTTGCAACCCGTTGCGTTGCCCAAAATGTATTCAACTCTGCATGATTTTTGGTTTTATTTTCGTTTTCCCAGATACGTGTGGGTAATTAGCTTTAAATATTTCAAAAACATCTTTCTTTTTGCTTGTTCAAATTTGTGCTTATTGTTCGAAAGTTGTTGATAAAAATCATAAATGCATTGAGTTAAGTATAAATGGCTTTTTCAAGGTCTAATGCCAAGTAGAGTTCGTGAATGGCTTAAAAATTTATTAAGATAAATAGTTTTTGTTAGTTTTATTTATTTTTATGTTTGTTTTCTTATTATAATTATATAAAAATTTTGGTTTATTACTTGAGATATGAGGAAGAACTTAAGTTGGATAGAAAACTTCTTCTAATCAAGTTTTCCACTGATAAAACTTAAATCAATTACTTCTAACTCTTTAAACCTTAAGATTAGCCAAGTTCTTCTGCATTTGATTTATGTTATTCGCTTATAATTCGTGTTATTAAACTTAATACTTTAAGCTCTCAAAGGCACAATCCTTTCTATTCAAGTCACAATACGCAAACCGGAAACTGGAAAGTTCATTCACACGCCTCCTTAAACCTAATCTTCCCTTCACAATTGAAGGTACACATTACTCTTACAATGTTCGCTAATAATTGCGGCGGCAATTCAATTATCAATACAAAGCGAGAGAGAGAGAGAGAGAGAGAGGGGGAGGCGAAAGGGTTGGCAGTTAAAGTTAGCCAGGTTTATTATGCAATTGCCATGTAATTTGCCACGAATTATTCATATTAAAAATGACTTGACAAAGGGGCGAGTATGGGGAGGAGGGGAGATGGAGTGGTTAGCTACAAGTAAGCAATTTTCACGCGTTTTGGTAACTTTAAACGGTGGGCAATAATAATCGCCGACACATAAATATTACAAGGCATCTGACAACTGAAAATTATCTGCTTCACTCACGAGCCATTTAAATCAATTTTACACTTTCGAGTTTCACAGGCCAGGCCATAAGAGCCAGTCGAGAGCCAGTCGAGAGCCAGGCCCCGAAAGCTTAGTGGAGAGCGGGAGAGGGGAGGGGCTGGGAAATTGAAATTTATTGAAAAAATGATGACAAACGAACTGAAATAAGCAGCGGCAGCAGCTGCAAGGTGGTCCTCGGAGGTGTGACGTGAGAAGTTGAAATTTAAGGCACATATATATGTATTATATGTTGGTCAAGATAGTGCTCTGATTAGGGTTGTCAAGTGTTTTAATGTCTTTAATATTTTACTTTTTGAGTGAATTTGTATTGAAAACATCGGTTTTTGACTAATTCTTCCATGGAAAAAGTTAAGTAATTCAAGTAAAAAAGTCTTTTATAAATGTTTTCTTTCTTTTCTTTTCATTTTTATTCTTTCAAATTGTTTTTGTTAATATTTTAAGTAAAATTCACTTTTGTTAAACTCTTTAAATAATTTTAATTGCTACTCAAGGCATCCATATTGTACTTAAATCATACAAAATTCTATATTAACCCTTTAAATAAATCTTTTCTGTATATTTTACTAACAATAATGTAAAAAGTTGATCTCAAATAACTATTTTAGTAGTTTTTTTTTTGTTTAGTTTAAAAGTATTTTAGTTCAACTTAAAGCAAAAGTCGAGCAAATAAAGATTGGCTTGACAACTCTGGCCAGGGCTCACATGTTGCCTGTGTGGCATGTCATAAACGTTGTCTGCCAGTTGCTCGTTGCATGTTGTTTCCCCCCCAAACGGTTAGCCACCAACAAGTTGGACACTTTGCGAAACGTTTAAACCAACAATTACGCGAGCATAAATCAAACCGTCGAGTGGAAAAAAAGAGAGAGAGAGAGAGAGAGCAAAGTGTTGGAGTGCCAGGCGGGCGGTCCTCCAAAGAGTCGCGTGCAGCTCAACAGATAGATGCAGAGGCACAAAGGAAGATAGGCGATGGTGTTGCTGATGCTGCTGTTGCACGCCGCGCCTACTGCCTGCTGCTGCTGCTGCTGGCCAAATGATGAGGATCTGCGAGTGCCTGGAATGCTATACACCAGCAGCAGCTCCGAAACTCTGCCAACACCGACACCGACACCATCTGCGCTGTCACAACAGCAACGCCTCAGTCTCCCTTTGGAGCGCTGCGCCAGCTCGTTGCTTATTGGTTTCAGGTGTCAATAAATAATGGCGCGGCACTTGCTGATCTTGTTGAGATTAGATGGTGTGTGTGTGTGTGTGTGTCGTCTCGGGCTGCAGCTACTCGAAGCGATAAGAAATTTAAATAATTTTCATATTAATTAAACACTTTAAAAACAATTTGCCTGAGCAGCTTAATTGAATGTTGCATGCGTCAAGGACGATGCCAAGCAGCGGGCTTTGCAGTTTTTTCTTCCTAGGGTTTTTTTGTTTATTAATACTTTATATCTTTGGTTTCCGTTTCTTCTTTGTCTAAATTCAAACTTAAAGCGTTTCAAATTGATGTAAAAGTTTTAACTAATTCTTATATAAGAACTTCTTCTGCAAGATCCTTAAACTTAGTCAATACTTTACCATTAATAAAGTTTATTTCTTCAGTTCATTCTTATCATTTTCTTGCAACTTTTTCATCTTTAACTTGACTTTTCTCAATGTTCAATTTAATAAAATTTATTTGATTATTTTTTGGACACTTATAAATAACCAATTTCCTCTCACAAATCCTTCCTTTTGGCTACCTTAAAAAAACCCACACACCGAGAAAGAGCTGGAGAGAGAGAGAGAGAGGGAGAGAGGAGCGGAGGAAGAGTTCATATTGAAGCCGTTGAATAAATCAACGCCAACAAATAAACAAAAATTGAATTGTGGTCAAATGCTTGCGGCGCTTCGACCCGAAACCAACAACAACAACAACAACAGCGAAAAAAGCCAAGTTGCCTGCCAAAGGTGTTAATATTCAATTAAAATTCTAGGGATACAAGCAAAAAAAAAATATATATAAAGAGAAACTACCTAATAAATTAAAGCTCAACAAGCCGACTTGCCAATTTCAATTTGTTTTCGTATCATTTTTCTTGTTTGCGTCTCTCTGCCAACTGCTGCAACATCTCCCTGACTCCACCTCTCCACTCACAGCTGATTGAGGCAGGATTGTGGCTGTCTGACTGTTTGGCATTATTTATTGAGCTGCGCAGGTGGCAAAGCAACAACAACAACAACAAGAAAAGTTAAACTTAAGTTTCCTCTAAACGCATTTCAGAGCTTGTTCAGTTGCCATTTTATGAATGTGTGAAGCTGCCGTTTAAAGCAATTAGTTAGTATATTCATAGTAAAAATGAGCTTAAAGTCAAGTTTCAATTGCTCTAAAACTTTCCATACAAGCTCTATTGCTATTGGCTAACTTATATTCGATTTAATCGAAAGATCTACAAACTCAAACTTGTCAAATCCGAATTGCGATCGCAAACATTATCAGTTTACATTTCAAGTAAACTTAATCAAATGGCCCAAATGGTCGTTAGTGCCGCGTGCCACAGCAAAAGCAACAGCAAAAACAACAGCAAAGCACTGCGTGTGATCGTGTAATCGATGTTTGTACTTAGTCTGACATTTGTACTTACACACAAGCACGCCATGATATCGATTTAATGGACCCGCCAGCACAAAACATGCACACATATACACCAACAGACGATTGACAGCACGCACCAATGCAAATGGGATAGAAAGAGATGAGAGAGTTCAAGCTTACAAGAGCGTGATATTAATCGCCGTTAGTGTGGATTACGCGTAAGTGAGAGAGAGAGAGAGAGATAGAGCCGTGGGGTCGAGTGCGCTTAGCTTGTTGTTGTGATTTGCTTGCAATGCGAAATGTACAGTGGAACAAGGTGGACATACATATGTGACTTTCAAGAAATGGAACTACAATTGTGCTCTTTTATGTTATTATTTTACTTATACTTGCGTTACACTTACACTGCTAGAAGCCTTCTTATATTCAGCCTGCTGCTGCCTGTCCTGACTGCTCCACTGTGCAATAAGCTGTTAGTTGCAAGCAACTCCGCATGTGGTCCACTGCGTGTCGGTTTTTTACTGAATTGAAAACTGTATGCTGCTGGCAGATCAGACAATCATCCAATCCCACTAAATACTTGCTAACAATTTGTTTTTAAAGATGGTTTTCAGCTTGATTGTGCTCAAAGCCTGATTAGTGTCAATTGTCTTGAATGTATCTTGATTAAAAATTAGATTACTTTACTATATACTTACTTTTACCTAGCTATTTAAAGAATGACATTCAAGTACGAAGACGTTTATATTTCACCCACAACGAACGAAATGATGGCAAAAACTTCAATGAGATTTTAACATTAACTCATAAATTAATCTGTGTGTTGGCTGTTTAGCAAAAAAGAAACTTTTTTTGGTCGTAGAAATGTCTTATGTGCTCAAAAGTCACATTAGAAGGTATTAAAATAATTTCAAAACACATAAATTATGAATTATTGCCCACACACAACATGCACGTTGCACATCACGTACTCGTGCCCCATGTCTGTGCGATACACTGCGAAAAAAAATCAGCTACAATAACAAATAAAAACTAGAAATGATTGTAATTTATATAAAATACTTAAAAATTTTGTTTTTACAGTTCAAAAAACGCATTTAATATTTGATTTTGATAAATTTTGTAGAAAATTTGTTGGTAAATAAAGAAAATATATATTTTTATGCTCTTTTTAAGTACATATATCAATATAAATTTGTTGAATTTTATTTCTCATTGCTTAAAAAGCTTTGTTTGACAAATTTTTCACGTTCTAACTCGTTGATTTTCTCAGTGCATTCACTGCACGCTGCATACAAGCTATAAAATCAATTTAGCCACGTTTATGAAGCACAGAGGGAAGTACTGAGAGAGAGGGGGAGGGGTAATGGCAAACTGTGCATCTTGCAACGTTCAGTGTAGTTTTTGTTGCTTTTTTGCATCATCACCATAATTACAGACAATTTTCAAACGTTTCGCGATCGTGCGAATTAGCTGCCTGTTGGTTTGCCCTCCCCCCTTCCCCCTGCTCCGCCTGCCCGGCTCCCACACTGTGCCGTTGGGGTACCATGCGTCCATTTAAATTGATTTATGGCCGCCCGATCGGGACGCATTTGTCAGGCGCATCGCTTGCTAGAAGGTATGGGCAGGAGGCAAGGGGGGGGGAGGGGTATGGTTAAGTTTATGGCTTTGCAGTTGTTGCTAATTGCATTTGCATAAGTGGGCGCATATGATTTTGACAGTGGGGCGTGGCAGTTGATTACAGCTGCTGCTTGCTACCGCTTTGATTAGGTAGCGGCAACGATAACGAAAGACGAAGAAAAGGTTTCACAAAGACGCACCCTTGTTGGTCGCCTTGGCCTTGGCCCAATTAACAACTGTCTATGCGCAAAAGGAAGGCAGAGCAAGCGGGGGTCAAGGGGTCAGTTAAGACAATGCGACACTTAATGAAGAGCAAAAGAATCGAATTGAATTGTTACATAATCAGTGGAACATTGTCTGATTATTGCCTGGTTTAAGAATTAGTTGCTTTTGGTTGACATCTTTTATTGCTCTCGTTTGGATTGTTCTGGTACATGGAAATAGACTCAAAAGTGGGTTAATCTAAGGAAGAACAAATGTTGCAAGTCAATTACAATTTGCTAACATATTGGTAATAACAAATGGGCAGGCTACACTGTGAGAAAAAAGCGTTGCACTAAAGGTAACACAATTTTAATAGCATGCATCTCTTAAAAGTCGTTTGTATTATTTCTCTCAGTGTATTTGTGTTGTTTTTTTTCGTATTCGACAATGGCAATAAATGAGCAACTTTTCGAAACGAAAGTGTCGATAGGCGGCAAAATGTTCGCAGTTCGAACTTTCAAACTAACAACAACAACAGCAATAACAGAACAGCGAAAGAGAGGAAGAAAGAGAGAGAGAGCGCGCGCAAGCAAATGGCCGAGGCCAAGAAAGGAAGTGCCATAAAAAATGCAATTTTAGATTTCATCAAGTGATAAGAAAAGTTTTCAAATTAGTTGGAATATGAAATGCGAATGGAAACTGTAAAAAGAGCAAAACAACAACAAATGCTTGATTAGAAAACAAAACAACAACAAAAAAAACCAACAACAAGGACAAGAACTAACGGAAAGGCAGTTGGGCCTACAAATTGCTTGCGTCACGCCAAAATACCGTTAGAAAGTTTTGCTGTTTGCTGGCAAATGCCTAAGGCAACGCCAACGGCACTACGACCACCCACGTCCGCTCCACCAATCCCCTACATTGCCCTACGCTAGCTGCAATACACACATGGAGAGAGAGAGAGAGAAAGACTGAAGTAAAAGTATCAATTTCATTTTTGTCTTTATCAAATGGCAGCAATCGCAGTTTGTGCCCGAGATTCGAATAATAATCAAAAAGGATAAGCAAAAGGACGAAAGTAAAAAGAATGCAATGAACCGAATTGTCTGTCTGTTGAGCGAAATCTTCAAGTGCAGATCAGCGGCACAATAATTAACGCTCAATAATGAGAGCGCGCTCTCTAACAACAACAAAAGAAGACGAAGACGACAAAGACGAAGAGGAAGAAGTTGGAAAATACGGTAGCTGACTGATGCGGCGCCTGCAGGGATTTAGTGCACATGTTAATGATGATCTGTAGCAGCTTGAGAGGGTTGTTTTTCTTTTTTTTAGCTGCTGTTTGCTTTTAAAAGAACTATAAAGAAGCTGGTGCTAATCCTGAGGGCGGCATTGTTGTTTGTTTTGGTATTAGAATGGATTTGGCAAATGCTGATGCGATTTTAATTAAGGCATGCATATTAAATGCACATTTTATCTCTCGAGCACACTAACAATAATCTAAATGTATTTGCTCTTAGCAACAGTCGTCTGTTTGGAGAGCAGTTTGAATAGTCTACTTTAAATTAAGCACAAATTTAAAAATCATTTTCAAAGAAAAAGTCACGCGGCTAAGAACATTTTTAAAGCAATCTGGTAGCCCTGACATACAAGTGCTGGACAGCGACGCAGTTGAAAAACACTTGGTTGGTATTTCTCTTTTTTTTTTATAGTATTTTTCAGTATTTTGCTAGCAGAAATTTGGCATTTTTTTGCTTACAGCATGCTTATTACAGCAGTCTTAGTTTTTAACAAGTCGTTCGTGGGTCGTGTAAATATTGTAAGAACACTTTTGTTAAATTGTAAGCAAGCAAGCAAAAAATAATAATAATAATATCAACGCAGTGATCAAAAGCTAAATTAGCAATATGTTTACATGCTGCGAGAGAAATTGCTCAGCAAATGTTAAAATTGTCCACAAAGGGGCCACAAGCAACAGAATGCACACTAGCACACACATATACAAATGCAGAGACACGCGTACATATAGGAATACATATGCATATGTATATTTTCCGTCTACGTTTCAATTTGATTTTCGGAAATTTCACCTTCGCTTTGCTGTTTTCGGCTATTTCAAACTTGTTTTTCAGCTGTGTCTGTTTCATAGTCTCATTTTTTTTTGTCGTTTACCTTTGCCAGCCGCTCACTTTTTGTCGATTGCTTACGTATTACGTGCAGTGGTGTGCGTGCGTTTCACAAAATTATCGCTTATTTGCACTAAAATGGGTTGTAAAGTGGTATAATTTGCTGCGTGCTTAACTATGTACGCAGGTACATGTAGTTAGTTTGGGTGTTGCTCTGTTTGTATGTATGTACTTACGCATAAATGGAATTGCTATTTGATCAGCTGTAATTTACATAAAGAAATTGGCAACGCTTACACGGCACGTGTAAGTGTACATTTTACACATGTACACACATATTTCCATATGCGTCCGTGTGCGTCAATTTTTATGTGTGTGTGTGTGTGTGTTATCGCTGTGCTTGCTCCCCTACATGCATACATACATATATATATATATATATATGTTCTCTGCGTGCGAATTTTTTGCCGTACATTTGTATGTATGTATGGAATGTTTATTTGCATTCAATTGTGTTACATCGATAATGAAGAAAGCGCTGATGCGACAATAATGTGCAGCCGAGAAGCAAACAACACGCGGTGTCTGCGCAATTGATAAAATATTAGTGGAATGCGTTCACGATTTGCATAAATAATGCGTAGTTATTGCGAAATGTGTGTCAATATGTGAGCCTGCAAAAACAACAACAACAACATCGCAAAGTCAAACCAGCAGGTGCAGCTGTCCAGTGTTGCTTAACGCATTGAATACATATGTTTGCATTTATGTATGTTCTCGATATGTGCGAGTGTGTATGTGAACAGTGCAAACATATGGCAAAAAATACGACAAAAAAAAAAGTAACCACGAAAAGGTTAAATAATAATTTTTGCATTCTCTCCGCAGTCCCCCAATGTTGCCTTACAACAAAAACTACTCAGATATAAAGTTAATGAAATGACGGGATCAAATAAAACATAACAAAAAGCAAATATATCAAATAAATACCTGCAAAAAGCAAAATAGATAAAAAAAAAAACACCCACACCAATGCCAAATGTGACAACGAAAACGCGAAAAAGCCGACGCAAAGGAGTAGCAAATAATTTTAACATTTCAACTTTAACAAAAACAACAACAAAAACAACGACCACCTCAATTGCATTCTCGGCTACGTAGCGTACCTTCAAGTTAATTTAATTTTTGTTGTTTTGTTTTGTTTCATTTTTTTTTTTGTTTTTTAATTTCCTTTGGTTGAAGCGTGTTTGTTTGTAGCGTGCAACACACTTTTTCCCCCTCACCCGTGAACGGCGTGTGTGTGCGAAAAAGTCATTGCAACGTTCAAAAACAACACGTCGATCTCAACGGCCGCAAAAATTCCCAAATCCGTGGCAACATCAAAACTGCAGCGCCTGAAAGCTAAAGCAGCTGCAAGTCATAATTACGGCGGCAGTTATCGCAAGTCCGGCAACACTAATACCAGCAGCACCAACGGCGGCGTCGGCAGCGGCGTCGGCGCTGGCAGCAGCGATTTAGCTACAACAGCGACAGCGGCAACAGCAACAACAACATTTACAACCAACACCGGCTACAATTATCAACGCGGTGGCGCTGCGGAGGAGCGGAGCTTTGTTGCCACAACGGCGACGTCGGCGTTGGCGTTGGCGTCGACAGCCAACAACGACACATTTGGCGACAAGTCATATCACTACAATAACAACAATAACAACAACAACAACAGCCACAACATTAACAACAACATCAACAATTATCAAAAGTCAAATCACACCAGTGCCAATTACAATAATCAGTTACCCTATAACAACCACCTGCCTTACCAGCCTACATCATACTCCTCCAACGGCAACAATAACAACAACGGAAACGGGGCAACGATGATGATGACCAAACAGAAGCCCACGCTTACCGAACGCCTCAATCTTGGCGATGAGGTTCGCGAACTCAAATTGGGCGCCACATTTAATCCGAAAAACACATCGACCGCATTTCACACAATCAAATGTGAGTTAATAGAACTTTTTCTTGCGCATACAAATCCTTCATACATCCTACGATTTGCAGATGACTTTAAGCCAGCTAGTGTGGATACGGGACGTATGGCAACTGTTGATGTTGGCTCCAATAATCAAGTAACTGTTACCGTGCCAAATTTAGGTGAGTTTCCGATACATGCAATCGATCTATGACCTATCGATAAGTGCAGTCAGTGTTGGTAAAGTGAAGTTTAAGAAGTTTCTATGTTTACTTTGAATTTTGACTGCCGTATCTTTTAATTAGCATGGTAAAAAAAAAAAGATTGTCACGTGTGCTCGAAATATCGCCACTTTTTCTTATTTGTTCTGCTTGTGAAAGTCGTTTTAACGAATTGCCACGGGAACAAGTTCACTAATTACATGTTGTTTTCACAACAATTCCAACTCTCCAACTGTGTTTATCGATTCTAATTAGTTTCTTAGAGACCGCACAGTGAACATTAACCCCAAAAGCACAGCTAATCCACTCGCTAGCTTTTCTCATCCTATACGGAAAATCATCTTAACAATAATTGGCACAATAAGGCGTCTCTTATGGAAGTAAAAAAGAAATTGCATTATAAAATGCCAAATACAAAACTCTCTATCTTTTTCTCCTTTTCTCTCTCCCTTTGGCGCTTGTCTGCTGATGACATAATTTTGTGGCATTATATGAAACGACGACGGCCTAACTGTTCAACACAACATGGCATACACAAATTAATAGTTTGCCTTATGCATTACTTGGCTTTAAACCAAGAAAATATATATATATAAATAGGAAAAACCAGTACAAAACCAATAATGCTTCAGCGTACAGTGAACGACTGGAGAATACCGAGTTTTTCTTCTTTAATGCTTAGAGTACTAGTTTGTAAAAGTACAGGGTATAGCTACAGACACAAGCACAAAAGGTAGCCGACGCAAAAAAAAAAAAACTGAGGTAAAGAAACAAAATTACATCAAGTCAGGCAAAATGCAGCCGAGCGTTCAGGTTTTTTTTTTGTTGTTGTTGTTGTTGCTGTTTGTTTTTCATTACTTTGCCATGCTCTTTGTGGCCAGACAGTCGAAGTTATTGTATCTTTTAATGTTACTGTTGTGCTCCATTACAACTAACTTGGTTTTTTTTAGGGTAACGCTTTGTTGAATGCCAAAAGCATAGACGGAAAGAGATGGCGACAATCGATCAAGTTTATTTAAATCAAGTAAAGTGCTGCAACATTTTAATCAATGTTATAACACGGCAAAAACCGCAAAAACATTTAAGAATTCTATTTCATCAAGATACGTTTTTGAGAATTGTATCAAGGCTAGCTAGACTATGCATTTAAAGCACGTACTCGATTAAGAATTTGTGGAATTACAAATTGCAATTTCACAACCGAATGCTTGAATTATTTTCATTTGTGCTTATCTTAAACGTAAAGTGCCAAGAATTGCTACTTTATTAACTTATTTTTTGCGCTACAACGATAACAGTTTATCAGGTGTTGCAGACGAAGCGAAGCCATAAACCAGGTGACGAAATAACTTCACCTTAACTATTTGCACATTTGCTTCATTTCAACTCTGATCGCACGACCTTCTCTTCATTGTACATGTAAATTGAAAAGTGGCAACGCTGAACAGTGAACGGTAGAAGTTTTTTTCTTTGCTTTTATTTTTTCTCATTTCTTTATTGTGGAATATTTTGCCATGCCTGTTTACATAACGCTTTCTTACATATACATATGTATGCACGCATTAACATTAACATTTGACTTATTTAAGACACAGAAAGAGCGAGAGAGAGCGATATAATGTATTAACGGCAGTTTTTGTTTTTGTCCAGCTGTTCTTGATTGCTCTTGCAAGTGCTTCCCCCCACCCAACTCTCTTCCGCACACGTGTGTTTTTGTGGGAGTATCTCTCTGTCTCTCTCTCCCTTCCTACGAACTTTGGCCACGCCGATAGCATGCGCATACAAAACTTCGTTCTATTGTCAAAGTGTGTGTGTGCTTGTGTGTGCGTGTTGTTTACGATAAGTAACGCTGCAAGTTCATTACCAAATAATAACGGAGTATAGGTCTAAGAGAGTTTGAGTTACTGTGCAAATTAAACTAAATGCATCTTACGTGTTTGACCCTGAATGTGCCCTAATGCATAATGCGGATATCCCAGTTTTAAATGTGAACTTAACGCAGCTGTGCTAATAAATTATCACACTTGTCTGATTGCGACCACACAAATGTCCCTTAATGTGAGTGGACAGGGCGGGGCGTGACAACTTTAACTAGACGCTTAAATAATGATTATTTTCCAACTTGCATTGTTGAGCATACACACAAACGCACACACATACATATCTAAATACAGACACATTATTGCTATTTACTTGTAACAACAAAACAAATTCCAAAAAGCACAACCGGATTTTGATATACGATTTCGTTGCTCTGTATGTGTTTGTTGTTGTTTGTTGGCGCACGCTTTCATTTTATTGCTTTTTGACTTGTGCACTGTGGTATGTTTTTCTTCTTCTTCTTGTTAGTGTCGCTTGGCTGAGTTTTTGCAGTCACTGCAATATGCATTTCAAACTGTAAGCAGAAAACTGCACAGCAATGATATTATTCAACAGGCGAAAGACAGCGAAAAAAAACCTCTTTACGTTCCAGCAATGCAGTCAAAGCCTAAAATTCATGCAAAAACAACCCAAAAGAGTTAAACTCAAATAAATAAATAAAATAAATCGTGAATAAAACAGCAAACACGCAAACAACCTTGCCTTGTTTTTGTTTTGCTTTTCTTCTCTCTCTCCCCTTTCTGGTTGCATGTGAATGTATTACATGCTCATACCGTTGCATTTACATATTTGCGATATTCTTTGCGGTGTTTTTTTTTATCATAATACCTAAACGCATGTATTTTTTTTGTTTTGCATATTGTTAGTATTTTTATTAGTATTATTAGAGCAACAACTCTGCTTATCTTTTCTTATCGTACAATAACTCTCAACAAATAAACGTTTTCAGCTAAAGCTGAAGTTGCCAAAAATACTTGAATAGTTCATTTGGTTATAAAGAGAGAAAAAAAGATAAGAGATAGTTTTTTTCAACTTGATGGGGCATTGACATGGCGAATGAATTGAATTAAACACTTGAGTTTTTGAAAAGTTTCTTAATTTTGTTTTGCCTTTTCGAGATAGCTCTACAAAACTGCCAAGGGTATAGAGTAAATTTAAATATATTGCATTTAAAATCAACGCGTGATTATTCGACGCAAATTAACATTCACTTTTGAAGAAAAATGCGACTTTCAACGAGCCAAACTTGTTTTATTTTACAAAATACAAAATGACAGAATTTTTTTTCTTTCGTTTGTTTTTTGGAGATGCTAATAACTTGTTGAGTCATTAAAGTATTTCACACTTTGCTAAAAAGAAACATATTTGCATTAATTTCACCATTTTTTTTTTTTGCAGAAAGTTCCGGTGTGCCTCATACAGTCTATAAGGGTAATCACAAAAAATATACAAAAGAATGCCTAATCATTTTCGACAAGGAAACGGGTGCTATCACATTAGAGAAGCTAAATCATAATATACAAGTGAAGAAGACAAGGTAAGTACGCTGGTCGTATAAAAAAACGTTTACCAACACTTATACTTATACGATTAAACTTTTGTAGAAGCGAAATGACAAACAAGCATAGCTTGATGCCAGCTGCACCGCCGCTAATGTCTAGCGCCAATGGCGGCCCCATACCCACGTCGATGATGGGTTCAGGATCGGGTTCGGCACCCAAACTGGAAAACAGCACCATGCGCATATCATCCAAGACGAAAGTGTCCACAGGCAGTCGCCGGAACAACATAAGTGCGTGATTTTAACTTTTTAATCGTTTTTGTTTGTTGTTGTTATAATTTGTCTCTTGTTTCTAGTTGATTTTAAGCCACGTAATTCGCCCATGCAACAGAGCTCACCCTCACGTCCCGTCGTCCACAATCGTAGTCCACAATCGGCGCCAGCGTAAGTTCATTCATTATCATATCTTATATTTGTATAATGAATATTGTTTGTGTGTTGCAGCTGGCATGCCAACAATGCCCAACAAACATTGCCCAGCATACCCATGATAACGGATGATGATGATTTTGGCTTGAATGCTGCTCTGCAGAATGGTGGACATGGTGCGGGCTCGTCTGGCGGCCAGCCGGATTATATGCCGACACACATGGGCAAGCAGAGACAGGCGCCGCCGCAAGCGCAAGCCAAGCGGCAGCAATTGGCTCAACAACGCTCAAGTCCGCCCATGCAACAACACCAGCAGCAGCAGCAGCAGCAGAACTATGGTCGTCTTGGTGGCAGCAACAACTACGCACAACAGCAGCAACATCACCAGCAGCAGCAGCAACTACAACACCAACAGCAACTGCATCAGCAGCGTGCAGCCTTTAGCCATAGCAATCATAGCAATAGTATGCCCTTGGATATGGATTCGCCCAGTCATCATGATCATGCCAATCAATCTGTGGCACAAGCAGCTGCTGCGCTAGAGCAGGTTAGTGCATTGCTCAAACTAACCGAGCCAAAGTTAATTCCTTGTGTTTATTCACAGCAAATTGGTGGTGAATTAAGTGCCTCCAGTTCCAGCTCCGAGTCTGATTCCAGCGACAGTGACAGTGGCAGTGATTCCGATGATAGCTCCGAAGATGAGCAGTCAATGGAAAAACAGTCGCCGCAGCAGCAGCAGCAGCAGCAGCTACATACTCATCAACAACAACATATGCACCAGTTGCCCAATTTGGGTTTGGGCTCAATATCGCCGGCATACAACAGTCATAATCCTCAACAGCAGCTGCCGCCACAGCAGCAATCGCATCATCATCAGCAACACCAACAACAACAACAGTCCGGCATTTATGCGTCCAATGGTGGCTTTCATAATGATTTGCTACACAACGATCTACAATTGTCCTCCAATTCGTCCGATGATGATGACGATTAGCCGTGTTTATTTTTTAATAAATATTATTAATAACAATTAGTTGTAATCTAAATATGCCTTCGTTTGAGTACATCAAGAAAACACACTACAAATCTAACAGCAACTATATAGCAAAACCCATTATTATTATAATATTGATATTCATTCTCTTCCCCTTCTCCTCTCTTCCCTTCCTCTCTCTCTCTCTATCTGCGTTTTTAATTAAGTTGAAATTATATTGAATGGTGAATTTAATTGCTAGTGAAATTTTTAAATATATATACATATATAAATAAATTCTTAGTTCTATAAATAACGCATAACACACACATAAAGAAAACATTACATTATATATACATATAAAAAACAAAAAACAAAAATACGAAATAATTTTTAAAACATTATTTGTACAACTTCCAAAATGTGCTGGAAAACATTGAAAGCAACCACAATTGTAATTCTAAACGTACGTTTGCCAATATTTCAATGTACATTAATTTTAATATAAAATCAAAGGTTATGTGAAACTTGTTTGGGTCTTATATCCTGAAGAGCGCGCGCAATATTTATAGAGATTTAATACAGACAGACAGACAGCAACAACAACAAACAAACAAAAATTATTTAGTTTCTAATGGAACCACACACAACACACACATATTTAATTGTTAAGTAATATGAAATGAAAAGATAAAAATGACCACAGCGGATTTTTGCCATTAATTACGCATTTTAATTCTAAGCAATTTTCAGCTAACACTTTAGGTATTATTAAAACAAATTTGACAACCAAAACACCAAAAGAGACGGACAACAAATAACTACAAGAGAAAACTAACAACGCATAATTCTATAAAAAAAAAAAAACATTTGTAAATTAGTTTATGTTCTTTTTTCAATAATTCGCTTTGCTCGTTTTTAGTCAAGTTTAATTATGCGATTTCTTTTTTTTTCGTCATTGTTACGCAATAAAGTTTTATGTTTAGTCCATATGCATATATATATATAAATCAATATAATCTTACAAGTAATTAGTATTTCATTTCGCTAGCGCCGTTCTATTTTTGATTAGTTCACGTTAACTATTTTGTGCGGTATGAAGACATCTATGTGTTTTTTTTTTATTTAGCTCATGTTTTATTTGAATTTATTTGTAATTTTTATTAATTAATTTGTAATAACTATTATTATTATTATATTATAATTTTGTTATGTGCTTGCAATAATAAAAATGCAAAAAAAAAATAAATAAATGATGTGAATACAAAATAAAAATATGCATTGAAAGAACGATCAACGTGCTTCTTGTTTCATATACAAACATTAATATATATAAATATATTTAACTAAAACTTATAAATGACAAATGTACAATTAATTATACAGCATATTTACAATGCACACGACATTCAAACAAATGGAAAGCCTTAGAATTTTGTTTGTGCTCATAAGGAAACACTCAAAATTCAACTCCTTCCAATAGAGAAAATGCACACAGAATTAACACAATTGGTTAATATGCAATACTAGTAGCATTTAGTTTGCCAAGAATAAAGCATTTGTAAATTCTTACCATCCAGAAGCGAAACGACCAACAGCCGAAACGTCTACATTATTTTAAACAATTCAATATTTAATTCAAATGTATAGGGTAAAATTTGCATGCCATTTAAATGTATGACACCAATAACAACAAGCAAACAGCAACAACAACAAATAAATTCTGATAATCATAAGCACAATGTATGCCTAGAAGTAGTTATTAAGAAAAGGGAATTATTCAACTAATTATTACAATGAATTCAAAGCAAATGTAGTTTAATTGATAAGCAAATATACGCTATATATTATTATGAACATTATTATATACATCCATATAGTATATCCATATACATAAATATATATATATACACATATTAAAAACTACAAACAAAATATATATACACATACCATTTGATGATAAAGAGATAACGATACCGCAAGAACCTAACAAATCGGATCGGCTCGTAGTAACAGTTAAATTAGTTCTAATTAAAAGACCATAAAGCAGTCAAACAAATCAATACAATGACAAATGCAACGTTATGTAAATAATAAGGTAAAAAAACAAACATACAAACAAACAAACAAAACATCAAACACATAGAGAACATGGCCTTAATAATGCCTTTAACCATGTACATATTATATAGAGAAACAAACAAATTCAATGAAAAGGTTAAACAGCTTAACATACCGATTACAATTAAATAAAGTGAACGAACATAGACCTATTTATATACATAAACTAAGACAGTGTGTGTTTATTTTGAAACAAGTTTATGATTTGAATTTCTAACGTTATGCAATTTGAATGGCAACGCTACGCAACACTAGTTTGTGACAGTACCCGCACTATCGATAGGCTCGATATGTGTAATCGATATGAGAACAAGCTCTTGGCTTTTTTAAACGCTGCCAATTGGTAAGAACTAAGTGCATATTTAAACATAGATTTAGTGGGTGAAGACAAGCAGAAGATAATTAATATCATCTCAGCGTGCATTAGTAAAAAGTTTCCCTTATTTGAGAAAGTCAAAATCAACTGCAGCTCTGCAAAAATATTTACCGTAGCGGGTAGCTGAGCAAACAGCTGTTCAACAAGAAGCAGCTCTGCTTTAGTAAGCAAAACGTGTAATTGCAAAAAGATATCAAATTTGTCAGTATTTGATAGGCCAAGCTAGTAGCAACAAGTGAATTTCCAATAAAATGGGTGATGTTACCGGCCTGAGCAATGCCGAAGCTGATGAGCTTTGCCAAAAACCGGATTCCGCCACAAAGGTAAGCCAAATAATGAAATAAATTAAAGCGCTAAAAATATAACCTTCACTCGTTGCTGGCTAGGACTTTTTGTTCCAGCAAACCATGTATCGCATCAAGGATCCGCGTAAATCTTTGCCCTTTTACACTGGTGTACTTGGCATGACCTTGCTGGTCAAATTGGACTTTCCAGAGGCAAAGTTTTCGCTTTACTTCATGGGGTATGTTCAAGTGGCAAGCTCTTATCATTTGATATCAATAGAAGGCACATGTATGTTTTTTGCATTGTTTTCTTATCACAGCTATGAGAATCCCGCCGATGTACCCAAAGATCCAAAGGAACGTAAGAGTTGGGCAATGCGTCGCAAGGCCACCATTGAACTGACGCAGTAAGTATTTGATAAATAAATTAATTCATCGCATGGATTATAATTGTTTCTTGTCATTTTCTAGCAACTGGGGCACTGAAAGCGATCCCGATCAAAGCTATCACACTGGCAACAGCGAACCACGTGGTTTTGGACACATTGGCCTCATGGTGCCAGATGTCTATGCTGCTTGCAAACGGTAGGTCCTTCATCCAAATGCTCTCACACAATTATAATAATACTTTTCTTTCAATATATAGCTTTGAGGAGCATGGTGTCGCCTTTGTCAAGAAGCCCGATGATGGTCGCATGAAGGGTTTGGCCTTTATCAAGGATCCCGATGGCTACTGGATTGAAATCTTCAATGCCAATTGCGTAAGCAACTAGGAAAACCACTCAAGATCCGCTTTTGATTTAATTTGCTTATCTGTTGTGCATGCTATTCTATTTTGTTTTTGTTTTTTTTTTACAATTTTTATTTCGATTTTATTCAAGAACTTAAAGCTGTATTTCGCCAGGAGCGTTTGTAGTGAATAAAGAAATCACAATACATATTTATACAGCACTTGTAAATGGCGTGACAATTGTCGATAGCATATATTTACCCAACACAATCCCAACTCTTTCGCATTCATTCATAAACCGGCAAGAGTAAGTGGGACCTTTTTGTGGAGGCGTACGAATAATTGGTTCCTTTGGCCCCTAATTGATTGACGTTTTTCCAAACGCTAATTATTATTTACTATCACGGGTCTGTGGCTTTTACAGTTTTCACATAGGCTGTCTGCAACTAATAATACTCAAACACGGGAGCGCATTATTTGTTCAGTGTCAAATGTGCGCGAAAAACAACGTCGCTTAGCCGTTGTGTTATTTGCCCAAGTTCCGGGGCACAGTTTGGTCCGTCAGTTATAGTCGAGTGCTCGTGAGCTAAAGTGTTGGGTCATGGAGATTTCGGAGCCCAGCATTGGCATTTTTTATGTTAGCAAAATGTTGGCCTTGGCGCCATATTCAGCGAAAAAGGATTCGAAGGGACAGCTTGAAATACGTCGCAGTTGGTTATTTACAATTTGTTCGGTGTGCTTGTGTGTAATTATGGGTTAGTTAATAACTAATTTAAACGAGCTGGAATAAGCGTATTCTTATTTTTTTGTTTAGTTTTCTTAACGTATCGCGGACTGCTTTTCGATGCAAATTCAAAAATACCCGTTCGGTAAGTTAACAAATTGCGTTTTTAAGTGCATACTTTTAGGCCTAAACATAAAAGTATTAAATTACATGTTATTATGGAAACCAAAGCATAGTTTTAGAGTGCTTACAAAAAAACTTGTGCAAATATTTATTAACAAAGAAATGAATTTAATTAATTAACAGCTTTTAATGCAAATGTGTGAAATTTAACAAGTTTACAGAATTAGAGTATTATTTTTTTTAATAAAGTTCCTGGATTCGTCCTTGACATCTTAAAGCTGTGGTAATTACTCCACTTGCAGAGAGCCGTCGGCAGGAATCGCCTCACGAACCACTCGGGCATATGGCCGGAATGTGGGCCTGGGCAGATACGGCGGCCTCTCATGAGCCAAAGCCATTGCGAAGACTGCAGCGAAGAGCAGAAAGATAATTGCGAAGTTCATTCTGATTGTATTGACAAAACTTGTTTGGTGCTTATCGAAACGAATGCAGCGGCTTTTATAGCAATCGCTTTTCCTTTTTGCCACAACAACTGCGTGTTATTCGGGTACTTTTTTCTGTGTTGTGGGACTTACAAGTTTTGAGTCAAAAAAACAATAAGTACGTGACCTAGCTTAAAAAGTTGAAACATAAAGATAAGTCGAGCTCTTATCTGTATTGAGCTGACCTCAACGAAGGCAAGGGGAAGTTTTTATAAAATACATATGATTTTTATACAAATTATGATCTATGATTTTCATAAACATATGTACTAAATAAAAGTGCTTAAAGTTATGTTGTTCTATAAAAGAAACATTAACCAAATACTTGACATATTAATTGTATTAATATACTTTGTATGTAATCTTACTTCCCATTAATTTGGTTTTGTTATAAATATTCTATGCCTATACAAATCAATTTCGATTTCTTATATGTATGCAAGTCAAGATTATGCATGTCGCGTTTTTATTTACTATGCAACAAAACAGAAAAATCACCAAGCTTAAGAAAATCCCCCTTTTTCAATTGGTTGCCTATAAAAACGGCTGAATTCGTTTCGAATAGCATCAAATAAGTTTTGTCTATCCAATCAGAATGAAGTTCACAATTGTTTTGTTGCTGCTCTCGATCTTCGCCATGGCTCTGGGACACGAGAGGCCTCCATATCTGCCCAGGCCCACTTTCCGGCCATATGCTCGATTGGTTCGTGAGGCGATTCCAGCAGCTGAGCCACTTAACTTGGAAGTTCAGCAGCTTTAGATGTGGACAAAGGATCGAATCTTTTTTTAAATACTTTAAAGTTTTGTTAATTAAAAGTTATTGAAAGCCAAGCCTAAACTTTTGTTGTGTTGCTTTTGTATTTTGTTAGTCTAAGTATTGATTGCTTTACATTCTTGCAAGTGATGTCCCCGACTATATGTCCACAGTGTTCTGTCTGTTTCTGTGTTTGTGTGTGTGTCTATATTGCATGTATTCAATCACTTGAAAGAATCTCCATTTGAATAAAATCCCAAATCAACATATCAAAAGCGCATCTTTTAGAATGAAATCGGCAACATCGAAAGTGGTAACAGCCGCTGACGTTTCAGTTGTTGTGCTAGCCATTGTAGCCGGTGTCTACTGTGGCGTCTTTGGCCTACACGCCACCCAGGAGCTAAACACACGAATCCAACGCATCGACAGCACCCTAAGCCCATACAATAACTTTCGTCGCGATCGCTGGAGAGCGTATGGCATGGCCAGCGTTTCCCTGGTGGTCATTGGCATCCTACTGGGCCTGGATGTGAACACTTGGGTGCGTATGGCACAGGAAATGCATATTGATGCAGAGAATACGGGTGAGTTGTTAGCGCTAATACTTTCTCTGCTTACTAATTAACTCTCTTGCTGCCCACAGAGCTCAATGTACAGTGGTATATACCATTCTATAGTCTTTATTTTATACTAACCGGATTGCATATCAATTTTGCCAATACAGCCTATGGCTTGGGCAGGCGTTATGGTCGACTTAATCTGATGCTTCGAACCAGCTATCTGGGTGGTAAGCCTTGGATTCTATAAACTGTTTGAACCTCATGGCCATATTTGTTGTCTTCCCAACTTGTCCACAGACAAATCGTATACAACTACAAGCAATTTGGTTAAGGTAAGTGCCATTAGGACAATTAGTTTCAAACCGATGTCCTTGCACGCAAGCTTAACTAAATTGAATACAGAGACATTAACCAGCGATGCGGCGTGTGAGTAAACATTAAGAAATTCATTTTGAAGATAATGTACAAATCTAATTGGCTCTACTTACAGCTCGGAGCAAGAGTGTACTTATGCGAGCCATGGCTGATAATCACGAATCCTTGGGCAAATGTGTGCGTTTGCTATCGAGGTAAGCTTGTTTAAATAAACATTATAATCCATATTAATCCAATTGTCATATAGCTCCTATGGCATCGCTGTACTGTTTATACTCGTCTCCTGTTTGCTGCACTTGGTGGCCACTGCATACTTTCTGTTCCTCGAGATGATTAATAAGCATGACAATGGTTATGTTTGGGTGCAGATGCTCTGGATAGTGTTCCATTTCCTTCGCTTGCTTATGGTCGTGGAACCGTGTCATCTGGCTGCTCGTGAATCCCGCAAGACCATTCAAATTGTCTGTGAAATTGCACGCAAAAATTATGAGCCTGTTTTGGCCGAGGAGACGAAGAAGTTTTGGCAGCAATTGCTCGGCGACGATTCCGAGTTCTCGGCCAGCGGTTTGTGTCGCGTTAATCGCACCATTTTAACATCGGTAAGCTTATGCAGTTTGCCTCTAAAATCGTTTAGTTATTAAATGAATTTTCTCTCTTGCAGTTCGCATCGGCTATAGCTACATATTTGGTCATACTTTTTCAATTTCAAAAGACCAACGGTTGATTGCGTAATTTGTGTTTAGTTATACAAAAGTTTGCTTTTATTACTAACACTAAACGGAATTCTTAAATTTGTGTGTGTGTGTGTTTTGTGTTTTTGTAATTGCCAAGGCAAACAATGAAGATAAAACTTTTTATGTGATTATACAGAAAGAAAATCTTCGATTTGAAACAATTTAAGCACATTCATTTCCATTGCTACTTAAATTGCATAAGTTAAGTATTATTTTCATATATATATGTATCAGTTGTTTAAGCTATTTGTTTAAAAAGTCGTTCGGCAACTCAGAAACCCTTCTGATATTGCTTTGTCTCCATGCGCTGCTGGAGCAGCTCCAGCTGTCGCTTGGCCTCACACTGTGGAAAGTTATTTAGATCGTAGTACTGAGGCGCCAGGCTAAGCAGCCATTCCGCTGCAAGAAAACAAATAATAATGTGTTTAGATAAGGATTAAGGGCGAATAAGACTTTCACTTACGCTTTACATCTGTTACGGTTCGTATGTAGTTTTTGGTTGTCAACACAAACTCATTGTAGATGACCCAGTCGGGCTTGTGGTCGAGACATGTTGACGGATGCAGCTGCACATTCTGGTTATCCTTGATGGTCAAATAGTGTCCGGTGCGCTCCAAATGCGCCACCTGCATAAAGAAACCTTGCACCAAAGCCTTACGTATATTGACATAGTAATCCTTGGAGGTAAACTCTGTGCTTGTGCGCTTCAAATTAAAGCGATCCATTATGCGCGCCAGCTGCTGACGCACATTGTCGGCGCTCTTGAGCGAACGGAAGTTAATAAAGTTCTCGTAGCACCAGTTGGGATCCTCACTGCCTATAACAAGAGAATACAACATTTAATGAAAGCAATCGAAAACTAGATTGTTTTTGCAATTACTTACTTTGCTTGAAGGCGTGATAGACGTTAAGCAAGGTTAGATGATCTCCATCGATGTGTGCAAAACGCATCTTGGCCTCGTCAGCCACCTTTTTGGCCTCATTGGGACGCACGAAACATTGTGGCACTTTGTTGTTTGATGTTTGAATTGGTTTGGTTTTTGTTTGATTAAGCGCATATTCAAAACGTGTGTTTTTGTTTTTGTTACATATACAAATTTTTGTCAGCTAGGCAATCTAGAAGCTTGATTTAAGGTTTCGATTGCATTTGTGAGTTGCATGTGCGTTCAAAGTCTGCGGCACTTATTAACTAAGTAGTTTGTACTTTCAGCTTGTGCCGCGCATCACATTTCCAATTAAATGTGTGCTTTTAACAATACGCACGTGCAACTTTACTTTCGTGTTGAATGCAAAGAACAAATAAATTGAAAAAAACTTTTTTCTTTGCACTAGATATAACATTAAATGGGTGCAGTCCAGTTGCGTACAAGTTCATGTCCAGGATAACTTAAGTAATAATTGCACAATCACATTAGCTTATAGTGGCATGAAACTTGAATCTTGTGGGCGCCACTTCAAGCCAATGTCATTGTGTAACAGAGCTATGTAAAAGGAGCCACACTAAGCAAAAGCTACAGCTACATTTCAATTTAGGGAACAACCCAACCAGCTAAACAACTATACTGCCTCAACTTAAGCACGGAACGCATTTGGTTAGAGCCTCACCCGACAGCATGGCCGTTATTGAGAGTATCTCATTGGAGCAGTTGTGCTGGCAACTGGCAATGAGCATCTTGGCCAATTGTGGATCCAGTGGAAATTCGGACATGACAGCGCCCAAATCTGTTAAATTGCCATCATCGTCCAAAGCGGCCAGATAGTTAAGCAGCTCCAATGCGCGCATAAGCGTCTCAGGCGCTGGCGGATCCATAAAATCAAAGTGCACCAAATCATCAATGCCCAGTTTCTTGAGCTGTAACACCACGGTGCCTAGAATCAAATAAGAGACATTTTAATTATGCAAGTTAGACCAATAGCTTCATTATGACCTACCCAAGTTGGAGCGCAGAATCTCTGGATATGTGTTGTCCTGCATTTCGTTTTTAAACGCTTTCTCTGTGTAGAGGCGGAAACATTTGCCGGGACGTGTACGTCCAGCACGACCAGCACGCTGCTGTGCCGATGCCTTGGATATTGGTGAGACAAGTAAACTTTCAACACGTATACGTGGATTATAGACCTTTTGCTTGGCAAAGCCCGGATCAATGACAAATACAACGCCATCAATGGTCAGCGAGGTTTCAGCAATGTTTGTGGACACGACCACTTTGCGACCAATAGCTCCATTTGCGTTTGGTGGCGGTGCCGCTTCGAAAATGCGCTGCTGCAGATTTGGTGGCAGCGTGGAATACAAGGGTATGCACTTGAGTTCACCAATTTCAGAGCCTAGATTGTCAATTTCACGCTTGATACGCTTACATGCCTCCTCGATCTCCTCCTGACCCGTGAGGAACATTAGAATGTCACCTGTTAAGAGATTAATGATTAGTTTAAATGCTCTAGCGTTACCTGTTGCATACGCACCCTCAATTTCTTCACACATGTGTATCTGAATGACTGTACGGATTGCTGCCTCCAAGTAGTCGCGTTCCGGCTCAGGTGTGTAAAATATCTCGACGGGATGCGTTCGTCCGGGTACATTCATAAGCGGCGCATTATCAAAGTACTGCTGAAATTTGCCAGCATCAAGAGTAGCAGACATCACCACCAATTTGAGATCATTGCGCTGGCGAATAACCTCCTTTAAAACACCCATCAGTATATCGGTGGCCAGCGTACGCTCGTGAGCCTCATCGAGCAATATGACTTGATACTGTTCCAGCATAGGATCTGACATCGCCTCACGCAGCAACATACCATCTGTCATGTACTTGAGCAGCGTTCTGGGTGATGAGCAGTCCTCAAAACGAATGGAGTAGCCAACTTCCTCGCCAAGAATAACGTCCATTTCCTCGGAGACACGCTGTGCCACGGACATGGCGGCCACACGACGTGGCTGTGTGCAGGAGACACCCTTGCGTCCCTTGGAAACGGCAAAATCCACACACCATTGTGGGATTTGTGTCGTCTTGCCGGATCCTGTTTCGCCCACAAGCACAATGCACTGATGCTGACTAAGAAGTCGCATGAAGTCTGCCTGGTACTCGAAGACTGGCAACGAGATTCGTTTCTTGTACAAGTTCTGATAACGCGTTGAGTAAGGCTTATGTGTGAAGGGATTCATGGTTGGAGGCTATCGCGGACATAAAAGCAATATTTTATTTGCTATAAACTGCAGAATTGGATGCTGAATGAACTTACCTGTTTGCTTGGCACAAAGCCGCCAAGAATTTGGGCAACAGTACCAGCAGCTGAATTTGTTACAGCCGATGAAGAAGCCTCTGGTTCTCTGAAAGAAAGACAGATGGAGGCAAACGTTTTGTTGAAATGTGCGTAAGCAAAAAAAAAAAACGATTGTTGGAACATTTACTTACATTTTTACTTTGCTGGTGTATGTTTCGCCCACTTCAATGCGTCGTTTTGACATGTTTTCAGCTTGGTGTAAGTTTACAATTAATGGCAATCAACTTTTGCACAAAAAAACACGCGCTGAAAAGCAACGTGAAAAACGATAAACAATTACGAGGGATGGCACAAACTATCGACATATGGAATACAAAAGAAGAATACAAACCGCCATGCACTTATCGATGCTTGTTGATAAGTTTAAACGTGCGGCGCATATGTTTTTGAACTTGTGCTATATTAGAATGTTAAATAAATGCAGGTACAAAAAAGGAATACGCCACTTTATTTGAAAGAGTTGTAAGCGTTGCTTCGCAATGTTTTGTAAAACAAATAGTGCCACTTGCTTAGAAGAATATGAAAACTAATCGATACCCACAATGCTTTGACGCTTCGTCGCGAATCGATAGTTGTTGTTAGTGCGCAGCATTATCGATTCAGCAACTTTTGCAATAACTTTTAAGATGCGCAAAATATAAACAAAAATGCACAATTTTAAGTGAAAAAGTGTTGCCAAAGCGACATAAAACAATGGAAATACCCATACAAGTTGCTGTGCGCATTTATCCACACACAGAACTACAAAACAAGTCACAACAAAAGGCGCCTGACGATGGCGACGCAGCAGCAGACAAACCGCAATCGGAGCCGTCCTCCCCGACTCCCCCATCACCTGCGCCATTGTCACCAACACTTCCAACACCACCACCTTCAGAACCGCAAACCGCAGTAATAGATGCTAATGGCAATAACGAGGTAAACGCTACCCATCAGCTGCATACAAATGAGACGGACGAAGACACAGACGATGCCAATGCCAACGGCTGCTGCGTGCAAGCGATACCAATCGCTTTATCGCAACTTGGATTGCCCAGCGCTCTGCCCGGTGGTGCCGGCCTGGACAGCATTGCGGCGGGGCTAATACAGGTGGGCGCACACACTATACCTGTCACCCATGCCCTGCCCAGCAGCACCACTCAGTGCCAAGTGTACCATCAGACGGTTTTCCCATTGATTAGCTTGTTTTTGGAGGGTTTCGATGCGTCGGTGGTTACATTTGGACAGCGAGGCACAGGCAAAACCTATACGCTCTATGGCCATGGCTTTGATTGTGCCCATGATGAGGCGGATCATGGAGTCGTACAGCGTTGTGTGAAGGAGATTTTTACACATATTGTAGCGCATTCAGGTAAGCTTAAAATGGAACTTAAAACCAATAATGTAATTAAACTTATTGTTTTTAGAGCGCACATATGCTGTTAATGTGGGCTTTGTGGAGATCTGCAGTGGTGAAATACGTGACCTACTGGGCATGGGCAATGTCCACTGCACCAATGTGGAGGAAGTATTCCATTGGTTGCAGTTGGGTATGAACAACAAACAGCCGCTGCCGGCTCACACGCTCTTCACACTGACTCTGGAGCAACAGTGGGTGTCCAAGGAGGGTCTGATACAGCATCGTCTGTCTACAGCTAGTTTCTCGGATCTGTGTGCTACCGAACGTTGGGGTGAGCCACCACCAGGGCATCCACGCGATGCAGGTTTGCAAATGCTAGAGCAAGTGGTAAACACACTAACCGACCCCAGCATAATGTACGGCGTCAATGGCAATATTCCCTATGGCCAGACAACGCTTACCACTCTGCTCAAGGATTCCTTCGGAGGTCGCGCTCAGACATTAGTCATCATGTGTATATCACCGTTGGAGGAGCATCTCTCAGAGACGCTAGGCAATTTGCAATTCGGTTTTAAGGTGCAGTGTGTGCGCAACTATGTCATAATGAACACCTTTTCCGATGACAATACTCCAATATCGCCGGACACAGTGCCCAACGATCAGGCATCGGCTACGCAAGCGGCTATCATGGCAGCGGTTTCATCGCCTAATGGCGAACACTTTGGACTACAGTTTGCGGCTAGTCAATGGTTTAAGCTGGTTTCCAATGCCGAGGGGCTCTTTGCCAAGTAAGTGGGATTTGATTAAACACTGTCCCTAATCGTTATTAACCTTTTTTAACTTGTAGGTTAATGGCCTCAACTGCTGTCACAGAACTGGAAAAGGAACAAATCGAGGAATGGCTATTCTTGAAGCAAGAGTGTGAGGATTGTCTCAGCTCCAGTGAAGCATTACGCAACCAAAAAGCCCTAGTGCCCATCCAAGAGGCAGAGGAGCCCGAGGAATCGACTAGCGAACCGGAAACTTCTTGTCAGCAAAATTCCGATAATGACTCAGATAATGAATCGCAACATCCCGATTTGGATGAGAAGCTCGAAAGCCTCATGGAAGAGTTTCGTGTAAAAACAAATGCTTTGATTCAAGCCAAGCATGAGGAGTTCATGCTTAAGCAACCCAAAGCTGTCATGCAGAGTCAGGATAAGGATAAAGAGGAGGAACCCGTTGCTCAAGAGCAAACCGCAGCACAAGAAAAGAGTGATGAACGAAAGACCAGTGTTGGTGGTAAGAGCTGTTTACCCTTTAATGGATTAAGCTAATGTACATATTCAATTCTCTACCAGGTCGTCGTCGCAGCATACAGCCGGGAGCCAGTTTAAGCAGCGCTGAGCTGGCAATGTTGAATCGCGTCGCCTCCCAGCAGGTAAAAGGCACTGAGGTGCCGCCAGAGTTTGATCCGCTGGAGAGCGCAGTGGGTGGTGCAGGTGTTGTGGCTACTGCCAATGCCGCCGGAGCAGCGGCTAATGGACCCATTGAGCAAGTGCAGAAGAAAATGCGCAAGTTGCATGCAGAGATTGAGGCACGACAGCGACAGCTAAAGGAAATCGAACAGACTATGCAGCTGAAACAGAATATAATCAGTGAGCTGGTGAAGAATCGTGAGACGCGCAGCCATGCCAAGCAACGATTCCATAAGAAGAAAGCCAAACTAGATGCAGAGTGCGAGAAGGCCAAGAAGCATTTGGCCAAGGCGCTGGTGCAGGGCAAGGAGAAGGCGGAAATAGAACGTTATGGCGCCATTATAGCACACATTGAGCAGCGTCTGCAAGATCTCAATTCCATGAAGCACATTGCTGGCGAAAGTGGCCAAAAGCTAAAGAAGCTGCAACAATCTGTCGCCGAGTCACGCAAACAAATGGAGGAGGTGCAAAAGAAACTAAAAAAGGAGTGCAAACTACGGGATCAGCTGGAAGCCGAACTCAAAAGCTTAAAGGAGGCATCACTAGTCAAGCTGGAACCCAATCCAGATCAGCTCAAGGCAGTGCAAGCACGGATTACCCACCTGGATCATATACTGCGTGAGAAATCCGAGAACCTCGTGCAATGGGATGCAGGTGAACAATCTCCCGCACAACAGGAGAGCCTGCGCCATGAAATACGCAATCTACGTCGGACTCGTGACCATCTGCTGGAGCAACGTTGCGCATTGGACAGGAAACTCAAGCGGGACAAGATGCTAACGCAGCGGGAGGAACGCAAGCTACTCGAATGCGATGAAGCCATCATGGCCATAGATGAGGCCATTGAGTTCAAGAACGAGCTCATCTGTGGCCACAAATCCATCGATCTGTCCAGCGAACGTCAGCAGCGGGAGAAAGGCGAACAGATGCTAATGGCACGCTTAAACAAACTGTCCTCGGAGGAGATGCGCACGCTGCTCTACAAGTATTTTGTCAAAGTCATTGATTTGAGGGATTCCTCACGCAAGCTCGAGCAGCAGCTGGTGCAGCTGGAACGCGAACGCGATGCCTGGGAATGGAAGGAGCGTGTACTCTCCAATGCCGTGCGTCAGGCTCGGCTCGAGGGTGAACGCAATGCAGTGCTTCTGCAGCGTCAGCATGAGACAAAGTTGACCCTAATGCTACGTCATCTGGCAGCGGAGACGTCCGCCAGCTCCGCTAGCTATGGTGAGCGTGCTCTCGCTCCAGCATCTGGTGCTGGTCCGTCCACCAGCAGCGATTTCGATTATGAACTCGACTTTTACAAGGCAGCTGGCAATAATAAGGCGCTGCTCAAGGCAACTCCAGCTCAGGTCCAGGTCAAACCCAATCCCACCGTTCTCGACAAGTACAAGGACAAGGAGCGCAGCAGTGGACGCAATATCTTTGCCAAGTTCCAAGTGCTAACACGTTATGCTTCGGCCGCAGCTGCTGGCGCTGGCTCATCTTCCACGGCGGATGAGTCGACGGCTTTGATAGAAACAACCACAACAACAACAACGGCAGCAACAACTACAACAACAACAACAGCAACAACAAGCAGCTCAGCTAAGGGCAAAGAGAAAGCTTTGGTCAGCATCAATCCGGATCAGTTGAAACGTTTGATGCCTGCGGCAACTTCCACAAAAGTGACGCGACAAAAGAATAAAATAATTATACAGGATGCTACACGCAATAATTAGAGAACAAAAATAACCTACGAATTTAGTGCTTCAGTCAAAAATGCAAGAGAGCGAGCGATAAAAAAAGAGAGAGAGAACGATCAATTGTCGTCTCTTGAAAAAAAAAGAGTAAAATTTCCCTTAAAGTGGATCGAGTTAATTAAGCTCGCCGCATTGCCCTTAATAACCCCAAATACTCAACATATTGTGTGTTAACCCTTTTCGCCCCCCCCCCTTTTTGAAATGTATATGTACGTACTGAACAAATACGTCCGATGTCGTGTTAACAATGATTTATAAACCATGGTTTTCTGATCCTTAATTGAAGCAAACTAACAAAAAATTATTAAAGACTTGACAATTCTTACTTAAAAGAAATACTCACAAGCTCAGCAATCCCATAACAAAAATCAAAAAAAAGAAATCGATATCGCAAATAACTCGCTCAAACTGTTAACTTAAGTAATTAATAATGGAATCTCTGCGTTTTATGTACATTTATTGTACATCGGTATACATACATACATATATAAACATGTATTTAATTTCGTTATAGAATTCGTTTCGTTTTAAGAATCCACCTATTTATTAGTTATAATATTTAGTTTTTAACATCTGTTTTAATGTCTTCCTAAAAAACAAAACAACTGACTTATTTACAATGTGCTCAAATATCCCTAGATATGTTTAATGTTTACTTCCTACCCAATGCATTTATGTTAAATATATATATATGTCTATTAAAAAACTATTACGGTTAAAATATACTTAAATCCTTTAATGTTATTGAGTTTAAGAGTTTCTATGGTTTAAACTTTTAGGTTGTGTTTGGTTTAAAAATTAAATAGTGCGAGAATTATAAGTGTAATGCAAATGCTTAATATCAAATTCATATTCCGAATAAAAATATTTTAACAAAAATGCTTTTTGTATAATTATTAAAGAGGTCCACTCTAATATTACACAAATATGTTACGAATTTTGGTACAAATGTACCTACGACAACACATACATAACAACACACACATCAACAGGTGTTAGTTTATAAAATTCCCAATGAAATTTCCCAAACAAATGCCCCTTCACGCACACTCTCACAGTATACCAAAGAGAATACAGAGCAAAATGGCCGGCTGCTCTCAAGCAGCAGCCAAGCAGAGAGGCAGTTCAGTCTGGTTTGGACCGCGAGCGATAGCTGTCAAACGTATTGGAAGTCGGAGTTTACGTCTGCGTTTATTCACAGTGTGTATGCGCCTGAATGTGTTAGTGTGTGTGAGTTTGTTGTCGGGCTACACGGTTACGGTACGGTACTCACACCCCCGCAAACCAGTTCGCTGGTGGTGGCTTGTTCTAGCGCTTAGCGCGCTTTGTGTGTGTTTTTGTGTATGTGTGTGTAGCGTTTTTACAAAATAAAGTTAAATAAAATGCAAAAGCAATAAATAATAAATAATATAACGAAAAGCAGAGCACAGCGCCAAATTAACGGCAAAAAAAGGCAACAGCGTCTGCTGTTTGCTTGTGTGAGTTATTGTTGTTGTTGTGCAGCAGTTTGTTGTGCAGAGTCGCCACAGCAGTGGATTAGTGGCACCCTGTTACAATTTTCGCTCACACTTCAATAAAGTGTTTGTGCATAAACATTAACTAAAACTGTAATTGTTAAAATCATCATTCTAAACGGTAAGTGCAGATGAATTTTTTTTGCAGCTGTCTGGCAACTTCTTTGTCTACTTCTATTGCTGTTAGTTTTATATGCGCTGACACCCACGCTCACCCCACCTCCAATGCTTAGAATAACTGTAAATTTAATTGTACGGTAAATTTTGACATGTTGTTTGGTGGTTTTAAGCGAATTTAGCACAGCTTCCTATTGATTTTTCGCCAGAAACTAAAGTTTTCCCTTTGGCGAAAAACAATTTTGTTACTTTCTGCACACACACACACTCATACACATGTACAAACAAAAGGGTGTGTACTCTCGTATGGTAATGCGAATGTTTAAACTTTTCGTTGAGCTCTTTTAATTGCTTTAAATAGAAGAATTTTAACAAAATTATAGAATTTCATAGTTATTCTCTTCATTGTGCTAAGCATTGCTCGTTTTAATGGGCATTTTCATTTAGAATTTGGCATTTTGCTAAAATGCTCTGTGTGCATTTGTTTGGTGAGTTTTTTTTTCGCGCATGCGCTTTGCAATCCGCACACAGTTCTTAGCAATCAAAGCAACTCTGCGTTGTCCCTGTTCGTGTTCATGTGTGCGTGTGTGTGTGTGTGTGTGTGCTTGTGCGATTGCTTGTGTATGTATGCAACCTGCCTGAGCCTGCCTTTTGTCTTTGTCAGGTAGTTTTTTTTCCCTCACTCAGTGCCCATTCTCGAAGCACTTCATTTTGAAGCAGCATCTTTTTAAAAAATCCCTTGCAGTTTCCTTCATGTGGCACACATACGCAGCACACACATTGTGCTCAGCTGCTCTGTGTGTGTGTGTGTGCGTGTGCGTGTGTAGCTGTGTGAGAGCAACCCTCAGCTATAATAGGAAACTCATCCCGGGTCCTGTCACCGCTTTAACAAAATCCCGTGCAGCTGTCGCTCTGAACGGTTTTTTTCCATCCACGTTGTAGTTGTTAGTTTATTTGATTTTTGCAAGTGTTGCGCCTTTCGTCTTCCCTGCCTTTCTTTCCGCCTTCGTCCTTGTCTGTCCTGTCTGCTGAAGGTCTGCACTTCTGCAGGTCGTTTCCTTTATTTGGTCTCGTTGTAGTCGTCATCATCATCCTCGTTTCTGTGTCCTGTTGCTAGGCGAAGTTTTTTTTTTTGGCTGCTGCAAGCAGTTTCTGCGCTTATTGATTGAACTTAACTTTTTGCAGGAGGTGGGATTTTCATTTACATACGAAAGTTACTAGACTAATTGTCTATATTCCTAATGAAGGACATAATGCCATTAATATAAGGAATCTTCTTTTTTAACTGAATTCGACTTCCTTGTGAATCACAACGCTATTGTTCAAGTTGTTGCTGTGTAAATAGCAAATATTGATTTTGACTGCTGCAGAAAATGTCAATGGACATTGGTCAAAAGGGTAAAGCCAGCACACAAACAGGGCTAAACAAATAACGCAAACCAGTCAAATAAAAGTATTTTCTTTTATGCTGTTCTTATTGTTGTTGTCGGACGTTAAGTGCACTTGAATCTCAATTAGGCGCAGCATGCAAGTATGCCCAAGCAATGGGTCACTGAACATGAGTCCCAGACAATGGGACACTTGGCTGTTGTTGTTGTTGTTGTTGTAGCTGCTGCAGCTCCTTTCCGGCTGATGACGAACAAGATTGACCCTGTGGCGATGCCACTGCACTTTATGGAGCAGACATCCTCACACTTCATCCTCAACCCTCTTTTGATTTTTATGTGAAAAACAAAAAGCAAAAAAGCGCATTTTGTTGCAGTAAATTGCAAAATTTATTGGCCCAAGCGGCACCCTAATGCACAGACAGACAAAAAAAATATATAAAGGCATTGTAAAACAAGAATGAGTAATAAAATTTGTAATTCGTTGATGTTACCACGCGATTGAGGCAATGTCAGTTCCGGCCGAATCAATTAAACGTTTGGAAAATGAGTCAAAAGTTAAAATTCTCTAATTCGAATTTGCACAAAATTTTGTATACTTTTAAAGCATGAATAATGTTTATCCATACTGTATGTATTGTATTGTATGACGTCTTTTATGAATATTGCCTTGCTGTTGACTGATTACCAGATGTTTTCTATATTAAGGCTGCCAGTTTTTGGCATCTGAACATATGCTTAAAAGTTTTGTATCGTTTTCAATGGGCACGTCTCTCTTTCCCTGTCTTTCACTTATCCGGCAGCTGAATCATGTCCAAGGGCAGCATATGATGATGTTTGATCGGATCAGTAGAGGTTGAGATATTGTACACTTGAACAAAATGTAGTTATTGCTTGAGTTATTGTCTAGTATCCACCCCAGGATTAACGTTTGTCTAGTATGCTTTAGTCCACTCTTAGCTCTATTTCCACCCTAAAGAAAAGTCGCTTGCGCAGCTGTTCAACTGCGTTGTAGTCGCCACAAAAGCATTCCTAACTTCCAACCCGAACTGAAGTTCATTAAACCAATTCGTAAGCTAACATTTGTTTAGGTTCTGATCCTCCCTTTTTTCCTATAGCTTCTGCCACGTGCCAGCTGCGCATGCGTCCAACCCTACTCCATCCCCCTGCATAGAGTGTTAAAATAAAATTCATTAGTTGCACATAAAATGAAAAAAAATTCAAGCAAAGAGAAGCTTTCAGCATTTGTTCATAAATCCACTTAAGTTTTAATTAAGCGTTAAAAAGCAAACAAATTGCCAATGGAATTTATATATCATATGTATATATAATCTCCAGCTATCCAGCGGATAAGCTAAAGACACAAGCCAAACAGACAGACAGATAAATAGATAGATGGTGTGGAGCTGTTCCATGTTGCATGTTGACATCCATGTTTGTGCGTCTTTGCCTGTCGGAGGCATATGTCAAACTACAAACACAGACAGTCCATAGAAGAAATACTCATGTGTGTGTGTGTGTGTGTTTGGAATCGTGACTTCCTGCTAGTCATAAAGTCGTTTTTTTATATATATAAAGACACACGAATGGCCTGGGAGGTGGCAGAGGTTGGGGGTGGTTGATACTTTATGGATGACAAAAGGCAAAAGACGACATCGATGTAAGTTTTCTATCGCCCCATTGCCAAAGCATTTGGCCATTTGAGGTTTAATTAATGACATCCACAAGCCGTGAGTAGTATGTTGCTGTTGCTGTTGCATTTTCCGCTTTGCCTAAACATGCCCTAACGTACGATAGTATTGACTTTTTGGCATAAGATATGTAAAGTGATAGTCTTGATGTTTTAGGTATATTTATATAGATGTTGGATGGGAAAGATTGACATGATAATGGTTTCTGATACGTTCTCTATAATATAGTAAGGATTTGTATACACTTTAATCAATATAAGGGTATTCAAAAATCAACATCAACATCTCTACTGCCTTGCCTACTGTTTTTTTGCTAATCGTTTCTATGGCTTTATAAATAGTTGGCGTTGTCACAAGTTCCGCGTTGCAAGCAGCCGCAGCAGTCATTGCTGCTACTTGCCATATGTGGCATCAATGCGTACAAATTGTTTGGCGCGATTACATTTGATGCATTTACATAAATGTATGTCTCTTGCGGCTTGTTCGAGGTTGAACTCTGACCGCTTGGCTGTGCCTATAAAACTTTATGGTTTAACAGATTCATAAAAGCCAATTTGATGAAATCATTAAGCTGTAAATGCAATTAAAAAACAAATTGAATTTGTTTGCAGAGCAACTTTTGAGCTAAAAATATATATATATTTTTTACGGACTTTTTGTATTTTTTTCTCTTTGGTTCTTTTGATATCATTGAAAGCCTATTTAGGTTAAGGGCCACACACATTGATAGCATGCCATGCCCATTTAGCCCACATTCAGCTATCAGTTTGCGATACACATTTTGCCATGGCAATATTTTTGCACGTCCAGTTGGGTTTTGTGCGGGGGTGTTGCAAGAAGAAGAGGGTTTGTTTATTGTTGTGCCTTGAAGGGGTTGTCGATAGGGTTGTCATTGTTGGTCTGCTTGCTGCTTGCCTAATCAAATTACTTGCATTTCATTAGCTAACTTAGTTACTGTTGTTGTTAGTGTGTTGGGTTAAAATCGATGTAAACTAGTAGAAAGCGGGTCAGATAATAAGTATATGAACTATCCAACAAAGCCTATACTCTTATACTTAAATATGAATCACATTTATTTCGACACTATTTGCCTTAAACATTCCATTGTGAACTTCAGGAAAGTCAAAACGGAAGTAAATTTCATAAATCTAAACCCAATCTTCTATCTTTTTCTTTCTCATTGCAGCAACATTGAGTCACCGGTGTTAAGCTCAGTGAATAACGCATTGCCGCGAGTGTTTTAGTATAAAGGGTGTTTATTCGTGCGCATATACAAAACAAATCGATACAGTCTCAAAAGGCCAACCCCAAACGGAATATTCAGCTAAACTCTAAAATGGCCTATACCACAATGATGCCCAACGTTAAACGCCTTAAATGGCTAACACTGTGCGCAGCTGTTGCTTTTCTTCTTGGTGAGTAATTGTTCATAATATTTCAATGGAAAATATATATGGTTGCAGCATTTGAAATAACTCATTAAAAATCATGCGTCAAAACAAAATGAGAAAGATTTATTTTTTTCAACAACTTTTTCCTGCTTTTGAATAGTGTATCCAAATAGAACAATTTCTTTCGCTTTTACAAATTCTATGTCAACTGTTAACTTTTACTTTTCTGGTTGAATTGTGCTTGGGATTTATATCATTGCTCGCTTTTATCTTGTTGACATGTTCTAGTAAAGTATAACAAACAGAGTTTGCTTGACTTTTACTCAACGGCTATGCATTTTTAATTGTGCTTACTTTTCGTTTCCGACTCTTGATATTCACTTGCCTTTGCTCATTACAAATGCATTTCTAGATATTCACTTGGCTCTGCTGAGTCAAGCAGGCAGATAAAAACAAGAAAAGAAAAAAAAACGGTTCATTGCCTTTGGTTCAAGCCAAATGAAAATGTGATTGCGCTGGCTTTGTAATTAGTGCCACAGTGCCTCATTGTTGCACGCTGACATGCTTATTAAAATGCATATTTAAAAATCAGTTAAATCAATTTATATGAGTAATACTTTTAGACATTACAAATTGAGTTTTTGCACATTTAAAACAGCATTTTTTTTGCTTTAACTCCAATTGGTTAGTTCAAACACTTGACCCGTAGCGAACGATATGATATCGTTTATGGCGACAACAATGACTTTGATTGTCTCGTTTGCTCATAAACGAGCTCTATTCTTTGTTTCTGACGTTTTGATAACGTCTGCCATTGAGTTTTTTAGGTGTAGACAGCTTATTTGACAGACATGCATAAATAATTTGCTATAAGCTAGACAAAAATTTATTCGATTGGCAGACCACGTGGCGTATGCTTAATTTGCAATACATTCATTACAAGTAGAAGCGAAATGAGCTATAAATAAATAAACTGAGCTGCCAACAAGAGAACTGCACGAAAAAATAATCCACAAAAATGTGCAAAAATATTGAAAAATATTTTTAGCTCGCGTGTTGAAATTAAAAATAATTTTCAAAAAAAATGATTGCACATGTTTGGAATTTTTAATGCACAAATAAAGAACCAAATGTAGATCAAGCTGCATAAAAATAGCTTAGCAATTGTTATATATGAAATAAGAATTTTTATATAAATTTCTACAAAGCTAAGCGCTCACTCTCAAGAGTTGCTCAAACTATAAGATACAAGATACAATGCTAAAATTAATGCTTCCAAGCCATGCGCTGATTGTGCGGGTCATCATTCAATTTAAATTGATTAAAAACATTTTGCGCCAATTTTTTTGTTCTTGCCCCCTTCCCTCCCTTCGTTGGAGAGCAGAAATGTAAACAAGCTTTTATAGCAGCTACAAACAAATGTTGTTTATGTATTTGTATTTGTAACATTGTAAGCTAAATGCATCTTTTATTTTGTGTGGTGCAGCTGTGTGCAGCAGCAACGCATTTAATTCGCATTTAATTCAATTGGTTTAAAAATTCAACTCACATAGACTGCAAATCGTCATAGTATCAACAGGAAGCAAACAATTTACACACACACAGAAACAGCACGAATAAAATGAATAGAAACAGGCACGCGTAATAATATTTTGAAGGTTTATCATGCCAGAATCAAGTGTGAATAAATTCCTTTCTTAGTTAATGGCATTTTAATGTTTTCTTGTTTAATTTATGTTGGCTGTAAATAAAACATTTTTTCGGAAAAGCTAAATGCTTGGGAATCTAAGTTAAGCTTCTGCAGATAAAATATGATAAAAACTTTGTTTTTGGGCTTTTCATAAGTAAGCATTAGAAAACGCTTCAACAGTTAGAAGCTCGTTAGCTGCAATTAGAAAGAGGGTTAAAGAGTTTGACTAACCATAATGAGAGTTGACCTAAAAACAAGCTTTTAACTAGATTTATGAATATGTACTTAGTTTTCCATTAGTCTCGTTGTGGAAACTTTAAGATCTTAGCAGTTGTTGGATATCTTCTGGAAGACATTACATAATGCTCAAGCACTCATAAATTCCCTTCAATGGCATGACATGGTACAAGTGTGAGAGATGAGATGAGATGAGAATGGAGAAAAAGATGCTGCACGCAACACAAATCAGATCGAAGCAGAACAGAATAGAATAGAACAGATCAGTGAACCGGGAGGCAGCCCAAATAAAAGCCATTTCCGTTAGAACAAAACACACACACACACACACACAAAAGAAATCCAATGACAGAGTGGAGCTACAGAGTATAATTACAAATGATTGATGTGCACTCGACGAGCTACTGAGAAAAGCGACAGATAGAGAGAGAGAGGGAGAGAGCTGTTCCTGCCTCCACTTATAGGAAATGCCGACAGTGGAGGCATATCACACGCGGCGCTTGTCCAAACAACAAAAGCCGCACAGAGGCAGACACAGGCAAACGGGATCGGAAGGCATTCCACATTCCACATGCATCAAGGAAGAATAGATGCAGCTGCTGCAGCTTTTTGACTCTATCTCTCTCTCTCTCTCTGTCTTGTCTCGCTCCATCTTGCGATACATGATTTATTTTTAATGGTTCTTTAGAAAACGTTGCATGTTCTTTTTGGTTTATTATTAGTTATTATTGTGTTTGTGCCGAGTGTGGCAAAAGGAATTGCCGAAACAGCCGCAGGAATGCAAAGAGAATTTGACTTAGACAACATCAACATTCCATTATTATCTATGGTATTATTATTTGCTCTCTGCAGTTGCACTTTAATGGGCCAAAGTTTTTGTACCATATCGCATTTATGCAGCAATTTCATGTCATTATGCCAAAGTTATTCCTCGTCGCAAAACGAAACAATAGTCTATTTATAAAAGGCGTCTGGGGAGCAGCTGCGGCACAAAAGTTTTATTGTAAAATCTATTTATTTGATGCTGCATAAATTCCACTTGGAAATCCTACACAGCTTAAGCATCAAAGAGTCACATTCTTTGGGCCATTAAAACGCATTTGTCATACATTTCGTTTGAGCTTATTAATGCAGTCTATGGACAAGACCCAGATATGTCTATGTGAGATCTATATACGAGCTGCATCGCTGGCAATTTATGTTCTCCATAGTTCGAGAAGAATTTTTTGGTTTTTATTGCTATAAGTTCTTGTGGCACTAAAGTTAAGAGCGTGTCAATTGGATTGCACAGCTTTGCCATTAAAGTAGATCTTAAGAGCTTTAAAAGTTTGCTGTAACTTAAATAGTGTTTGAAATGATTTAAAGTATCTCAACATTTTATTTTTAAACACATTTATATAAAGAGGTGCGTACATTTCTACTCTTCCCATCTCTGTTGATGTGCTCTATAATAATTATTTTTTTTTTGTCTATCACATCGTCATCATCATCATCATCAGCGACACTCAGACAGAACTTGCCCACAAAATTATTGTACTTGTTTTTTTTTTCTTCTGTGTCGAGTCTTTGGGTGCGTTCAAAATCATTTAGCGCCCTGTGCGCGCTGTTGCCGCACTTCACTTCGGCAAGCAAGTAAGCCCCCCCCCCCCCCCTGTATTGGGGGAGAACTGAGAAATGAGCTTCCGCTCCTTTTGCGCCTCTCGCCTGGATGAGTTACACAGGGTGTCTGTCTGTGTGTGTGTGTGTTAGTGTGTGTTTGCTTTCCTCTTTAAGTTATGTATTCGTAAGTAGAGTGGATATTAAGTAGATACACTTTCTCTCCCTTTTTTTCTTTTTTATTGGTATCCCTCGGCATGTCAATGTGCATGATTTGAAGAGTTTATTGTGTCAACTGTTACATATATATTTAAATAAATGTGTAAATAATAATTAAGAGCAAGAGTTCTTAAGAAACGCAACACATTTGTCGCCCAATCTTTTGGGTGTTGAATAATGTGGCGTTAAATTAAAAAGAGAAGTTTTATCTTAGAAAAAATATCTGTTACGAAGAGAGAAACACTAAAAAAAGATTAACATAATTTTGGCGCCCCCATCCTAATGAATCAAGCTATAATTTGTACCGAATATTTTTGATTGCCTCGCCTCTGAAGCTCTCGAACGAGGTGACGTTTATCAGGCACATATCATCTACGTCTCGTACATACAATACGTCCAGGCATGCCACACAATATTCCCCCTCTAGGAGTATATGTGGGTGTGTGTGTGTGTTTGTTAATATGTAAACTGAGTCACGTTTTTGGTCGGGAGCTGCCAACTTGTTGGGTATTCTCTTTATCTGTAATCTGGCTAACGAGCCACAGACAGACGCGACACAAAGAACGACACAACAATTCTGTACGTTTTGTTTTTTTTCTTTATTTAATGTTTCGGTTATTTAAAGTTCCATTGCTCGCGTGTTTATTCTTCATTTTGTCAGCGAAGCTTAATTAATGCCAAGACTTTAAGAACAACGTTTCGCTTTTTTTCCACTTAATATGCAAAGCACATCTACTGAGTTTTTTTCTTCTTATATTTGGTTTGTGAGCAGCTTCATGTCTGGCCACTTGTATTTGGGTTTTTTTTTTGCCTGACAAGTTGGCAGCCCTTATTTTCAGCTTTTTTGGTTCTTTGCTTGCCGCAAACTCTTGACACATTCCCATGCATAAAAAACCCATCCACCCAAGCTAGACACGTGCGTGGACGCTGCTCACGAATTATGTTGTGCAACAACATCATAAACCACCCTCTGCCAGCCTCTCTCTCTCTCTCTCTGTCAACCCCTTACTCTCTTTGTGTCAAAGCCACCCTGCCAACTCCCACACAAATACACAACTGCAGCCTCTCCAATTGACATTTGTCGTTAGAGTCGTTCTCGTCATCGCAACTTTGTCTAGTGTTTTATTTAATATAGTAAATTGATTATGAAGCATAATGCAAACTGAGTTATGACGAGACTTGAAGGTTAGAACCAAGCTGCGTAGGAAGTAATGTAGCTGTGTCTAACTGAATTGGTTGCTAGCAATACATAGCTCAAACTACAGAGTTGATTATAGTTAAACGCTAAACTCTTACATGAAAAATAATGATTGAATGCGTATAGAGTATCTACTAGTTGAGCTTACTTCTTGAAAACTAGCTGCTCAACGAAAACATCTACCTCATCATAAAACGTAGTACATAACACAATTCAATGTGCCCTTTTTAGCCTCCGGTTTACCTTTGAAACTCGCTCTTTTGTTCTCTTTCGCTCTGTGTTTCACATAAACTGTGTTCCACTTTGTTGGCTCCTGTGGTCTTAACGCTCTGTCTCACGTGCATCAGCTCGGTCCAGTTACTACTTTGGCTTAGTACGTGTATCGGCTACTTGTCACCTTTCCATCAGCAGGCGCGTCGTCGCCTCAACCACAAGGTGGACAGCTTGCGGTTGTCTGCTTTTCAATCAGCTGAGCTGAATGGATGGCGGCGAGTTGTTAGAACCGTTTGGCGTAGGTAATTGAATAACACATTTAGCTGACGCACGCATTGGCTAATTGCACTTGCCTACATTTGGCTGGAAAACGTGACTTTGTGTGGGTCGTCTTAGCCCCGAATGAGTGTGCAATAACTAAAAGAAACTGCAAAAGCTCGTTTTTAAAACGTTCAATTCATGCAATGTTTGGCGATTCTTGAACAGCTGTCAAACTGGTTTTTCTTTCTGCTAAAAACTTGGCTAGCAGATGTTTGTTTGCGATTCGAAAAGAGCTGAATTCAGTATAAAATCACAATATTTTACGCATCATTTCATTTGTATATAGAGCTAAACAAACCATAGAAATTGTCTCTGTTCAATCGCGTGTTTCATTTGCTTTTTCCAACTTGACCTGTGCGTGTTTGTTGGGCGTGTCAGTGCCATGTGTGTGTTTTTGGGTGTTTGTTAAGCCTATTGAACTTCTAACGCTTTTGTTTTGGTTTGACAGGAAATTATTAATTTCTTATTTCCTTTGACCCGACACAGGCATTCAGAGTTTGTTGTTTTTGGGAATGGGTTAATTAGGTAAGTTCGAGACACATGCTCATAAGTGTGGCATTAGGGCGTAACAGGACATGAGTTTGTAGCTAAACAAGCTAGTACGAAGTAGATAAATATTTTACATCATACTCCCAATTAAAGTGGCATAGAATAATGACCGAAACACTACCAATCAACGTCTAATAACATTTTCAGAGTTGCGTGCTTTTTGCAAAGCCTTTCATCAAGCTTGAAATACATTAGTGATTAGTCATACTCTTAAATACTTATTGCCACTACAAAAAAAAGAAGAAAAAAACTTTTATTTACACTACGCTTGTTTATTTGTTTGGCGCTCATTTCAGACGTTTTGGCGTTAGTGCTACTGTTTGTTTACTGTGTGGCGCCAATTGAATGGCATCTCGTCTTTCAGCTCTCACAGCGCCAGTTCTCAGACATAGTTGTACTTGCCGCCTGTGGCACGGGTCGTTGCAATCGCAATGCATTTGACCTTAGTGTCGTAAGGCAAAAGCAACGTTTTAATCATTGTGCCACACATAATTGCTTGACTTAGTCTACGCTCTGAATTGTATTGTTGATTCATATTTCTTTATATGATTGGAAAATTGCGCGACAAACAACAGCAACAACTAAAAGGCTGGATAATTAACTTGCTAGCTTTTGCTGTTGTTGAGCAGCTGCTAACGTCATCACCAGCATCTTGGGTAGATATATATATATTGCCGGCTTTGAAAACCAGTTTCGTTGCTTTATTCCTTTTGCCAAAATACAAAACCAAGTAGTACTAGGGCAAAAACTGACCGAACAACTTTAATGTGGTCATTGAAAGAAACACCTGTCGAAAAGATTTCCGAAAAAAAAACAGAATAAAGATGCCAAAAAGGTTAGGGTCAAAGCAATGCAGCGTGAAGCAAAAGTTGCAAAAGTTAAAAAGCAAAAGAAAAGAAGAAGTAAGAAAAACAGGCCAGACAAAGATTTAATTCATAAAATGTTCCCTTTCGCACGTTTAAAGTTTAAGTGCAGAATATATTTATTTAATTGCTTGCTAGTTTGTTAAAAATATATGCTTCAAGCATTGTTGCCAATGGTTTTCTTTATTCCATTCCTTAAAACTAAAAACGCAGATGCGTAACAGCTGTCAGTAATAATTTGATTTGCCCTCTGTCTCTTGGATACATGGATACAACCAGATACATATGTATATATATATACTTTATACGCATACCAACTTCACCAACAGACTTTATTCACATGGTTCGCATATGTTTTGCTGTTTCGCATTTATAATATAATTTAACAGGAATTATCATTTGTTTTTGTTGCTTCTTTTTGCATTCGCAACGCGTTTTGTTGCTGCCACATTTCCTGCATTTTAAAATAAAGGAAACTTCTCAGTTCAACAATTGATAAATTCAACGCCCCCCAAACTTCAACTAATAAGTGGATATTATAAATGCGGGTTGTGACACACGCAAGGCTCAATTTGTCACTCATTCAGTTTAAAGTTGTTTCTGTTGTCATTCTAATTAATTTGTTTGCGTTTCAAATGCCAGGGAGGAACACGCCGCATGTGGCAAAGTCTCTATGCTTCCAGTTCAAACCTCTTGTGACTCTTCATATCCTCATCATACTGAACAACAAAAAAGCTGCACAGTGGTACCACTGAACCACTGTGCAAGTGTGTGTGTGTGCGCCCAGTTTTTAATTATGCTCACAGCTAATTTCGTTTATGTTTGCTTTGACAGACGAACTGAACATTAATTAATGCGGGAATAAAAATGATAAATTGGACAAGCGGACGCCAGTTGAAGGACATGCAATAGAGTCTTTAACCTAGAATAAACTGCAGCTAATAAGTAAAAGTGATTTGTGTAGAGAAACGGGTTGAGAGGTGTGCTACACTAGTGAATGCATTAAATTGAATATGAAATTGCTTGCCAATGGTTGGTTCTGCTGCTTCACTCTGTGGTCTATGGCCCAAACTGAAAGCGTTTTTTGTTGTTTGTTAAAGTCATGCTGTAGCTTCCAAAGTGTCAACGAACGATTTTTGCCCGGTTGCCTTTTGTTTGACGTTTTGTGGATGTGTGTGTGTGTGGAGAGCGAGGAAGTAAAAGAGGCGACCAGTTTTCAGTAGTTGCTTTTGTTGTCAGAACAACACCGACATACTTCAGTACATGCAGAGATGAGGAGAGACAGGAGAGAGAGTCACTGATCCATAGCATTCAATTGTTGAACAGAGCACCAACAGCGACAACAAGAACAAAAGCTGAACAGTTGACAATTGGCGAACGACAAATATATACATACTCGTTGCCATGCATAACTATACATAATTCCAACACACACATCAGACATCAACTTCCGTTTGTGTTTGCCCTAAATATTCATATAGTGCTTTATATGTTTTCAATTACAAAAACTAATTATTCATCTTTCCCACTCTTACTCTGTCTCTCCCTCTCTTTAGTCACTGGCAGTTTGGCTGCCAATCCACCGGATGCTGACCAAAAGGGACCCGTATTCCTCAAGGAACCCACCAATCGCATTGACTTTTCCAACTCAACTGGCGCCGAAATTGAATGCAAATCAAGTGGAAATCCCATGCCTGAAATCATTTGGGTTCGAAGCGATGGCACTGCTGTGGGAGATGTTCCTGGTCTGCGTCAGATCTCATCGGATGGCAAGCTTGTCTTTCCACCATTCCGCGCCGAGGACTATCGCCAGGAGGTGCATGCTCAGGTCTATGCCTGTTTGGCACGCAACCAATTTGGCTCGATTATATCCAGGGATGTTCATGTGCGAGCTGGTAAGTTGTCGCTGTTCTAGAGAGAGAACGTTGGTTTCCCACCGAGTGCAGAGCAAAGTGATTGAGTGTGGGTTCAAATGGAAATTAAAGTAAATCAAAATAGGAAAAAAAACTAAGAAATATGTTAAGTGCTTAATCAAATTTTGAGTAAAATTGACAAAGAAGCTTTTAGTAATAACCACATTCAACATTTGCTCTGTGCTCAAACAAACCTTATTTTTTTCAGATTTTCAACAAGTTTCAGATCTTCGTGGGCTTTGAATTTCCTACTGTCAACGTTGTATTAGGAGTTGTTTCTAAACGTTGTATATCAAATTTTCTAAGCATTTCCAGCCAAGGTTTTGCAATGTTCATTACCATTCAATGGCATCTGGCCTTTTCAGCCATTTTAAACGTTTTGTTATTTGCTTTTCCGACAAGACTTAAAGTGTGAAAATCATTGTGGAAAGCAGCCAAACATTGTTGGGCCACTTTTAGTGTACCACATGTGCTGGATCGTGTCTGTTGTCTATGCAATTTCACTGTAATTAATCGTTGGGCAAGCTGTTGGAAATGATGATGCAATTGTCGCCTTACATCTAACTGGAGTTGGAGTTCATTGCAACCTTCCCAACCCACCTGCCTTTTTGGGCACCCAAGTCTCTGCCCCTTGCAGCTTATTCGCTGTGGAAATATCCATTACTTCCGCTTGCATAAACCAGCGCTAAATAGGCTTTTGAGTTAATGACTTTTACCTAATTATGTTACAGGCATATATGTATGAGCAACCCTCCTATGAGATCGCCACCTGGCGGACGTATATGGCAACATGTCAACTTGGCTTAGTCATCAACGGGCTTCTTGTCGTCATCGTCGTTGTTGTTGTCTCCGTCTCCGTTGACGTGTTTGTTGGCAATTAGCTAACCTTAGCCAGCTACCTTTTCAACCCCAAGTTTTTTTTAGTCATGAGCTCGGCTCGTTTCCTATTAACTAAGTGAATTTATCATGTTAGGTTAGTGCCAAAAAAAATATACTTACACATATGCTGGTTGGAACAGGTGAAAAACGATGATAATGATGGCTAGCATAGCATAAATTATGTCTCCAGCACGGGCTACACCTTAGCCGAAAATGTTGACTTTAATGGAAATTAAGCTTGGACTGAGCTTAACTGTGATTATGTTTGTTTTGCACTCTCCGCTTAATTGGCCGGTTAATTGTTTTCCAACAAGTACAGGAAATGTGCAAATTACTTCCACGAATTTAGTTGAAAATAAGTTGTCAAGTTTGCTTATTCAAGCGTGAGAATTTAATCGTTCATATATCTTAACTAAACGCACTTCATACCTGCAAACAAAAACACACTTTCCAGTTGTTGCCCAGTACTACGAGGCGGATGTGAACAAGGAGCATGTGATTCGTGGCAATTCGGCGGTTATTAAATGCTTGATACCATCATTTGTGGCCGATTTCGTTGAAGTTGTCTCCTGGCATACCGATCAGGAGGAGAACTACTTTCCAGGCACAGAATATGGTGCGATGCTATCCAAATGCAACAACAACAATACAAATATTTCTCTAGCATTGTGCACTACATTTTTTTAGACTTAGGCTGTACTAAACGCATGGTCTCAACGATATGAAAACCATCAATCATCAATCCATTTCATCATCAACAATTATTATTCCCTTATTTCTTATTATATGTCAACAAATTTATTTTGTTTTAGTCGTTTCGCAACACTATGAAGAGGATATACACAAGGCGTTTGTCATACGCGGCAATTCGGCCATTTTGAAATGTGATATACCATCGTTTGTAGCTGATTTTGTAAATGTTATATCCTGGCATACCGATCAGGAAGAGAATTTTTATCCAGACACTGAATATGGTGTGTGATTTTCGCTCTTTGTCTGCCTCCATGTGTGTGCGTGTGTGTGTGTGTGTGCTTCTGTCTATGCGTGTGTTGCAAAATAGCACTACTTTAACTACATTCCGCAACACTTTAATCCCCACCGACAACAGCAGCAACCAACACAAACAGAACAACAACACGGCACATTCACACTCTAAGAAAATACTAGTGTACAGTTCAAGTACAGTTAACCAACACTAAGTACTAAGTACAACACCAACACCAACACTGGTACACTAATAACTGTATAATAAGAGCTGCACAATATAGCTAACTCAATCAATAACCAACACTGGTTAGGTACAGTTTTACATGCTTCGTCAAGTTGTTCGACCTTTGGTTTATATTTTCTTGTTTATTATTGAAAAATACATATCTGTTTGGTTACCATCTTATTTGTTTTTGCTGTATCCAACATCTGTTTATTTGCTTTGTGGCTTTTAGTCGTTGCCCAATACTACGATACGGATGTAAATAAGGCCTATGTCATACGTGGAAATGCGGCAGTTTTGAAGTGTGAAATACCCTCATTTGTGGCCGATTTTGTTAGCGTTGTGTCCTGGCACACGGATCAGAATGAGGACTTTTTGCCAGGCACCGAATATGGTTTGTTCATTTTGAGGTTATGCTTGAGAGACATGTACAGTTGTGTTTGCCTAGAATCATAGAACTCTAAGACCCTTACCCCAACCCTATTCCAAATCATATATATTTATTTCATTCTTTTTGTAAACATTTATTCTATCTTACAACGTATGCTTGAGGCTAGTTGCTTGTTCTCTTCACAGTGCGTGTTTGTTAGCCATTTTCATAAACTATTATTAACCTTTAGTGCAAAAGACTTTCTCAGGGAAGTACCCACTACACTACATACATATTTATGTACATTTCATCAAAACTTGCGCATTAAGATGCATTAAATGCGCTTCTAACTTCGCTTGCCCCTTGTGGTAGTAAGCTGAACCTCTCACATATCAATTAGTCGACTGCAGATGTTCACACGCCCGGCACATGCAAGGTGTTTTTGAAATTAAACCCCACCCTCTTACCTTTTTCTTTTTCCTAATGTAATCTCTTAGCATTTCCCCAATTCGTTTTTTAATCGTTCAGTTGTGCAGCAGTTCTATGAGTCGGAAGTTAACAATGAGTATGTCATCCGCGGCAATTCGGCAGTACTCAAGTGTTCCATTCCATCGTTTGTGGCGGACTTTGTGCAGGTTGTGTCCTGGCAGGATGAGGAGGGTCAACTCTATGGCACACTCGACGAGCAACAGGGCATGGGTACATTACCTGAGTGATTCTTACATTTAAATATAAGGATTCCCTTTATTTCCCCTTAAGCCCATTTCAGTTTTCATTTCCTAACAACTACAGCGCGTGGTTTTTTCTAGTTTTTTACCTTTTTTGACAATTAGTTCCTCTTTTTCATTATCACAGTTGTCAATCAGTACTACGAAGCTGAAGTTGTCTCCGAGTATGTTATCAAAGGGAATACGGCTGTATTGAAATGTACCATACCAAGTTTTGTGGCAGACTTTTTGCGCGTTGAAGCTTGGGTTGCCAGCGATGGCACCGAGTACATACCGCAGGATAACTTTGGTAGATTCCTCAAAACCTTTACGAAGTAGTTACTTGTAAGCACTCATATTCCCACTACCCAATTCCTGATTTCCTTTGATTTAAACTTTTCCACCTGCTATAGCTTTATTTTGCATTTTACATTTGTCGTTTAGTTGTAAATCAGTTTTATGGCGCCGATATTTTAATGGAGTATGTCATCAAAGGCAATGCGGCCGTTTTAAAGTGTTCCATTCCATCGTTTGTGGCTGATTTTGTGCGTGTAGAGTCTTGGATTGATGAGGAGGGCACCGAATTGCGTTACACTGATAATTATGGTACACCTTACCTTCAAAATAAGCTTGTTTTTCTAGTTGTTACTAATTTAACCGGTTCTTCCAACATCCAACTATTTCCACTATACTTTTAATTTGTTTCTAAACGCTTATTTTAAACAACATTTTCAGTGGTTAATCAGTTCTATGAGGCCGAAATTATGACCGAGTATGTCATCAAAGGCAATGCAGCGGTTTTAAAATGTTCCATTCCATCGTTTGTGGCTGATTTTGTGCGTGTTGAATCTTGGATTGATGAGGAGGGCAATGTCTTAACCTTTTCCGATAACTATGGTGTGACTTTTATTCGTATACTTGTAGTACAATTGGTTTAAAGTTTTAGGTTTAAGTTAGCATCCAATCCCAAGCCCTAATCCGTTTATAATATGACTTAATTTGCTTATGTTTCATTTACCATCCGTTTTCACGTTCAGTTGTCTCACAGTTCTACATAACCGAAGCGGAGAATGAATATGTTATTAAGGGCAATGCGGCTGTGGTCAAGTGTAAGATACCCTCGTTTGTAGCCGACTTTGTGCAAATTGAGGCCTGGGTGGACGATCAGGGGGTCGAATTGTGGCGTGAGAACTCAACCAGCGCGTATGGTACAGTCTAAACAAAATACATCTAAGTTAATTAGTTGCTAACTTAAGCATAGTTTAATCCCAACCTACTTTCTTACCTTCATCCATTTGAACTTGTTATTTACGTTTGCTTTATCAACAACTATTTTGCTTCAGTTGTCATTCAATCGTACGAATCGGAGGCTGATAATGAGTATGTTATTCGTGGCAACTCGGTTGTTATGAAATGTGAGATACCCTCGTTTGTGGCGGATTTTGTATACGTTGATCTCTGGCTGGACTCAGAGGGTCGCAATTTTTATCCCAATAATGCTGAAGAGTCGGGTACATTTCTTAATTGATTTCTAAATAATATGACCTAATGTGTGTGTGTTTTTTTTCTCCCGTTCTCCTAAATTCATTTAATTTTAGAATATTCTTTAAATAAGTTCGTTAATCTCTCGTTCTCTTAGTTGTTCATCAGTTTTATCAGACACGCGTCATCGATGAATTCGTGCTGCGTGGCAACGCTGCCATATTAAAGTGTTTGGTGCCCTCATTTGTGGCCGATTTCATTGATGTTGAGGGTTGGCTAGATGAGGAGGGTGTGGAAATAACTCGTCCACTGCTCGACGAATCCACGGGTAAAAAAAAAATGCATCAGGGTTAACTATTTAAGCTCTAGTCTAGTTTATAGTCCCAAACTCAATCCCATAACTTTAACTCTTACGTTATGCTTTGCTCTTATTCTAATCATATCTTGTACCCACTTCACTTTCGCCATATTCCAGTGGTCAAACAGTTCTTTGAGTCGCAAGTATACGATGAGTATGTTATCAAGGGCAATGCAGCCATATTCAAATGTCAGACGCCATCATTTGTGGCGGATCATATCGATATAACCGATTGGATTGATACCGATGGCGGTGTCTATACCAAGAATATAACGGGTATAAACATTTAAAAGTATCTACTTAGTGTCGCATTGTAGAAACATGAAGGGGTCCGCAATTAATTATCATTATGATTTATCCTAAACCCGTACAACACTCTCTTTCTACCCTTTCTCTCGTACACATTTTGCAGTTGTGCCACAATCGTACAGCGTCAATGTCATGGATGAGTCCATTTTGCGGGGGAATAGCGCAATTTTGAAATGTCATATACCCAGTTTTGTTGCCGACTTCATTTTGGTCGCATCGTGGGTTGAGGACGAGGAGCGTGAGATATTTCCGCAGGCCGATGTCACAGCTAGCGGTAAATCACACTAGCTTTTAAGTTCTCTTGAATATATATAAACTTCCCGTCCAGTTACAAAAGTTCCAATTTGCCAGCTTTGTTGATCGCTCAGTGATCCTTGATTCAACTTCAGCTTCTCCTCTAACAGGTCCCCTTCAGAAGTTAACAAAAAAAATAAACTACTGCGCTGCTAGGCATTTGATTATCTTTACTTTGCTTTCACTTACTTTTCTGTTTTACTTTTATTGTTTTTATCCCATCCTTCAATACTTTACTTTTTTATTTTTACCCTCCTATTTCCCCTCAAAAAAAAAAACTCCAAGAGTCGCACCTGACTTGCCCACAAAACGAACCCTGTTACCCCTTCATGTAGTTGAAAGTAGCGTTGTTTTGTAGCCTAGTGTAAATAGTCACATGTAAATATGTATGAACAAAAATGCTAATAAATGCTCTCATCAATTTGTACATATGTATGTATATATATGTACAATAGCATAACCCAAAATGGCAGTTTAATAATTAAAAATATCATCATCAAATGTTAATATTCGCATCAGCTTAAAATTATTGGCATTTTTGTTAAAGCATGAGAAAATATCATTGAACAATTGCAAAGAAATTGCGGGAATTTGTACAAAGCAAAAGAAATTTCCTGCATTTCCTTTTCAATTCAAACATTGCTTGGTGTATAGTTAAATATAAGTAAAAATATTTTGTTGCTGTAAGGCTGAAGTTGATAGAAAATTCTTGAAAAAATAACTTGTAAATATTTCAAAACAAATTAAATAAAAACTTCAGCCTTACACCAACATTCACAAATGTGTACAGCTAATAAATTAATATAATACACAATTCGCATTTGGAAAGTCACATTGCATGATAAATTAACGAATGACACAATATTTCAATTGAGCAATGCATCAAGTTCAATGTGAATGAAGAAAATGCTTTTATTAAAGCTGTCATGTGGCTTTCGAATGTGAAGCGATTAAACTCAATTAAAGCAACTTAATTAATTGAGTTTTTTTCAATTGACTGTAGAAAGTAGCTTTCGGTGTTTGTTAGCTTAAGTCAAACCAAAGGAGATCCATCACTAATATACGTTTTTTTTATATTAACTATCTTTCAACTTTAAAAACAACACAAATTAGACGGCAAATATCTGGTTCTGCCCTCCGGCGAGCTACACATTCGTGAAGTTGGACCCGAAGATGGTTATAAGAGCTATCAGTGCCGTACCAAGCATCGTTTGACTGGCGAGACCCGTTTAAGTGCGACCAAAGGACGTCTGGTCATTACAGGTAAGTCGGCCTTGTTTGCCAATTTGATTTGTTTATTAGCTTGCATGATAAACTTTAGTTAGCCATTCTAGCGGGATTTATGCTTCAACGAAAAGTCAACTAAAATACTAAAGTGATCATTTTTAATCATCTTCTTTAAATCATAAAATTAATAAAACTTTCATAAGTGTATTTTTAATTATAATAATTTGTAGATATCTCCCAACAGAATGTTAACTAAGGTTTAACCAGCAACAAGTAAATTTCATACAGAAATAAATTTCATACATTATTAACTAAAAACAAATATTAAATTATTATTTTTATTGCAACTGTATGAAGTTTATTTTGATACAAATGTAAATATTTGGAATAAAAAAGTTTGATTGATTAAAAAAGTTTTAATAAATGTAAAATACTAGTACAATAAATTCCAAATATTTCAAGCACAGCAGGAAAAAAGTCAAGATTATTGTTTAAATCGCTTTTTTCTTGTTCTGCTTCTAACTTAAATATATATTTTACAATTTTTAAGAAGCAACAATATTTTGATTGACTTTTATGCTATCCAACATTCAATCAAAAAGATTTTTCGCTTAAAATCTATTTCTTTGTGAGGATAAAGCACTTTTTCTAAAACTACTTGAAAAATATAAAAACAATATTAAAAACAAATGTGCGCATAGTCAAAAAATTGTTGCTCACTTAATATTAAATTGAAAACTGCCTGAATGTTGGGATAGGGTACTCGACAATGCTATGAGCTTGAAACAAAGCCAAAAGAAAGTTAAGCTTCAGTTTAGTTTTGTCCGTTTTAATAAATAAATTACTCAAAACATAATCTTAGCGGGGAATTGTCTTGAAAATGCCTGCCTATTTTTCCTTTTTGCCTATGCGCTCAAGGTAAGTGCCAACAAACAAATAGTTCTATAAATATTTTATCGCAATTTTGTGCAAATCATTATAAATTCATTTTCCATTTCCAGAACCAGTTGGCAGGGTTTCACCCAAGTTTCCAACCACACTGACAAGTAGCAGCTTTACAACTGCCGCCAATGATAGCCTCACTTTGCTGTGTCCCGCTCAGGCCTATCCAGCACCAATGTTTAGGTAGGGCAAGCCATTTCCCATTTCCAGTAAACTAGACCCAACTTTGGACAGTTTTTCTTTAATTGCACTCTTCTAAGTATTCACCAAACAATATATCCTTTAAAGAGCCCATTGGTAGCGTTGGTCCACGTCTAATTTCTGGCAATGATATTAAGGTTGTGCAATTTGCTGCTGGGAATGTAATAACCTTGCTATGTCCAGCACAATCGTATCCGGTGCCAGTGTTTAGGTAAGACTTATCCCAACTTAAGGTAGACCGCGTAGAGTTGAGCTTAATAGTTGTTTATTTCTTACTAGAACCCGTTGGTAGCGTGGGACCTCGCCTCACTAGTGGTGATGAGTCTCGCATTCTCAGGGTGCATTTGGAGCAGAGTGCTACGCTTCTTTGTCCAGCCCAAGCGTATCCGGTGCCCTTCTTTAGGTAACCTAACCCAACATTAAGGCTATGAAACTTCAAACTTTCGCTCAACCCAAACGTTCAAAATTTCTTTAAAGAACCCGTTGGAAGTGTTAGTCCAAAAGTAACTGCTGGCGATGATGCCATTAAAATACCCAAAGTATTATTGGGTCAAAGTGCAACTTTAATGTGTCCAGCTCAAGCATATCCAGTGCCGTTTTATAGGTAAACTCTATCCAACATTTAGGCACATTCCTACCCACAGTTCTAACTAAATACTCCATTAATAGAACCCGTTGCTAGTGTCAGTCCACAGTTAAGTGGCAATGGTAATCAGGAGCATATAACGCTAACTCGAGTTCCACTAAATCAAAGTGTAACGCTTATGTGCCCTTCTTTAGGTAATCCCAACATAGGGCTTAATCTTATTTTCGGTTTGTTTTTCCTTAGAGCCTGTTGGTAGTGTTGGTCCTAGACTGACTTCTGGTGATGATTCAAGGACAACTAAAGTTCAGCTTTCCAAAAGCATTACTTTACTTTGCCCCGCTCAGGCATTTCCAGTGCCCTTTTATAGGTAAGAAGTTATAAAACTCAACCCATTTCCACATTCCGGCAGTTTTCTTTGTTTGCCCTTTTTTCATTGCCATGAACCTTTAACTTTCTAGAGCCCGTTGGCAGTGTTAGTCCCAAAATCAGTACAGGCGAAGACTACAAACACATTAAGGGCAAAAGTGCACAAGACTTGAGCTTATTGTGTCCAGCACAAGCATATCCACAACCCTTCTATAGGTAATTAATAAGCCCAAAAGGCAGTTTTCAAGTTTTAGTCTAAAGAGTGCCATTAAAAATATCAATATGTTATATTTGCAGAGCCTATTGGTAGTGTTAGCCCTAAAATATCAAATGCAGATGATTTGAAGCATGTCAAAGTTAAAAACTTGCATAGTCTTAGTCTCTTGTGTCCAGCTCAAGCATATCCACAGCCAGCTTATAGGTAAAGCTTTGCTTAGAGTACCTGCCCCATATCTCAGTAGTTTTCGGAAGAAACTTAAACATTGTTTTTACCCACACATTTCAGAGCCCGTTGGAAGTGTAGCACCAAAGCTGAACTTTCTCGAACGTTTTCGAATGATGCAAATTCAGGGTGGCCATAGTTTTAACATACAATGTCCTGTGCAATCATATCCCATGCCTGTTTTCAAGTAAGCAACCCTCGATCAACCCTTATGTCCTAGACCAACATTCAGTGTTTGTTAAGCCTTTGCAACGTTTCAAACTAATAGTTAATTGCGCTTTTCTAGAGCCCGTTGGCAGCGTGCGTCCAAAAGTCAACCCCCAAGACAAGCATCAGTTTATAGATGTGGAACTGAACAATAGTTTCGCCCTGCTTTGTCTGGCACAATCCTATCCAACGCCCGCTTTCAGGTGGGTGGTCGAGTTGTTACCTTATCCCCCATTTAGGTGGACAGTTTTCTAGTGCATGTGAAAATGTTTCTTGTTTTTGTGTGTGTGTATTTTGTAGAACCCGTTGGCTCCGTCAAGCCCAAAATAAATGTGCAGGATAAACTGCAGACACGCGAAATAGCTAAGAATGTTGGAATTGCCCTGCTTTGCCCAGCACAATCGTATCCTATGCCTGCACACAGGTAAAAGAGTTATGCTGCATGTCTTGAAGCAATTTCGGTAACTAGAGAACACTGTAAATTACCCAAGGGGCTAAATTTATCATTATTGCAGACAACATAATTAAGGTGATTATTTCGTTAGACATATTTCCTCAACTTTCAGCAGTCGGGCAGTTTTCAAAAAGAAGTTTCAGATAGCAACTGTGTTACATTTATGTTGTTTGCAGAACCGATAGGCAGTGTTCCGCCCAAAGTGAGCGTAGCGGATGAATTATCCAATACAAGAACCGTACTGGGAGCCAGTTTCAGTCTAAAGTGTCCAGCACAATCGTATCCCATACCAGCTTATAGGTAGGTTAAACATTCAGGCAGAGTTTCAGAAAATATTGAGATATCTTCTGACTGTATCTCCCTTACAGAACCCATTGGTAGTGTTCCACCCAAGGTTAGCATAGATGATGAGGTGGCCAATGCTCGTGCTTATGTGGCAAAGAGTTTAAGTCTCAAGTGTCCAGCACAATCGTATCCAATACCAGCTTATAGGTATGACCGCTACTAACTCAACATTCAGGTTTTGTGTTTTGTTTTGCAAAGTTATAAGTTTGGATTCCCTTTATAGAACCTGTTGCCTCTGTGCCACCCAAACTAAATCTACTTGAGAGAGTCCGCACTATGGAAGTTCTTTTAGGCACCCAATATGCCATGCAGTGTCCGGGTCAAGCGTTTCCAGTTCCCATTAACAGGTAATAGTCGACATTCCCACCCAACTTCAGGCCATTTTCACTCATCATGCCTTTTGTTAGACTTTAACTCATACTGATATTTCAGAACCCATTGGCTCTGTTCCACCAAAAATACTCAATATCAATGATAAGTTTCAATTAATGCAAGTCAAGTTGAGCTCCAATTTTGCTATGCAATGTCCCGGACAGGCTTATCCAGTGCCTGTTGTCAGGTTAGTTTGATTCTAAATAGCATACAGAGTTCCTATTTACATTTCAGGCTTATGTTAACCTCAAACTTATACAATTGCCTTTCTCTTTTATTAGAACCCATTGGTTCGGTTCCACCAAAAATAACAAATCTCCACGACAAGTTTCAGTTTGTTCAAGTCAAATTGAGTGAGGATTATGCCATGCAATGTCCTGGTCAAGCATACCCAGTACCCATAGTTCGGTTAGTTTTCTTACTTTTAACCAACATTACGGCAGTTAATATGCTTCTATCCTTGGTAATGTTTTTTTCTATAGAACCAATTGGATCCGTGCCACCAAAAATCACAAGTCTACACGATAAGTTTCAAGTGTTGCAAGTGAGATTATCTGAGGATTATTCCATGCAATGTCCGGGTCAGGCATATCCAGTGCCAATAGTTAGGTTAGTCAATGAGTAAACCCATTACAACATTCAGTTTTGCAGTTAAGGCTTAGAGTAGTTAAAGTAATAATGTCTTCTTCTCTCCTTTGTAGAACCTGTTGGTTCTGTAGCTCCTAAAGTGGATACAAGAGATGAGTTCACATTTGCACGAACACAGCTTGGTTCTTCAAAAGCTCTAATATGTCCAGCTCAATCGTATCCCATGCCAGCATTTAGGTAATCAATCCACCCAACATTCAGGTTTAGTTAGGAATCTTTATATGTAGTGTTAACAAGTCATTCTTCTCGTAGAGCCTGTGGGTAGTGTGGCTCCCAAAGTTGATATTAAGGATGAGATAAACTATGCTCGTGTTGCTCTCAATCATAGTCTGGCTATAGTTTGTCCAGCTCAGTCGTATCCGGTGCCAGCGTTTAGGTAAGCTTTCCTCTAGCATTCAGGCAGTTTAGGCATTCCCTAAGGTACATTCCTATTAAGCTTATCCTATCTTATAGAGCCCGTTGGCAGTGTGGCACCCAAAGTTGATCCCAATGATCGCATTAAATGGGTTGATAAGCCAAAGGGTATCTCTTTGAGCTTACTTTGTCCAGCTCAATCATATCCGACACCCGCTGCTCGGTAAGCCCATATTTTCAGGCAGTTTTCAATCAACATTTCGATGAAGAGTAGTTGGTAAGAATCTTAAAATTATTTACAGAACCTGTGGGTAGTGTGGCACCTAAGGTGGATGTTAAGGATCGTATAACTTGGCTTGACAAGCCCTTGGGCCAGGCCTTGAATTTGCTTTGTCCAGCACAATCATATCCCATGCCTGCCTATAGGTACAAACTATTCCCCTAACAAGGCAGTTTTCAAGTAGTTCCAATTAAGAGACTCATAATCATATTCCTTACAGAACCTGTTGGTAGTGTGGCACCAAAAGTTGATATGCATGACAAAATGGATTTTTCCATTAAAAGTTCAAACACTTCGTTAAATTTATTCTGCAAAGCTCAGGGTTACCCTATGCCGGCTTTTAGGTATGACTCACATCTATTCAGGCAGTTGAATTCCTTTGATGTTTACTTTTACTAACTTTGTTGTTGTAGAACCCATTGGCACAGTCGCGCCGAAAGTTGATCTTAAAGATAAAGTTGCAATTTCTTTGGCAAAGCTTGGCGTAAAATTAAGCTTAATATGTCCTGCTCAGGGTTACCCTATGCCAGCTTTTAGGTAAGCAAACTTCAGGCAGTTTTTAGGTTACTTAATAACGAACTGTTTTTAATTGAATGCGATACAGAACCTGTTGGATCTGTTGCACCCAAGGTGGACATGAATGATAAACTAACGTTTTTGTCAAAGAAATCCAATGCGACTTTAAGCATTTTGTGCCCAGCTCAGAGCTATCCAATGCCCGCATTTAGGTGAGAAAAACATTCAGGCAGTCCTTATTGATAGGTTAGAATGTGTTTAAAGTAGAAGTTTTCTTTTTCAGAACCCGTTGGCTCTGTGGCACCAAAAGTTGATATCAACGATAAAGTCAAAATATCTATAATCAAGTCGAGCAACTCCTTAAGTTTAGTCTGTCCAGCTCAGGGTTATCCAATGCCTGCATTTAGGTAATTTAAACGCGAGTACATTTTGACCCTACTCAGGCAGTTTTTAACTCGTAGAATAGATGATTAAAGCTTCTGAATATTTACAGAACCAGTTGGCTCGGTTGCGCCAAAAGTAGAAATCAAGGATAAGGCAGGCATCTTTTTAGCCAAGTCTCAAAACTCATTGGCTTTACTTTGTCCTGCACAGTCATATCCAATGCCAGCTTATAGGTAATACTAAGACTTAAGGTATTGTCAACTGTTGCTAGTCCCACAAATCAGGCAGTTTCAGAATATAGCTTTTTATAGCTAACAAATGAATCTTTTGCAGAGCCTGTTGGCAGTGTTGCGCCCAAAGTTGAAATAAAAGATAAACTGGGCATTTTTCTAGCCAAATCAAATAGTTCGATGGCTCTTTTATGTCCGGCACAGTCGTATCCTATGCCAGCTTTTAGGTAAGGTTCATAATTCCTAAACATTCAGGCTTTCCACTAGTTATAGTTTAGTTTCTAAGCTATTGAATAATATTTACAGAGCCCATTGGCAGTGTGGCGCCTCGTGTTAATCGCAAGGATGAGTTTAATCACGATCGTATTAGCAGCAGTCAATCCATTGCCATTCAATGTCCAGCACAATCATATCCTGTGCCAGCCTATAGGTAAACACATACGTCGAGTTAACCCTATTCAAACACTTTAGTCTTTACCTTTTGGCTAAAACTTTTTGACTAATCTTGCAGAACCTGTGGGCAGTGTGGCACCACGTGTCAATAAGCAGGATGGCCTGACACGCGACAGCATTCGTTTGGGGCAAACTGTTGCCATCTTTTGCCCGGCCCAAGCCTTTCCAGTGCCCTTCTATAGGTAATACTTACGATAGGCCAAACTAATTGTGCGACAAGTCTTAAAGTTCTTCAATTATAAGTCAGGCATAGCAAAGTCTTCAAGCATCATTGGCTGCAAAATTTTGTAATTAGTTGCTGGGCTAACCCCATTCATAACAGGGTTGGTCACGCAACTGTTCTAATGTTTTCATTCCCCACCCAACCTAAACGAAACGCTTCAAATTTCAATTGTTTTCTTGCCCCGCCCTCACCCGAAACCATTTAGACAGTTTTCAAAGTTTGTTCTGTGTATTGTTCTAACATTAATAAGTTGTTCAATTTAAGAGCCCGTTGGCAGTGTGCCACCCAAAATAAGTATTGGTGAGCGACGCAAGGATGCGGAGGTGCCCTTACGGGGAGACCTGAGCATCTTTTGTCCCGCACAATCCTATCCAGTGCCAGCCTATAGGTAAGACAGAGTACTTAAGTGTCCAAACTGAAAGGCAGTTTTCATGTGAAAGTCGTTTTGCATATTGAGTTATAACACACAATTAAACACCCTTCAAAATAGAACCCGTTGGCTCTGTTGGACCTAAAATAAGTGTTGGTGAACGCCTTAAGGATGCGGCAGCACTGCTTCACTCAACTTTCACGCTCTTTTGTCCAGCACAATCCTATCCAGTGCCGGCGTTTAGGTAAATTTCAAGCTTCTACCAACATTCAAGGCAGCTAATTAGGCAGTTACTTAATTCCATGCTCACTTTTCAGAACCTGTGGGCAGCGTTGCTCCCAAAATCAGTGTTGAAAATCGTTTGAAAAATGCTGAAGCTAATTTGGGCAGCAGTTTCACACTCTTCTGTCCCGGTCAGGCTTATCCAATGCCATTTTTTAGGTAAAATTCTGTCAAAACCCAAATTCGGGCAGTTTTGAAGTTCTTATTTCTTTTATATATTTATTTAATTCCAATAAAACTCTTGTAGAACCTGTGGGCACTGTGGGTCCACGTTTAACCTCGGGCGATAAGACACGAAATGTGGATATTTCACTTGCCGCCAGTTTTACATTACTCTGTCCAGCTCAGGCATATCCAGTTCCATTTTTTAGGTAAAGTTCTTGACCTTTCCTAACATTCAGTCAGTTTTAAGTAAGAACTTTGGTTAATTCCTTTGGTTTTTGTTACTTTCAGAGCCTATTAGCGGCACAGCTCCCCGAGTGGCTTTAATACAGAAAACAAATCTTGAATATGTTCGAGTTAAGGAAACTGTTGCCATTGTTTGTCCAGCTCAGGGTTATCCAGTTCCTGCTTTTCGGTAAACTAACTGGGCTACCCCATTTAAGTCCCCTACATTCAGGCAGTTTCTTTGAATTTATGTTATAAAGAACTAAGAATATCTCTTATCCATTTAGAGCCCATTAGCAGCACGGTTCCCAAAGTAATCTCTCTGGCCAAATATGATATGAAAACCTATGCAGGCTCAAGCACCTTGGCCTTGTTGTGTCCAGCTCAGGGCTATCCGGTACCAGTATTTAGGTAAAATTTATCCCAGCACAAGTAACTAACATTCAGGTGGTTTAGGTATGGGATTAAGTAATAAGTTTTATTGCAATTTTTCAGAACCTGTTTCAAGCACTGCTCCTAAAGTACCACCGCTTCAGTCACGTCCTTTAATCGTTGCTGGTTTGTCCAGCATTTCCATACTATGTCCAGCTCAGGGTTATCCGGCACCTAGCTTTCGGTGAGCCAACTTATCTGTCGAGTTAAAATCCCAACATTTACTCTGTCTATTTCATTATTCTCATTGCGATAACATTTTCAGAGCCCATTTCCAGCAGTCCACCCAAGATTAACTCATTGACATATAAACCAAATATGGTTGAAACTCAGACAGCCACGGCAATACTGTGTCCCGCCCAAGGCTATCCAGCTCCCAACTTTAGGTGTGTTAAGCAACATACTTGGCATTAGCCCGAAATATCCTCAAGCTAACTTCAAGCAGTTTTCTACCCCTTATTTTATTATAATATCTTGTTAAACTTACAGAACCCATATCTAGTACTGCGCCTAGAACACCTGCTTTGGTTCAGAAACCACTTGAACTACGGCAAACTCAGTCGATTTCATTGCTTTGTCCAGCTCAGGGTTTTCCAGCACCTAATTTTCGGTAAGCCGAAACGGTACCCTGCCCAACATTCAGCTCTTTATTAGTTAGTTTTGAATGTAAAGCGTTTTGTAATACTTTTATTTAGAACCTGTTGGCGGAAAAGCGCCCACATTGCTTTCCAATGATCACAAACGCTCATGGATCGAACGCTTGCTCTCTACCAATGTGGCAATATTTTGTCCAGCTCAAGCTTATCCAGTGCCAGCATTCAGGTTAGGCTTATGAATATACCCTTTAAGTTTTTGTAAGCTTTTGACAGCTTTAGTTTACTTATTAATTGTTAAACTTGTTTCAGAGCCTGTTTCGAGTACAGCGCCACGAATACCCTCGATTATGACTAAACCTTTTGAGCTGCATAAGGGCACAGATATATCTCTGCTTTGTCCAGCACAAGGCTATCCAGCACCTAGTTTTCGGTAAAACTTTGTTGTGATTTTTTTTTTGAAGCTCCAAGCAGTATCGCTCCCAACATTCAGTGCTAATATTTTCTTAGCGAATTCTTAAATAAACTCCATTTACATAGAACCCATTTCGGCAAAGGGTCCCACTCTATCCATTGACACAAAATGGTCGGGTATTGAAAGGCATCGCGGCATGGATATTGTTTTGTTGTGCCCGGCTCAGGCATTTCCTGTGCCCATCAGCAGGTTAGTTGGTAGACGAGATTATCGTAATCCGCTCGAGGCGTGACTTTAATTATGCATGAGACGTGTGAACTTTAACCCCAAGCGAGGCAATCAAACATTGTTCATTCATAAAATGTGCGCGCACAAACACAAACACAAACACACACAGACGCAAAACAGCAAACACAAACACAGGCAATACACTCATAAAAAGTAAGCTAAATAAACAAACCGTAAAGCGTAAACCGGCAAAGCCAGAAACACATAGACAAGCGGCAAAAGCAATCAAATGCAGCTCCCCAACTCTCACTCTCCTTTAGTGCTCACGACTTGTGCTTGTGTGCGTTGGGTTGTTTGTAAACAAACGTGAAGCACAGCTGATTGCGCTCTCTGTCGCTCTCTGTCGCTCTCTGTGTGCAATGCGCACACTCGCAATCCACACAAAATTTCCCAAACAATTACCCCTACATGCGCACGCCGCCGTTTGTGTGGATCGTTTGTGGATGGCATATGTCTCTCTCGCACACCGGTTTATGAATGAACGCACGTTTCTGGGTCAACTTTCGTTTGTTGGCTCTTTTGCGCCAACTGTTGCGCCCACATTTGTTGCGTTGCGCCATTGTGCGCAAGTCTCATTGGAGCATTTGGTTAACCTTAAGCTTAACATTGACCTTAATAAAATATGCATTGTGCGGTGTCTGTTTACTGCCGGCTTTCTCTATCTCGCTCTCTCTCTTTGTTTCCACATGTTGCGTTTATTGCCTTTTGTTATATGTCTGTTTGATTGTGTGTGTGTGTGTGCAGACAAAGTTCGAAAAGTTCAACGTCTTTGGTGGGCTGTGCCTTAAGCTTTTTGCCTTCTCATTCTATGTGTGTCAAAAGTTCACGTTCAAAGTGCACGCAAACTTTGTCAGTGATTAGCAATTTAATTAATGCTTGAGCTAGATTTATTTTTTAAGCTGTTTGGCTTTTAACTGTTAGCTTCAAATATGTTTAAATAAATTGCTTTATGCAAGCAGTTGATAAACGTATGCAAAGTTTTTGTGAGGTTTTTGTTTTAACCCCTTCATTAAGGCAGTTTTCTTTAACCTATTACGTTTGGGCTTCAAAGTTAATAAACACTTTGAAGCTTTCAATCTGATCTCTAAAATAATGTATGCTTTTTTCTAAGAGCCCATTGGTTCGAAGGCACCTACAGTACCCTCGGGAGTTCAAACCTTTCAGCAACATGTGCCCTTGGGTGATAGTTTTGCCATGCTTTGTCAGGCTCAGGCATTTCCAGTGCCTGTTTTTAGGTAAATTTAGTAGAGATGTTGGACTAACGCTTGTCAACTGGTTCTAGGAATACTTTTAGGATTATTTCTTGTAACTTATTATCTCCTTTATTTTTAGAGCCTGTCGGCGCTAAGGCACCAACATTTTCAAGCGACTCAAAGGGTAGCATATTTGAGCGTTCCATCAATGCTAGTTTTGCCTTATTGTGTCAGGCACAAGCCTTTCCTGTGCCCATTATTAGGCAAGTTAAATAAGTAGTCTATATAACAGGCAGTTTTTAGTTTAAGAAATATTTTCTGTATGTTAACATTGGCTTTTCCAGAACCCATTGGCTCTAGGGCGCCCACATTTTCTACGGATTACAATTCCTTCTCCTATGCACGAGCTGTGGGTCAGAGTTTTGCGCTGTTATGTCAGGCGCAGGCTTATCCAGTGCCAGCTATGAGGTAGATTATGTTTTTATCAAGTCTATCTAGTCATTCAGGCAGTTTTTCTTGAGTTTTAAAAGCGAATATTAAAGAAACCCATGCATTGTTATTTACAGAACCCATTGGAGCCAGAGCACCAACCTTTTCAACAGATTCTAATGTATTTTCCTATACAAGAGATGTAGGTCAAAGTTTTGCGCTACTTTGTCAGGCCCAGGCGTATCCAGTGCCAGCTATGAGGTAGTCCCTTTTATATATAAACTCTACACATTCAGGCCGTTTTCATTGATATACTTTTCCAAAAATGAATATTCTACTCTTTTAAATTCCAGAACCTGTTGGTGCCAAAGCGCCCACATTTGCTAGTGTATCAAAAATTTCTAGTTTATTGGGTGCCAGCACGAGTGATATTGTTTTACTTTGTCAAGCTCAGGCATATCCTGTGCCTTTTAGTAGGTAAACATTCAAACAGTTTTCCATATACATAGATCTACATTTAGCTGTACTGCCAACTGGTTATTTAAAATGTAATTGAACTTATTTTTTGTAGAGCCTGTAAGTGCTAAGGGTCCTACTTTCTCTACCGATATGAAAAGTTATACATTTGTGCGGTATTATGGGCAAAGTTTCGCTCTGCTTTGTCCAGCTCAGGCGTATCCGGTGCCTCTTATAAGGTAGTTCTTAATGTATCCATTTCCAAGTTCAGGCAGTTTTTTCCTATTTTTCTTGAGTAAATGCTTATGAGTTTTTGTTTCTTATTGTAGAACCCATTGGTGCTAGAGCTCCTAGCTTCTCGGGTGAATCGAAGAGCTCGACATTTGTCAAAGAGATCTCAACTAGTTTTGCATTACTTTGTCAAACTCAGGCATATCCTGTGCCTATCATACGGTTAGTTCTGCAATCCAACAACAATCAGGCAGTTTTTCTTTCAACTGTTTTGCATTGGTTATAATCAACGCTCTCGCTTACAGAACCTGTCGGCAGTGTAGCACCTAAAATCTCTGGTGGTCGTCTGCAAGAAATGACTAGAGCTTCAGGCAATGATATATCTATTTTGTGCCTAGGCCAGTCATATCCAACACCAGTATTTAGGTAATGTGCTTACCTACATTCAGGCAGTTTTAATTGGTTAGGACTACATGGTTAAATGCTTTTTAATATTGCATTTTCTTTCAGAGCCAATTGGCAGCGTAGCTCCCACTATATCGGGAGATCGTTTGCAGGAGTTAACTAGCAAATCCAGCTCCAGTTTTTCCATATTGTGCCTGGGTCAAGCATATCCTATGCCTGCTTTTAGGTACTATATAAAACCCCTTGGTACTGTTTCATGCCTGCATTTTGGTACTAAATAAATCTATTCACTTATTCAGGCAGTTTTAAGCTTAGAGTTTATGATATTTCTAAATATTACAACTTTTGCAGAACCTATTGGCCATGTAAAGCCGCGTATAGCCGTCAAAAGCATTGAAATCAATGATGTTCCCTTGAATGAAACGTTTGTAGGTCATTGTCCCGGTCAGGGTTATCCAGTGCCAGTCTATAGGTATAGCTTAGGGCGTTTGTTATTCTGTTAGGAACTCAATTTACCCCTAATCCCAAAGTGGTGCACAGAACAAGCAAATGAATTAAACTCACAGATTGAGGTAAGTATATATAAAGGTCAGTCCCAATAGCCGTAGTATAAAGTAAGTATGTAGCTCAAGGACCAAACTGTGAGGATTAGTTTGTATTTTAAGAACATTTGCTCGTTTTGTGCCCACTGTCCCAAGCCAACTTGAAGACCTTGAATCAAATTCACTAACCTATGCCTCTCATTCCAGATGGTACAAATTCATTGAAGGAACTACACGTAAACAGGCTGTTGTTCTGAATGATCGTGTTAAGCAGGTTTCGGGCACACTCATCATTAAGGATGCTGTTGTTGAGGATTCTGGCAAATATTTGTGCGTTGTGAACAACTCCGTAGGTGGCGAGAGTGTTGAGACTGTCCTGACTGTAACCGCACCATTGTCAGCTAAGATTGATCCTCCCACACAAACCATTGACTTTGGACGTCCAGCTGTCTTTACCTGTCAGTACACCGGAAATCCCATCAAGACTGTTAGCTGGATGAAGGACGGCAAGGCAATGGGACACAGTGAGCCAGTGTTGCGTATCGAATCTGTCAAGAAAGAGGATAAGGGCATGTATCAGTGTTTTGTACGCAATGATCAGGAATCTGCAGAGGCTAGCGCTGAGCTGAAGCTTGGCGGTCGTTTCGATCCACCCGTCATCCGTCAGGCCTTCCAAGAGGAGACCATGGAACCTGGTCCAAGTGTATTCCTTAAGTGTGTTGCTGGCGGCAATCCTACACCCGAAATCTCCTGGGAACTAGATGGCAAGAAGATTGCAAACAACGATAGATATCAAGTGGGACAATATGTGACAGTTAACGGCGATGTGGTTTCGTATTTGAACATTACCTCTGTGCATGCCAACGATGGTGGTCTCTACAAATGCATTGCCAAGAGCAAAGTAGGCGTTGCTGAGCACTCGGCCAAACTCAATGTCTATGGCTTGCCCTACATTCGTCAAATGGAAAAGAAAGCAATTGTGGCCGGTGAAACTCTGATTGTAACATGCCCCGTAGCAGGTTACCCAATCGATTCCATTGTCTGGGAGCGTGGTAAGTATAGTTAAAATAACGAATAAGCAAATACTAAACTGAGAATTTACTTGCCGTTTAGATAATCGTCCATTACCCATCAATCGCAAGCAGAAGGTCTTCCCCAATGGCACACTTATCATCGAGAATGTGGAACGGAATTCGGATCAAGCAACTTACACATGTGTCGCCAAGAATCAAGAGGGTTACTCAGCACGTGGTTCACTGGAAGTACAAGTCATGGGTAAGTTGATCTTTTCTTTCATTGCGTGAGTTACCTCTTAAAAAGGGTAGCTTAGCGCCAGCTTTACCATTTGGGTGGGTCAACTTTTCAGCTAGACCTTGCAACGTTGGTCGCTCGTTTCACTTACCATTAATTGATACGGTTCGATCTTAGTGCCGCCACAGATAGTGCCATTTGACTTTGGCGAGGAGGCAATTAATATGAACGATATGGTTTCGGCCACATGTACGATCAACAAGGGTGACACACCACTCGAAGTGTATTGGACAACATCACCGGAACCAAAGCTAGGCGTGGCGCGTCTCATGTCTAACGATGGCATATTGATTACAAAGACAACACAACGCATTAGCATGCTAAGCATTGAGTCCGTACATGCTCGTCACAGGGCGAACTACACTTGTGTAGCACGCAATGCAGCAGGAATTATTTATCATACGGCCGAGCTGCGTGTCAATGGTGATGCTTTTGCTTGGGAAAAGCTACTTTAGATTCTCAATTCGTTTAGTAGTTGTGCATTGTGTCTAACGTTATGTTGTATATTTTGTTAAACCCTCCGAAAAAAACCCATCCAAGTACTGCCTCAGATCGTGCCTTTTGAGTTTGGGGAGGAGAGCGTCAATGAATTGGACATGGTCTCTGCCTCCTGCACCGTTAACAAGGGTGATCTGCCCATCGATGTGGCCTGGACAAAGAATGGCGGTCGTGTTTATACCAACGATGGCATTGTGGTCACCAAAACCAGCACACGCATGAGCGTTCTTAGCATAGAATCGGTTCGAGCTCGCCATGCGGGCAACTACTCCTGTGTGGCCACGAATAATGCTGGCGAAAGCAAACATTGGGCTATGCTGGCCGTCAACGGTTAAGAGCTTTACTTAGAAAGTTTATGGCTTTGCGATTTCACTTTTGCTTTGCTTTACTTAAGTTTATCCTAACCCCCTTCCAGTTCTGCCTCAGATAGTGCCTTTTGATTTTGGAGAGGAGAGCATCAATGAGTTGGACATGGTCTCCGTGTCGTGTACGGTCAACAAGGGCGACCTGCCTGTGGATATCTATTGGACAAAGAATGGTGGACGTCTCTACACCAATGATGGCCTCCTGGTTAACCGAAACAGCCAGCGTTTGAGTGTCTTAAGCATCGAATCTGTGCGAGCTCGTCATGCTGGCAATTACTCCTGTGTAGCCACAAATAATGCCGGAGCTACCAGGCAATCTGCCATGCTAGCTGTCAATGGTTAAAATTCTTTGCTCTCTGCTTTTAAAATCGTCTTTCTTTGATTTTCGTTTGCTTTTACTTGAATCACAAATTCCCAACACATCATATCCACAGTCCTGCCCCAAGTGATGCCCTTTGACTTTGGGGAGGAGAGCATCAACGAATTGGATATGGTCTCGGCCTACTGTACGGTCAACAAGGGTGATCTGCCACTAGACATTGCCTGGACAAAGAATGGCGGGCGGGTCTTCACCAACGATGGTGTTGTCGTCACTCGCAATAGTCAGCGCATCAGCGTCCTTAGCATTGAATCGGTTCGAGCTCGCCATGCAGGAAACTATTCCTGTGTGGCAACAAACAATGCTGGCGAGACTCGGCAGTCTGCCATGCTGGCAGTCAATGGTTAATCTTTAGTTTTCATCGCTTGCCTTCAAGTATTTTTCCTTTGCCTTAAGTTTAGTTTTGATACACCCGAACCAATCCGCATTTCATTATTTATCAGTGCCACCATCCATTGCACCCTTCTCCTTTGGCGATGATCCTGTTAACACGGGCGAAAACGCTGGCGTTCAGTGCATGGTGCAAAAGGGCGATACACCCATCACCATCAAATGGACTCTTAATTCGCGTCCCATTATCAACGGCGAGGAGGGCATTACCATACTGAAACTATCGCCAAAGACAAGTGTACTGAATATAGCCGCCGTTGAGCAGTATCATCGGGGCATATTCAAATGCATTGCCGAGAATTTGGCAGGATCTAGCTATACCACATCCGAATTGAAAGTCAATGGTATATCGCAACCTAACAACTGTTACCTGATTACGATGTAGCTTAAATCTTTGTTTATTATTATTTTGATTTCTTAATTTTTTAATTTAACACACCATTTAATACAGTGCCACCTCATGTCCTGCCCTTTAGCTTTGGCAGTGATATCTTAAACATGGGTGATGTTCTCAGCATCAATTGTGTAGTGCTTAAGGGTGACTTACCATTGGAAATACATTGGAGCCTGAATGATGAGATCATTGAAACGGATAAGGATGGTTTCACTGTGTTGCAGCTAAATAGTCGTACCAGCTATCTTAGCGTGGATGCCCTGGAGGCAAAACATCGTGGTGTTTATAGCTGTATCGCCCAGAATCAAGCGGGTCGCGCTAAATTTACAGCTGAGCTGCAAGTGAATGGTTGGTGATCCATCAGTTCCGTCTCTTTCAAGTCTCTACTCTCCGGTACTTTTTAACTTTCTGTCAGTTTATTCGGTGTTGCCAAGCTATGTGGTGTGTGTTGTATTGAAACTAAAAGCTGTCTAGTCATCAATTGAACATTTTTCCAGTCGCACCACAGATAAGTCCATTTAATTTTGGAGATGAGCCGCTAAATCGCGGCGAAGTTGCTAGTGTTAATTGTGTAGTGCCTAAGGGTGACTTACCCTTGGATATATACTGGACTATAAATTCGGCACTGATAGTCAATGGAGAGCTTGGCTTTACCATAGTGCGACTTAACAAGCGTACAAGTTCGCTGAATGTGGACTCCTTGGAGGCTGTGCATCGGGGCAGCTATAAATGCATAGCCAACAATTCAGCGGGTTATGCTGAATATGTAGCAGTACTAGAAGTGAATGGTTTGTCACGTTGATAGTAGACTATTTCTCTTTACAATTAAAACATTAGTTTTTTTTATTATTTGATATTTAACTGTTTTGTTGTCCCGACTTCCCGTTTATTAAGTGCCTCCACAAATACAACCATTTGATTTTGGCATCGAACCCGCCAACACGGGTGAAATCGCTGGTATATTCTGTATGGTACCCAAGGGTGATTTGCCCATGGAAATACGCTGGACATTGAACTCAGCGCCCATTATAACTGGCGAGCATGGTTTCTCCTTGTCGCGTCTGAATCCACGCACCAGCTCGCTGAGCATTGACGCTCTGGAGGCTCGACATCGTGGATTATACAAGTGTATAGCTGCGAACAACGCTGGCAGTGCTGAATATAGCGCTGAATTGCATGTTAATGGTTTGTTCTTGAACTTGGGTTTTTTTTAGGATCACTTTCATATTATACATTTTTCGTTTCAATATTCGTTGTTACCTTTGTTTAATTTCTGTTCTTAACATAATTTAACCATTTCAAGTGCCACCACAAGTGTTGCCCTTTAGTTTTGGCGAATCGGCAGCCGATGTGGGTGACATTGCCAGCGCGAATTGTGTTGTACCCAAGGGAGATTTACCATTGGAAATACGCTGGTCGTTAAACTCGGCGCCCATTGTAAATGGTGAAAATGGATTTAGCATAATGCGTGGAAACAAGCGTTTAAGTTTACTGAATATTGATACGCTAAGTGCGTTTCATCGTGGCGTTTACAAGTGTACAGCTAGCAATGAGGCTGGCAGCAGTGAATACGTTGCTGAATTACAAGTTAATGGTTAGAATTGTGTTTAAAAAGTAATACTGTACTGAACTATGCTTAAGTAGCACTAAACTCAATTGCTGAATTTGTTGTTTAATGTTGGAGCACTGTGCACTTCATATAATCGTGTAATGTACTTCTGTGATAACACATTTAGCTTGCTGAATAGCTTTAAAAGCTGCTGAATTGCAAAGAAATTATGCGTATTAGGTTGTCATCAAGCTGTGTTGACAAATTCAATTTAAAAAAGTGTGCTGAAGTGTGTTTTACCTTTGCTGAATTGTCTCTTCTGTTCAGTTCCCCCACAAGTTATGCCATTTATTTTTGGCGATGAACCCTCCAACTATGGCGATAGCACTGCCGTTCAGTGCATGGTGTTCAAGGGCGATACACCGCTGCAGTTGCACTGGACGCTAAATGGACAGCCCATAACAAACGAGAATGTGGGCATACGCATTATCAAAATGTCACCGAAACTCAGCTCATTGAGTATTGATTCCATTAATGGTCATCATCGCGGACTCTTTAAATGCATTGCCAGCAATGCGGCGAGCAGCGTTGAACAAACCGCCGAATTAGTTGTCAATGGTTCGAGCGTTATAACTTTCTACTTAACGATAAATGTTTCTAGCTATTTTATGTAATTGGTTGATATTTTTATTTGAAAACCCTCATCCCACAGTACCCCCACAAATAAGACCCTTTGACTTTGGCGACGAGGCATCGAACTCGGGTGAAACTATGGGCATACAATGCACCGTGATCAAGGGTGATCTGCCAATAAATATTAGCTGGTCATTGAATAATCAGACTTTGACTAGTGGCGATTGGGATGTGGTTATCGGTCGCATGTCCAGCAAATCAAGCACCCTTAATATTGACTATATATCCGCCGAACATCGGGGCATTTATACGTGTACGGCACGCAATCCGGCTGGCCAGAGTAGCTACAGTGCCGAGCTTAAAGTCAATGGTTAACTTCTTTTCGCTACAAATATTATGTTTAAGTAACGTCTATCTTTTGATTTGTTTGTTATACTATTTGTTTTGTCCATTTCCCACTTCCTGTCCCTGCTCTTCCACTCTGGTAGTTCTGCCCAGCATACATCCCTTTAGCTTCGACAATGATGCCAACGAAGGTGACAGCGTTCAGTTGACCTGCCATGTGGCCAAAGGTGATCTGCCATTGAGAATACGCTGGACACACAATGATCTGCCGCTCTTTCCACATCTGGGCGTAATGGCTAGCAAAATCGGGGAGCGTATAAGCCTGCTGACTGTGGAGACCGTCAAGGCAGTCCATTCGGGCAATTATAGCTGTGTGGCGAGCAATACGGCTGGGAATAATAGCTATACTGCCGAATTGTTTGTTAATGGTTTGAGTGCACTACCTACCTATACATACTAAGTAGGATCGTTTAATTTTGTTTTGAACTTTAAGTTAGTATCTCCCTCATAATACTCTTTACACACTTTTACACCTGATACTCAGTACTGCCACAGATAGTGCCGTTTGCGTATGAGGATGTCATCAATACGGGCGACTCCATTGATCTGTTCTGTCAAATCCAAAAGGGAGATCGCCCCATACGAGTGCACTGGAGCTTTGAGCGCAGTGCCAGCGATAGCGATATCAGTCTAGATCAGTTGCAGCCACAAATGCGCACGAATCGCATAAGCAGCAAGACGAGCATGTTATCCATACCAAGTGCAAGTCCTGCACATACCGGCACCTACACCTGCATCGCCAGCAATGCGGCAGGAACGACTAGCTACGGTGTCAATTTGACGATTAATGGTATTCGAATTGTTTCAACAGATTTAGTCTTACGTGTTCCGGTGGTTGTGGTTAGATTTTATTGAGCTAACCTCGTTGATTGATACTTAACCCAACTAACGCGTATTGGGAATGCTCATACCTCTATATACATGTACACAAATCTATACTTAACTATGCTAACAATGACTATATATATTTGCTTTTCCTGCTCTAAGTATCGCCCAAAATTGCACCCTTTGACTTTGGTGAGGAGCCCCTGAACTACGGTGAACCTGCCTCAGTGCAATGTACCATTTTAGGTGGAGATCTGCCCATAAATGTTACTTGGTTGCTGAATAACGCTACAATTGATAGTTATCACGATATATCCTTCTCGCGAATTGGCAAACGTATCAATGTTCTGTCCATTGAATCTGTCTCCGCCCATCACGCTGGCTTCTACTCTTGTCATGCTCAGAATAAGGCGGGACTCACAGCCCATTCAGCGCGACTTATTGTGAATGGTTTGTCAACAGACAGTTGGAGGATATAAAAACATTCTTTTGTATAATTTATTTAAAATTTTCAGTTTTTTATTGAAAATATTTCCCTATACCCATCCATATTAGTGCCACCCAAGATAACGCCCTTTTCCTTTGGCACGGAGCCCATGAATTTCGGTGAACCTGTGTCGGTTCATTGTACCATCTCGGGCGGTGATTTGCCCGTTTCGGTCATCTGGACATTGAATCGCCATCCGCTCTTGCCAGAACTGGAGATATTCACAGAGAAACGTGGTCAACGCATTCACAACCTAATGATTGATGCCATTGAGGCAAAACATGCTGGCAATTACACATGCATTGCCAGCAACTCAGCGGGTCGGGCTGAACATTCAGCCGAACTTATAGTCAACGGTGTGTGGGCCACAAAGTTGTAGATTCTTTTAATTATTGTAGCTATGTTGTCTTTATTATCATCAGAAAGATCCGCTTCGGTTTACCGAAGATTATTAAGGTTTTCCTATCTACATTTGTAGCTGTTGTATGTGTCATTTAAAACCCTCTACCCGCTCTTATTCTAACATCTAATAAAGTGTGTTGTGTGCTGCTAAAATGTGTGTTTTCCAATTAGCTTTACCCCGCATAAGTCCTTTTTCTTTTGGCGACGAGTCGATGAGTTATGGTGAATTTGTGAACGTACAATGCACCATATCAGGCGGTGATTTGCCCGTTAACATAACCTGGACGTTGAATGGTAAACCCTTTGAGGATTATCTAGAAATAATGACAACCAAACAAGGCAAACGGATCAATGGACTGACCATCGAGTCTGTCTCGGCCAAACATGTGGGCAACTATTCCTGCATAGCCGAGAATCGAGCGGGTCGTGTTAACCACACGGCTGAATTGAAAGTGAACGGTTAATACTTTTGACTTACTTACACATAAATATCTAAATGGTTTTACTTTTGTTTATTTTTTTAAAACCCAATCCTTAAGTGGCTCCAAAAATTGCACCTTTTAACTTTGGTGAGGATCCATCGAACTTTGGCGAATCGGCAAGCGTACAGTGTTTGGTTATTTCGGGTGATTTTCCGGTTAGTTTCGCTTGGCTTTTTAATGGACGCGAAATTAATGAGAATGTCTACGATGTGTCCATGGTGAAACTGGGCAAGAAGATCAGTGCACTATCCATTGACTTTGTGCGCGATCATCATGCCGGGAATTATACTTGTGTGGCAGTAAATAGAGCCACACAAGTTAACTATACCGCCGAATTGGTGGTTAATGGTACACAGATACTCTACTCTAATATAAAGTGTTTTCTGTTCGATTTTACTTTAATTTTGTTGTTGTTTATCTCCTCAACCCTATCCCACAATTAAAGTTCCCCCTAAGATTGCACATTTTGACTTTGGCAACTATGCTGTTAACTTTGAGGAATCGGTTTCGGTTAATTGTCTCATCTATTTGGGTGATTTACCTATGGAGATCACTTGGCTGTTTAACAACGAGCACATTCAAGCCTACACGGGCGTCTCAATAGTCAAGGGTGGTAAAAAGGCGAGCATCTTGACTATTGACTCAGTGCATGGGGAGCATGCAGGAAACTACACTTGCAAGGCTCGCAACGATGCGGGATCTATGGAGTATACAGCTCAGTTGATTGTGAATGGTATTCAATATGGGTTATTACTGTTTGTGCATGTTCTGTGTTTTTTTCCTTTGACTTTTACTTTGAAATTCCATCCCAAACACTCTTTTCTAACAGCACCGCCAAAAATAGCACCCTTTGACTTCGGCGGGGCACCGGCTAACTTTGAGGATTCAGTGTCTGTTAATTGTTTGGTCACATCGGGTGATTTACCCATTGAAATTGAGTGGTTGTTTGAGGGCTTGCCAGTTAACTATGCTGCTGGCATTACGGTGCTTAAAGGTGGCAAGCGAACAAGCCTTTTAACTATTGACTCAGTGCATGCGGGACACGCAGGAAACTACAGCTGTAAGGCAAGGAATAAGGCATCAAGCAGCGAATTTTCAGCGGCTCTTATTGTCAACGGTTGGCCATGCTAATAACATCTATATACAATTTATTTAAATAGAACTTGAGTTTGATTATATTTATTGTTTTTACTATTTCGATTACTCCCTAAACCGCTTCTTAACACCCTGAAGTACCGCCCAAAATTACACCCTTTAGCTTTGGTGAAGAGCCAGCTAATGTTGAGGATTCTGTATCGGTGACATGTTTGATTTCATCGGGAGACTTACCCATCGATATTGAATGGTTATTTAATCACTACGGCATTAGCTCTTATTCGGGCATAATGGTCATGAAGGGTGGCAAAAGGAACAGTGTTCTGAGCATCGATAATGTTCATGCCAGTCATGTTGGAAATTACACTTGTCGCGCAAAGAATCAAGCAGCTGCTGTTAATTATACGACCGAACTGATTGTTAATGGTACCATATAGGAAAACTATTATGTATAAGCTTACTATTCTGTTTGTATTTATTCTTGCTTTACATGATCCCATATTTAAATCTCTCACATTAAAAGCACCGCCCAAAATCACACCATTCTCCTTCGGCGAGGAGCCTACAAATTTTGAGGATTCCGTTTCGGTTACTTGTCTCATCTCCAGCGGCGACTTACCTATTGATATCGAATGGTTTTTCAATGACTTTGGCATCAGTTCGTATTCGGGTATCAATGTAGTTAAGGGTGGCAAGCGAAACAGTATGTTAAGCATTGATAATGTTCAGGCTCGACATGCTGGTCTATATAGCTGCAGGGCTAAGAATCACGCTGCAGCAGTTAATTATACAACGGAATTAATAGTGAATGGTATTTTAAACAGAATTATCTTCATCTTTTTAGTGATTTGTATTTAGTTTCCATTTATAATTTGATACCACCTACATTTCCCCAAACTCTCTGCTTAAAGTTCCGCCCAAAATAACGGCTTTCGATTTTGGAGAAGAGCCTACCAACGTAGAGGATTCCGTATCCGTAACGTGTCTCATCTCCAGTGGAGATTTACCCATTGATATTGAGTGGTTTTTCAATGACTACGGCATCAGCTCATACTCTGGCATAACAGTTGTCAAAGGCGGCAAACGTAGCAGTGTTCTTGGTATTGATAATGTACAGGCCCGTCATGCGGGGAAGTACAGTTGTCGGGCCAAGAATCATGCAGCTGCTGTCAATCACACAACTGAGCTTATTGTGAATGGTATTGTAATTACAAATTGTCAAATTATACATAGAAATTTTGGTTGTTATATTAAGTTTACCTTGTTTTATACTCCTTTCAAAGTTCCACCCAAAATCACACCTTTCACCTTCGGAGAGGAGCCTACCAATGTAGAGGATTCTGTTTCGGTAACCTGTCTCATCTCTAGCGGTGATTTACCCATCGACATTGAATGGTTATTCAATGACTACGGCATTAGTTCATACTCGGGTATAACGGTTATGAAGGGTGGCAAACGAACGAGCATGTTGACCATAGATAATGTCAGTGCTCGTCATGCTGGCAAGTACAGCTGCCTGGCCAAGAATCATGCGGCTGCCGTCAATCATACAACCGAACTAATTGTTAATGGTATACAAGTGTTTAACTTTTAAATGAGAACTGTAGCTTGTAATTGTATTTTTCATTTTTTCCATATCTTTTCTTACCACAATCCAAAGTTTAAAATGTTTCTTGACTTTTTGTTAAAGCTCCCCCTAAGCTAGCACCTTTTGATTTTGGCGAAGAGCCAGCTAACTTTGAGGATTCCGTTTCGGTCAGCTGTTTGGTATCCTCGGGAGATCTACCCATCGATATTGAATGGTTGTTTAACGGTCAACCCATAAGCTTTGCCTCTGGCATGGCTGTTCTACGTGGAGGTAAAAGAACAAGTGTTCTGACCATAGACTCTGTGCATGCAGGCCATGCGGGAAACTACAGCTGCAAGGCAAAGAATAAGGCAGCGAGTAGTGAATATTCGGCTGCACTAGTTGTGAATGGTTATTAAAAAATAATTAAACTACTGACTAAACTTAGATGTTTACTAAAATTTTGTTTTAAATGCATCCTTAAATGTCCTTCAAGTTCCACCCAAAATTACACCCTTTGATTTTGGCGATGAGCCAGCGAATGTTGAGGATTCCGTGTCGATAATGTGTCAAATATCAACTGGCGATTCGCCCATCGACATTGAGTGGTTGTTCAATGATTATGGCATAAGTTCCTACTCCGGCATTAGTGTTATTAAAGGTGGCAAGCGGAACAGTGTGCTTAGCATTGACAGTGTTCAGGCCCGTCATGCGGGAAGATACAGTTGTCGGGCAAAGAATCATGCTGCTGCTGTTAACTATACCACCGAACTTATTGTGAATGGTATTTGAACCACTCTAACTTGTGTAGTCTTTGAGTATTTAAAATTCATCTTATGATTTTTACAATTTTACTTTGATACCTCCAAGCATACATAGATAGAATAATATATAGAACCCTTTTGAAATCCTTAATAGTTGCACCCAAAATAGCGCATTTTGACTTTGGTGAAGCGCCCGTTAATTTTGAGGATTCCGTATCAGTGAATTGTCTAGTTAGCTCTGGCGACTTACCCCTCGATATCGAGTGGCATTTCAATGATTATCCCATCAATCATTACTCGGGCATTTCGACATCTAAAATGGGCAAACGTTTGAGCGTCCTCATGATCGATGCGGTTAATGCACGCCATGTGGGCAACTATACGTGCAAGGCTAGAAATCTCTGGGCCTCGTCTGTCTACACAGCTCAGCTCTTTGTTAATGGTATTGCCAAATTTGTACAGCACTTGAATGTTAAATAATTGTTTATGTTATTATTGTACAACTATTTCATTTCTATAATTTGACACCAACAAATTTGTTAGCCAAAAACACAAAAATGCATGAATGCTTACCTGCTTTACTGTATTGATATTGTTGGCTTTCTTGTTTATGGCTTTTGTATATTAATTACTTTGTGAAAATGCATATTTAAGTATATATCCTTGTAAGTGTTAAACGAAAGACTTAGGCAACAAACTTGAATAGATTTTAATCGACATGGGCAACAAACTAACCAATATGTTTTGGAACCTTATTAAATGTCTAATCCTCATTCTACTCAAGTACCACCGCATATAACACCCTTTGAGTTTGGGAATGAGCCAGCGAACTTTGGCGACTCGGTAACCGTTCAATGTACCATCTCCAAGGGAGATTTGCCCGTGGATATCTACTGGCTGTTTAACGATTATGCCATCAATGAGTATCATGGTGTCAGCACTTTACAAATAGGCAAGAAGGTCAATGTGCTGACCATTGACTCCGTGAATGGCAACAATGCGGGCAACTATACGTGCCGGGCCAAGAACAATGCACAGACTGTGGAATATATGGCGGCGTTAATAGTCAACGGTTGGGCAGCTTTTAAGCTCATCTATTTGTAGTTTTAGATGCTTATTTAGTAAAGTTGTTGATTATTTTATTTATGCTTTTATCTTTCATCTGTTTTGTGTACACTCACGTCAAAAAGTACTGCCCCAAATAACGCCCTTTGCCACAAGTGACCAGCCCACACATCTGGGCCAGTATATAACCTATCAGTGTACCCTAACAGAGGGCGATTTGCCACTCAATATACGCTGGACATTCAACAAGCAGCCGCTGTTCAATGACGATGAACAGGATATACTTATAGCCAAAATGGGCAGACGCAGCAGCGTTCTGACCATCGAAAGTGTGGCAGCCAAACATGCCGGAAACTACAGTTGCCATGGCGAAAATGCCGCTGGCAAAGCATCCTACAGCACACAGCTGAAAGTGATAGGTGCCGGCGATTAATCTGTTTTGCATACTTAGCGTATTTCTATTATTTTTATGCACCTTTATTATTTCGGTTATTATTTCCCATCCACATCGTTCAGTTTTGCCGCGCATCATACCCTTTGCCTTTGAGGAGGGACCCGCCCAGGTGGGTCAGTATCTAACGCTACACTGTTCCGTGCCCGTTGGCGATCTGCCACTGCAAATCGAATGGACTCTCAATGGTCAAGCGATCAGTGAGAAATCGGGAATAAGCACCGACCATGTTGGCAGTCGTGGCAGCGTTTTAACCATAGAGGCCGTTGAGGCGCCACATGCTGGCAATTTTACGTGCCACGCTAAGAATTTGGCGGGTCATCAGCGCTTTACCACCTTGCTAAATGTCTATGGTACAGATACGGTTGAGAATATTCGCATCTTTGTCTTAAGTCCGTTGTAGTTAGTTGCTACTAACCGTAAATGCGCCTGTCTGTATATTTCTCTCTCTCTCTCTCTCTGTCGCTCTGTCTGCGTCTCTATCTCGCTTTATAAGCTTTGTCTCACCTGCTGTGGCTAGTCGCACCAAGAACGTTTGGCTTGCATGTATAAAATTAATCCATGACACTGCACCATTTCGAACTGTTAGCCAACAAATGCCAAAGAGCTGAAAGGGGAGAAAATCGTTTAGGTATTGCAATTAATTATTATTTCATATATGATTTTGTTTAAATTTACCCTTTAAAGTGCCACCCAAACTGGCGCCACTGCCCATCAACTCCCCGCTCTACTCGGGGGATTACTATCAATTGAATTGCGCCGTGTTGCATGGAGATGCACCCTTCAACATAACCTGGTACTACAATGGTCAACCAGCTGGTCAGCTGCCGGGTATCAATATTCTAATGCACAGCAAGCGCAGCAGTTCTCTCAATATTGAGAGTGTACAGGGTGACAATGCTGGCACCTACACATGCATGGGCGCCAATGGGGCTGGCTATACGACCGTCGAGACGTATCTCAGTGTCAAGGGTTTGTTTCCTGCACAACTTGGCCTGTAATAGTTGTAGCTTCTACGCATAGAATAGACAGCAATTGTACAATATGTCCATTATCTACCTCTCTCTCTTTCTCTTCTCTATGTGTTTTGCTCTGGTGTCGGTTTGCATAGCCACAAAATATTGTATAATGTATATATATAACACATACTCATGCACGGCTTTTGTGTGTCGTCCTGTCCCTACTCCATTCGTTTAGAGTTGCCCCAAATCGATCAGTTCAATTTCAATCCTAACGGCGTTAATGGCGGTCAGGCAGTACGTGTCATGTGCATGGTCACCTCCGGAGATCTGCCCATCGACATCTACTGGCTGAAAGATGGACAGCCGCTGCTTCGCTCCATATACCACAAGATCGATGAGTATACGCTTATCCTTTCCCTGCATCAGACCACAATCAGCGATTCGGGCAACTATACGTGTGTGGCCAGCAATGCGGCCGGTCAGGCCAGTCGCTCATCCAGTCTGAAAGTTAAGGGTACATGAACAGTTTTTTTTCTTTCGTTTAGTTTTTTGTAAATACTTTTTTCTTATTTTTTGCGCCCAAATAATATTCTAAGAACAATCAAAAGACTTAGGCAACAAACTCGACCCAAAGACTTAGGTAACAAACTTATATGCACTTTAGAGCCGCCCATACTCGCCGCCCTGTCGCTTTCCACGTCCATTTGCGATGTCAACGACTATGTGCAGCTGACATGCATCGCCAGTAGAGGTGCCACGCCCATTCGTTTCGAATGGCAACTGAATGGAAGGGCGTTGCATGACGATGACGATGACGTGGAGGCAGATGCCACACAGGCAACGGTGGGCGAGCACACAAGTTTACTGTTAATCAACAAGGCGCAGGCACATCATTCCGGCAACTACAGCTGCCTGGCTGCCAATCATGTGGGCGTGGCCCAAAGGCAAGCAATGCTAACGGTCAATGGTAAATGGGATTGCTTAGTTTTTTGCAATTTTTCCACTCTCTCTCTCTCTTCTTCAGCTAAACAAGATTTTGTCAAGTTTCTCGTCCTTTTCTTCGATCTTTTGCTCTCAATCTAGGCCAAAGACTGTTCGATTGTGGTCTATACAAACAGTTTATTACAATCCAATTACCTACTGTATATATATATATATATAGATAAAATGATTTTCTATACTTCGAAAGCAATGTTAGTTGTGACTCCATTTGTATGCATCAGAATAAGCTCTTATTTATGGCAAAACAGCTCAGATTCGCATACATTATAATCAGCAGCACACACACACGCACACACATACATAGATAAACTAGCACCATCACGTATACGCACCATACTACTAGATTGTCAGTACTTAATGAAAGGACTCACAGCTTGATACTTGCTTGAGCTTTCCACACACAAACACACAAAAACACATTTATTTATACACAGATATGTTGTTGAATGTGTTTTTTTTTTAATTTCCATTCAGTTCTTGTGTACATTACAAACTTGAATATGGCTCATGCTCCAACACCGAATAAACTGCAAAACAACAATAACCATACAAAATAACAATACGCTTCTTATTGTCTACTAAGAAAACCATTTAATCTCAGCCTTTGGGCGCTAACTGAAACTGTGCGCTTAAAGATACATTTGTACGCTCCAAATAAAACACAATGTCCCCGCTACGTTCCCATCCATCTATCAGTCCAACCCTAATCCCTCACATCCCCAACTTTAATTACTTTCATTTTCATTACTATATATGATTTACCTAGAATTTAAGGCACAAAACGAAGTCTGTTTGAGAAAATAAAACAATTTACATTGAACAAAAAAAAAACAGCACTTCGTTTTGCACAAACTGCATGTTGTTTAACTTTTAGTTACTTACTAATTATTGTTTTATTAAAATCCTACTTTTAGTTGTCCTTTAATACTTTGGTTATTTAATTGTGCTTAAAATATTGGTTGTAGTTTGGCTTATGAGTTACATTAGTGTTTAAGCCGCTAGTGGAAATATTTTCTCTTAAATAATATTAAACTATTCGAATTGAAATATTTCCACTAAGCGCTTGAATAAATTGAAATGAGTAACATATTAAAGAAATAACTAAAAACATACACAAATCATTTCAGTTTGTTCCTAAGAAAGTCCGTCTATCCGATTCTAACTAAAAAAAGAAATTATTCCAAAAGCCGCATGTTAAATGTTAAACTTTTACAAAGAACCCGCCGCAAACTTGCTAACATTTTTCTTCTCTACAACCAACAACAATCGACTACAACAGTACCTCCAAGATGGATCCTCGAGCCAACAGACAAAGCCTTTGCACAGGGTTCCGATGCCAAGGTTGAATGCAAAGCCGATGGTTTCCCCAAGCCCCAAGTGACCTGGAAGAAAGCAGTTGGTAAGTAAACATTTAACCGAAAGTTGAATTATTACTTATTTATGTCTAACTAAAGGTGATACACCCGGCGAGTACAAGGATCTGAAGAAGAGTGACAACATTCGTGTCGAAGAGGGAACATTGCACATTGACAACATTCAAAAGACAAACGAAGGCTACTATCTGTGTGAAGCTATTAACGGTATTGGTTCGGGACTTTCGGCTGTGATCATGGTCAGTGTTCAGGCACCGCCAGAGTTTACCGAAAAGCTGCGCAATCAGACGGCTCGTCGTGGCGAACCCGCTGTCCTGCAGTGTGAGGCAAAGGGCGAGAAACCCATTGGCATTTTGTGGAACATGAACAACATGCGTCTGGACCCCAAGAACGATAATCGCTATACCATTCGTGAGGAAATCTTGTCAGCTGGTGTCATGTCCAGTCTCTCGATCAAACGTACCGAACGCTCCGATTCTGCGCTCTTCACTTGTGTTGCAACCAATGCTTTTGGCTCCGATGATGCTAGTATCAATATGATTGTGCAGGAAGTGCCAGAGATGCCATATGCCTTGAAGGTTCTCGACAAATCCGGACGCTCTGTGCAGTTGAGCTGGGCTCAACCCTACGATGGCAACTCTCCTCTGAACCGTTACATTATTGAATTCAAGCGTTCTCGTGCATCTTGGGATGAGATTGATCGCGTTATGGTTCCCGGACACACAACCGAAGCACAAGTACAGAAACTAAGCCCTGCCACCACCTACAATATACGAATTGTTGCTGAGAATGAAATCGGTTCCTCGCAATCTTCGGAGGCAGTTACCATTATCACGGCTGAAGAAGCACCATCCGGCAAACCTCAGACAATCAAAGTAGATCCAGTTAATCAAACCACTCTGCGTGTAACCTGGAAACCACCAGCACGTTCTGAATGGAATGGCGAAATCCTTGGCTATTATGTTGGCTACAAACTATCCAATACTAACTCCTCCTACATATTTGAGACCATTAACTTTATCACCGAGGAAGGCAAGGAACACAACTTGGAACTGAACAATCTACGCGTCTACACTCAATACTCTGTGGTTATTCAAGCCTTTAACAAGATTGGCGCTGGTCCCTTGAGTGACGAGGAGAAACAATTCACTGCCGAAGGTACCCCTAGCCAGCCACCCAGTGACACCGCTTGCACCACCCTCACCTCGCAAACCATTCGCGTCAGCTGGGTTAGCCCACCGCTCGAGTCTGCTAACGGTGTGATCAAAACCTACAAGGTTGTCTATGCTCCCAGCGATGAGTGGTATGGTAAGTAGAGAAGTCTGATTCAAGGTTTTGAGCCTTCTGGTAATGGTTTTTCGGTATTTGCAGATGAGACCAAGCGTCATTATAAGAAGACTGCCTCCTCCGATACTGTGCTCCATGGACTTAAGAAATACACCAACTACACCATGCAAGTTCTGGCCACTACAGCTGGAGGTGATGGAGTTCGCAGCGTACCCATTCACTGCCAAACCGAACCTGATGGTAAGTACACCCGTACCAACTTTCGGATTTTTCTAACTTCTATCTTCTTTTACTGCCCCACAGTTCCGGAAGCACCCACCGATGTTAAGGCTCTCGTTATGGGCAACGCAGCCATCTTAGTTTCCTGGCGACCACCAGCACAGCCCAATGGCATTATTACCCAATACACTGTCTACTCAAAGGCTGAAGGCGCTGAGACTGAAACCAAAACCCAAAAGGTGCCACACTATCAAATGAGTTTCGAGGCCACCGAGCTGGAGAAGAACAAACCCTATGAGTTCTGGGTTACCGCCAGCACAACCATTGGCGAGGGTCAGCAGTCCAAGAGTATTGTGGCCATGCCCAGTGATCAGGTTCCAGCCAAGATTGCCTCTTTCGATGATACGTTCACTGCCACCTTCAAGGAGGATGCCAAGATGCCATGTTTAGCTGTGGGAGCACCCCAACCGGAGATCACCTGGAAGATTAAGGGCGTTGATTTCAGTGCCAACGAACGTATGCGTCTCCTGCAAGATGGTTCCCTGTTGATTAAGTCTGTTAACCGTTTGGATGCCGGCGATTATTCCTGTCATGCTGAGAACTCAATTGCTAAGGATTCGATAACACATAAACTTATTGTATTGGCACCACCCCAATCGCCACATGTTACACTCTCGGCCACGACCACAGATGCGTTGACGGTGCGCTTGAAGCCTCATGAGGGAGATACGGCACCACTCCATGGATATACCCTGCATTATAAGCCAGGTTTGTTAACTTGAAGCCTTTATTTGATAGAGTGATATGTAATTAGCTTTCTTACAGAGTTTGGAGAGTGGGAAACTGCTGAGGTCTCTGTTGAATCCCAGAAACATAACATTGAAAATCTACTATGCGGCTCACGCTATCAGGTCTATGCTACAGCTTTCAACAAGTAAGTGGTGTTAAAAGTTTGTATCTAAGAATATTTTAACTGAAACTCTCTAACACCTTGTAGCATTGGCGCTGGAGAAGCATCTGACATATTGAATACACGCACCAAGGGTCAGAAGCCCAAACTGCCAGAGAAACCACGTTTCATTGAGGTTTCATCCAATTCGGTTTCATTGCACTTCAAGGCCTGGAAAGATGGCGGTTGCCCCATGTCTCACTTTGTTGTCGAGAGCAAGAAACGGTATCAAACCCAAAACACTTTCTCAACAGTAAATTTAATTCGCATTTACTTTTAGTGACCAACTGGAATGGAATCAAATCTCGAACAATGTCAAGCCCGATAATAACTATGTTGTTTTGGATTTGGAGCCTGCTACCTGGTATAATCTACGTATAACTGCCCATAACTCTGCTGGTTTCACTGTTGCTGAATATGATTTTGCCACACTCACCGTTACCGGAGGTATGTTCGATCTGTTATCCAATTATCACACACTTCACATTGCTTTTGTACCATAGAACAACTACGTTGATAATGTTGCTGGGATTTCAGAACTGCAACTCCTATTGGACGTCCAGTTGATCGTTCCCAGCAACATTGTCCATATACAAATAACAAGCTAGGCATCAAGTAAAATAATATTGTACACACTTTAGCCGAGTTGAATTTGCTTTTGAATCACCAAACCAAAAACTAAAAAATGAGCAAATAGCAAAAACTTTTAATTTTTATTTATTCGAGCAAATTGCACCGTATTTATTTTTAGTTTTTATTCCAACACCAAGCTTGTCATATATAGTTGAAAAAAGAAATACTCTATTTATTTTATTTATTATTTATGAAAAACAAATGCCAAAAACTAAAACAAAAAGTGGCATTGAATAGTGTACAAAATGAAAATGTTTTTTATTGCGTAAATGCAATTTGTTTTTTACGTTTTTATATACAATAGTATGTATATGTATATGTACAAATCCCCACAGAAAAAGCAAATGCAAATGCTACAATCTTGAAAACTATTGTACCATAGTCCTAAAAGAACAAAAAAAAACTCACAAGTTTTATTTTTTATTATTTTTTATGAACGCTGTGACCACTCTAGTCATTTTGTAGTGCTCTAGACAACCACATTAGTATTATAATTTATTCAGTTTTTATTCTCTTTAGTTAAATCATCACATTTTGTTTGTTAATTGTTTTTAATTGTGTACAGTTTGTGAAAACGTAAAAAGAAAAAAAGCAAAAGACAATTTGTACTGTCTGATATGATCCATTGATGTTGTAACCCCCTGTTACTCCTTCCCTCCGCTGCTCGTTTAAGTATTAAAGTCCTGCATACAGGACAATTACATAAATGTAATTTGCTTCAGTAACTTTTTTCTAACTGGATCAACAGTCATCAATAAATTGTTGTACAAAGTGTTTTTTCTACACAGCTGAGCATACTTTGGTTTTTAACACTCATCAACTCATGCAATTTTCGTATATGATTTTTATTTATAAGTATAGTTTTTAGGTTAACTTTGACTATAGCAATATGCTGCTCATTTCAACTGCTTTAAATACAGAAAGATATATAAAAAAGAAAAAACTCAACTTGCAAAAAAACGAGCAGAGCCAAAACGCACACATTTTTTTCGAAAGCACAACAACCAAAGATCCATCATTTCGAACATGTTTTTAATATCTATCAAGAGAGCTAAGATCAAGTATAATGGAGAAGATGGTGAAGACGTTTCCTTACAACATATGTGCATTCATTATACACACTTTACACACACACACACACACACAGGCACACACTAAATCATTTATTTCGATTACAATTCAGTTATGTCATCAAGTTTATAGTTGAGTTCCACCTAAGTTAGTTAGTGTTTTGTTTAATGTTAATCAATACCTATTGAGAGATGGCAAAAAAAAAAGTACTCCTCTCTTATCATCAATACTCTTTCTCGATAGCTGCTGCAATATTTGGAATGCCTTGTTAAATGAATTTATTAACGAGTTGCTTAAATGCGTTTTAGCGTTTCGACTAATTAGTATTTAACAATTTACTTAATCTAGTTATAAGTCTCAACAGATAAAAAACAAATTGCATTTGAACGTATATAAAAAAAAACAAAAAACATTATTGATTGTCGATTGTTTTTTATGATACAATTACAATTTTTAATACTAGTTAAAAATAGTTTTTCATATAAATACTACTCACTTAATAATAACAATAAAATTATTACGCGTTCATTTTGGCGCATTGTAAAATACAAACTAAATCTACTTTACATTTAATAATATACACTACTTCTTTACATCTCAACGAACTCAACTCAGTTACATAATCGTGTATTTGTTTCTCTTAATGTATTTGTATATGTGTGTGTGTGTTTTTTTTTTGTGTCACAAAGACAAGAGAAGAGTATTCGCGACTAGTTTAGTCTGAGTACAAAAGTGACTACTGCGAGAGAAAGTTGAAGAAAAGCAACTAAGCGGAGAGAAAGTTTCTTTTTGCTCTCTCTCTCTTATAGTTTGCCAACTTCTTTCTTTCTCTCTCTATATATATAACTGTATGTGTCTCTCTCTCTCTCTCTCTCTCTTTGTCTCTCTGTATCTCTCTTTCACTCTCGGTTTACATGTGAAACACTTTGGTTGTTGTTGTTGTTGTTGCAGGCACTATCGCACCCTCGCGAGATTTACCCGAATTAAGCGCCGAGGATACTATCCGCATTATCCTATCGAACCTAAATTTAGTCGTACCCGTCGTCGCGGCTCTGCTCGTCATAATCATAGCGATAATTGTTATTTGTATTCTGCGTAGCAAAGGCAATCACCACAAAGGTATCTATAAGTATATCCAAAACTAATTACAATATTTTTTCTTCCCCTTTCTTTCTTTTTTTTTTCGGTTCCACTCGCTCTGTCTCTCTTTCTCTATCTATCTATCTCTATTAACACGAATACACTCGCGCTTTTCTTTTCCACATACATATGTTATGTTTTCTATAAAATATTCCATTTGGAAACTATCCACAAATTGCTTGCTCTGTTGTTGCATCCGTTACACTTAATTGCATGCATTATCGATTATGGTTTGTATATCGATATCGAATACGAATCCGTTGACCAAACTCAAGGCACAATTGCACCACTCGACGATGGCATGGGTCATACAAATGTCCATGCGAGAATACCACTGCCTGCCTGGATGCCCGAGTGGCTGGATCTGAACTTTATGGTGCCACTGATAGCCACAGTTGTTGTGGTTGCTGTTGGTATTTGTGTGGTCTGTGTGGCTCTATCTCGCCGGCGTTCCGACGATATGCGAGGCGGTCAAAAGGATGTTTATTGTAGGTTTACTTTTGACTGTGCCACAAGTTGCACAGGCGTGCAAGTGTCTTACTTACCATTTAAAGACGTATTTGATTTTTTTTCGAAATATTTTATTTCTGTTTTTGTTGGTCCAAAGTGTTGATTTTGGGCCAAGTTTAATAGAGTTATCCAAAGCCGTCACTCCTTAAAAATAAAAATATAAAAATACTGGTAAAGTAATAAATGTTTTATGGCATGTTTGTGTCTAGTAATCATACATATTTATCCATTGCATGATAATCATATATATATATATTAACTACAGCTTACACAAAACTCAAGAACACACGCTCAAAGCAAAATACCAAAAATATACCAACAAAATAATAATATGCCATTAACTAAATGTTTATCCAGTGTCTATTGTGTATATAAATACATTCATAACTCTTTTTTACTCATTCATATGATACTCATAGAACTATCATCAATCATTTTATCCACATAATACTCATCCATTTATTCATCGCCATCAAAGAGTATTGGAAAAAAGAAAATACTTAAATTGTATAAATATTTTGCGATGTCTTTAGAACTGCCATAATAATAGAGTAATAATTAAAATGTTGATAAAAAGAATAACAATTGATTATTATACTTACTATTACTATTACAATATCTAATATACTACATATACCCTATAATAATCTACAGTGTTGTTGTTGTAAATACGTTTTGCTTATACCCTAAGCAACTTTTTCAAATCATTTTTCCCACAACATTTTATCCACAACACACAAATCTTTTTTAGCTCTCTTTCTCTCTCTACCTCTTTCTCACTCTATCGACACTGTTTTTGTTGTTGTTGATTTAACCCTTTACCCTTACAAGATCTTTCTTTTAAATGAAACCAAAAACTAAGATGCTTTTTGAAATCGCAAATGCATATTATAGAATGCAGATAATGCAGTAAAGTAAAGTAATAATTTCTAAATTAAAATCATCGCTCATTTCATGCCATTTTTATATCATGAACAAGTTGGTATATTTTGAAATTTATAAAAAAAAAAATAATAATAATATATACATATATAAAAGAAAAACACTTTACATAATTCCTTTCTTTGGAAACTTTGTTCGCAATTGTAACTTTGTATTTTTTGAGCAACTAATTAGCACATTAGCGTGTTGAGATGCCGCACCAAAAATAAAAAAAAAACCAAAAATTTTATTAAAAAGTAAAAAACAAAAACTTGTGAGTGACGGAACAAAGCTGATTGATACGAAAGAAAACAGAAGTAAAGTATGCGAGTTAATATAGAAAATGGGAAAAGCATCTTCAGTGTTTCACTATTGAGTTTCGCGATATCATATATTAATTCTAGACGATGTAGTTTACAATCAGACAATGGGACCCGGCGCCACCCTGGACAAACGTCGCCCCGATCTGCGTGACGAGCTTGGATATATTGCGCCACCAAACCGAAAGCTGCCGCCTGTTCCCGGCTCGAACTACAACACCTGTGACCGGATTAAGCGAGGTACAGTCATAAGTAAGCATCTAAATTTCCAATGCAACATTTATTAATGCCAGGACTATGCCAGAGGAGCCTAACAAGGCAATCACTGTGCATTGGCTGCGGCTTAGTTTTTTTTCTTCCATTTACTTTGCGTACACCAAAAAAAAAAATACTAAAAAAAGAGAAGAAAAATGAAAAAAAAAGAAAGAGAATTTTTCATATTTTGCGTTGCTTTTGCATTAAAACACAAACCATGAACCAAATATAATATAAAGTCAAACAAATACAATCATACACACCCACACACACACACACAGCAAAGCTTTTATTAGATCGAAATTCTTAATGTTGCTTCTTAAAGTTGCTTCTTTTTGAGTTTTCAACCCAAATCCCAAATGAACTAGCATTATTAAATGTTGTGCTGAATTTAGATAAATCTTTTCTTTCTTGTATAATTTTTATGAATTTTACTTATTATTTTTTAAATCTTTCTTTTACTACGCCATAAAAACCTCCCCGTTTCGGTTGCTGTTGAACCAATTGATTTATTCTTTTCGTTAATTCTTCGTTGATGTTGTATGAAAATTGGAAATTGGATATAAAAATATATATTTAAAATATGAACACACACACAACACACTCCTAACACAATGACACATAAAAAAAAAATATATATATACGAACCGGTTCAGGCCGCGGTGGCTTGCGTTCAAACAACTCCACTTGGGATCCGCGTCGTAATCCAAATCTGTACGAGGAACTGAAAGCACCGCCAGTTCCAATGCACGGCATTGGCAATCATTATGGTCATGCTCACGGCAATATTGAATGCCAATATAGACATCCAGGTAGGAGCTAAAGATCCCAACTTTGATTTATTTTAAATGCATTTTCATTTCTGTATGTAACCCCGAAGTACTAAAAATATCTAAAAACCTGTCACAATTTAACATTTTCATTTGAAATTTAAGTTTAGTTTTGCCAAAAAAACAACTACTAACATATTTTAGTCTAACTCCCGGCGCATCGAGCTAACCACAGATAAGTAAGTAAGTAATACTTGAAAGGGTCAAAAAACCGAACTATCTCATACTAAAACACTAAAACAAACAACAAACCACTTGAACAACAACAAGAAGAAGGAACTGTTGCTAATCGTTTTGTTCTCTTACCAAGGCATGGAAGATGAGATCTGCCCCTATGCTACGTTCCATCTGCTTGGCTTCCGCGAGGAAATGGATCCCACCAAGGCCATGAACTTCCAGACCTTCCCGCACCAGAATGGACATACCCCTGTGCCCGGACATGCCGGCACCATGCTACCCCCCGGTCATCCTGGACACGTGCACTCTCGCTCCGGATCTCAATCGATGCCTCGTGCCAATCGTTATCAGCGCAAGAATAGCCAAGGTGGTCAATCCTCTATCTATACACCCGCTCCCGAATACGATGATCCCGCCAACTGTGCCGAGGAGGATCAATATGTAAGTACTCAACAGTTTAGCAACGGTTAAGCAACTGCTGACCAACTCTTTGGAACTCTTTCATTGCAGCGTCGTTATACTCGCGTCAACTCTCAGGGCGGCAGCTTGTACTCTGGCCCCGGACCCGAATACGATGATCCCGCCAACTGTGCACCCGAGGAGGATCAATATGGCTCTCAATACGGCGGACCCTATGGACAACCCTACGATCACTATGGCTCTCGCGGTTCCATGGGACGTCGCAGCATTGGTAAAACTTAAGAAAAACAACATTTTATTTTACTTTGTTTTGAAACCTTTTTGTTTTTTCTCTGCCAGGCTCAGCTCGTAATCCAGGCAATGGTTCACCTGAGCCACCACCACCACCACCACGCAATCACGATATGAGCAACTCTTCATTCAACGACTCCAAGGAGAGCAACGAGATCTCAGAGGCCGAATGCGATCGCGATCATGGACCACGTGGCAACTATGGCGGTAAGTTTTGATTGCAGCTATCCACTTTTGCCAATTGTGCCCTAAGTTAATCATAACCAATATTTAATATGCTATATTGATATATTGATTGAATGCATCAATATTTAACACAACAATTCGCAATCTTCTTTGATTTCCATTTTGAAAATTGATTACTTCACTTGATTAAAATCATTCAGAAGATTCTAATGAGGGTGAGTGTTGTGAAATTAAATTGCCAATTTCAAATCACAAATCTTAACTCGAATTGTTCATAGTGTTTCATAGTGAGTTTTCTCATTTTTTTCCTACCCTTTTCAACTCACCTCATTCTTCGCAAAAGTCGTCTCATGAAACTCTCCCAATGTTCTCATCTTAGGAATGTTTTCATTCTTCATTCCACATCCATATTGTTTCATTCATGAAGACAGTTCTTCGCCACAAATATTCATGCTGTGTTTTGCTCAAGTTTTACAAAATTATATAAATATATATATGTTTATTTCTTTATTAATTTTGTGTTAAAGTCAATAATTTTGGTTTGGGTTGTTTTTTTATATTCCTACTGCACAATTCAATACACATCATTTCATTTCATAAAGCACAACGCACACCAATTTATTGTATATTCAATGTTTTTTTCTGTTTTGTATCTAATATCGGAATTAAGCTTTATTTTTTTTCATTGAATTTCATGTGTCTAGAAATTCGCATGTGTCCAACTAGAAACATTTATTATTTTTTTTTTGGGTTTTTAGAAAACAACATTAAGTTAGATATGTAAGAACCAATCAATATACATTTAAATTAATTAATGCACGATAAGATTTTGACGGTTTTTTATAATTTTTTATATGATTTTGTGTTTTCTTTCTTTTTCAACATTCTATGATATTCTAAACCAATTGTATACAATACTACTATAACTACTTTCGGTTGCTCAATACTTTTTGGGGTCTCTTAAACACACACAAAATTTCCATTGCAAAAATTTATGTCGATTATAAATAAATCAATAAACAAAAAACAGCTGTAAAAAGATCACCACAACAGAAAGATCAACGCACCACCGAAGAAATGCGTAAATTGATTGAGAGGTAAGAAACGAGTATACAAAAAATAAACTACAAACAATAATAATTAAAAAATTGCACAGATTACAAATAAATTAGGCACTTGTTGAACAAACACAGCGTTTGACTTGCAAGCAAAACTAATTGAATTTCTATGCAATTTTTAAAAGCAACAAACCATTTATGCAGTAACTAATACTAAATTCTTTTGTACCTGTTTTTTTTTTGTCGTTTGAAAAATAACAATAACACACACAACTTGACTAACTAAGTCGCAGGCAGTTGTAAGTTTAAAACTAATTTAAGTTATGTTAACTAAATGTCAACGCTTAATGCATGTCCTTGTAAATATACCAAAAGTGCATGTCTCCCTCTCTTTCTATCTCTCTTTCTATACTAACTTGTTCTGTTATTGTTTATTTGTCGTTTGTATTATTTATGATTTGTTTTTCGTTTTGAATTGAAAGCAAATCACAGTTGAGTGTTTCGAAAGTATCCAAAAGCATTTTATCATTTGATAAACTTAAACAATTACCATAGCATATACTCGTATATTAATCAACAGGCTTTTAACGATACCCTCTCACACTCTATATATATATATATACGACACAGATCTATGTATCTACTATATATGTCTAACAGTTTCCAGCAGCTTGGCGCTTGGTCTTGGCTTGCCACATAAACACAAAACAAACATGAGGCATCCAACACCAAAAAAAACAAAACGCCCCTAAAATATACGAAAAGAAGGCATATTTATAAAGCAATGCTTTGGTTTGCAGTTAAAAGCCTTTGAATTATTAATCTCAATAATTTTTAACATGTTTTTCAAATCAATTTTCCTAAACAGAAACGAAGCCGGCCCAAAACAACTCCAACTCCAACAAGCAAATGGCGCAGGATTCACAGCCTACGATACTATGGCAGTGTAATTTGTAAGCGAACATTGCGTAAATGGGCGTGGCATTTAAGCTTAGTGTTTCAAGTCAATGAAGTGCGTGGGAGTTGAATGACACAAACACAAACACAAACACACATAAAAACATTTAAATACATACACACACAAGTATGAAAGTAAGCAACGCATATAGCGCATATATATATATATATATACGTATATACACACATAAATATTAACTATTTCAAGTATTTATAAACGAAATTTAAAACGCATACTCAATATATGCATACATACTCACACACGCACACACACACAACAAGAAATACTAAACACATACAACAAAAAAAATACCAAACGAAAGTTTTTGTCTGGTTTGAAACAATTGCAAATCAAATTTTTTGCATTTACATCAAGTGAAACGAAGAGAAACATTTTTGAACAACAACAAATTTGTGTAATTTTTAATAATCGTATTTTAGTTGTGTAAGTCTCAAGCAAAACTACCAAATTATCAACAGCAATAACTGCAACAAAAATACGTAAGCTAATACTCAGGTATTACTTATGTACTAAAAAAATAATTGTATTTTGTAAGTTTCTTTCGATTCGAGTATATATATATATATTTTGCCATCTATGCCAAAATGCATAAAACTCTTTGCGCTAGCTTAAGTCAAAGTCATATTATTAACTTGTAACTGATAGATATTGTTTTAGCTTATTATTTTTTGTAATTTTTGTATGGTCTGCAAATCCTATAACAACGAGTACACACTGTACCCGCTGCATGAATACAAAACCCATGCTTTTAATTGAGTTTTGATGTTGTTGACTTTGCGTTGACTTGTGATCATTTTATTTATAACAATTTTAATTATTTTATTCTTTGTAAAATGCGCTTCCAAATGAACATCAAATCGAACAAAAAACTTCAATGTTCAATGCACAATAGCATTATTTTATGCAGAAACTTATGTGTTAGCATTTAGTCACCGTCTCTAAATTGTATTATACAAAAAACCCAGCAACAGCAACAAAAACAACAACGTCCCGAGCGCACTTTGTTTTTATTTCAAATAGAAAACATTTAATTTATTTACAGTTCTGTTTTGCTGCACAACAGTTATACGCATTTTAAGCTTTAAGACAAACTGAAATTGATTTCTATATTTTATGTCAACTATTTGTTTAAGCTTTTAGTTTCTATAAGTTTTATTGCAAAACATTTCTTTGCTAAATACATATATATATAATTTTTATTGAACTTATTTGTGTTTTATTTTTTATTTCAAGTAAGTACTGAACAATTTGTGTTAGCTACTCTCAAAACTCAAAGACTGAACTATGCAAATTAAAAATGAATGGAAGAAAAATGCTTAACAAAATATGTAATTACAGAAGTTTTACAGAACACAAACATTTGCTCAAAAAAAAACGTAGAAATAGCAAAGCATTTGAGATGGCGACCAATTTTAATCAGTAATAATGGTTTATTTATTTGGTTTTCCAATTTTTTATATATATTTTTTTTTTGTTTTCAAAAACCATAACACACAACATAACACTTTAATCCCCAAAGGACCTAGGTATACCGATTTTATATATGAATGTAGTGTTGTGAACAAATAATAATATATTGCTTAAATATTTAACTATTATGGGAAAAACAAATAACATAAATAAATGTACTACAAATTTTTATGGTAAACGAACTACAAATATTATATAGCATTTAGCAAAAAAGGCATTTAATAAAAATAATAATATATTAATATACATATACACATATGATATACAAACTTAAACTTCAAAAATATCGAAGCAAAAAAACAACTCACAAATTTTTAAGTAATTCAAATAGCGACTCAAAACTTAACAAGAAACAAAACAAAAAGAAAAAACAATTTTCGGCAAATCAAAATCAAAAAAAAAATTACTCAAACAAATATTATACAATTTAGAAACAACAAAAATATAATAAACAACATTTTGACATTTGAAAAATCTAAAAAAAAAAGTTTTGAAGTTGCATAACTTAAGCTAAGTATTAATCAAATAAAATACAAATAAATCATGAACTTTTCATATTTATCATGCATATTGGAACGTCTGCTTGCTTTTTATGTTGCTAAACAAAATAAAACCAAATACAAATATAAAACGAAAACAAAAAAAGCAAACATAATTAACTTAAACGAGCCTTTTTTGTAATTATTTAGCATTAAACATGCATAAAGAAAACATACAAGAAATTTTCTACTTAACTTTACTTAAAAAAAAACGCATAAATCAAAATTACGAATCCATTGCATTAAAAAGCGAAGAAAACGAAACGGGAGAAGAAGAAAAAACAAAGACATTCAACTTCAACGCACATCACTTTAGGGACATGAACTAAGCAACTAAACATCAAATATTTATTAATGAAAAAATAAAGAAGAACATTGAACAAGAGTTTAAACAATTTAAGCATAAGCAACAAACAGTTTAAAACGCATACTAATCACTCGCTCCTTCTTAGCAAAACAAATATTAATCGTATATCATTAAACAATACATACATATTACGTATGGCAAGCGATACAAATATCCAAAGATTCAAATTCGTATTACTTAAGCGCGGCATTATAACACAAAACCTAAACGAATACTTACAAAATATGTGTATTACTAATTACAAATTACAAGAAACATATATAAATGTATTAACTATGTATTAATATTGAATGTATTGAATTGACAAGCAACATTAACTGAAACACACACGAACACCACATACAAACACGCCCAGATACACACAGTCAATCGAAAAGATACTTGCAATCCTTTGAATCCGAAAGGATCACTTGGTCACACTGCCCAAAGCACTTAAAACTACAAAAATACACACACACAAACACACATATACACATACAGCAAGCAAAGCTAAATTTGTCAGTTTCAGTGTCATTAAACAACAACAAATAAAAAAAAACTAAATAAATGCCAATGTATGTTGGATAAAAACAAAATTTCCCTTTCTATGTGGCGCGCTCTATGTATTATTATACGAATGGTTTGTGTCTCTGATAAAACATAACGAGCATGGTGGTGGGAACTAACTAACAGGGAAATTTAAGAATTTTTTCAAACAATTTTATTTAGCTAAAAATCGCTTCACTCGCACAATTTGAATGCAATTTAATTAAGCTAAAATTAGATTATGTACTATAATATGTATAAGGACAAAGTAATACTTCAATATTTAGCAATTTCATAATGCAAACACGTTGTGCAAACAACGATGGGGGCCTTGCGTGAACGCATTTGGGATTGGGTGTGTCCTTAATGCGGCACTGAGGCGAAAAGTTCAACAGGCTGCTCCACTAAATCAACAAAAAGAAAACCGCAAAATGCCGATAAGAGTCCGCAACAGCCAAGACCCAACCGCACAGCGCAGGAAGCCAACTGACCCCCATACGCTGTGTGTGTAAAAACAACCATTGGGACAAGAGACACACCAGCTAAATAAACAAATGGCTCACATTAAAATGAACGGCAGGAAAAACGTTGCAGGAGGGTCGAAACGAAAAGCGGGCTGCTTTCAACTCGGCCACTTTAGAGGCTTCAGTTTTGTTGCTATTTGGCTGGCCCAAACAAGCCGAGGGGGTGTTGTAGTGTACCCAGCCAGGGGGGTTGTTGTCGCTAAATGCAGCCCCCAAAATGGATATGCGTTGACAACAACGAACAATTGTTGTTGTTATCGTCCTGGCGAATGCACAGTAAACATGCAAGGGAAGGCAAAGGGCGAAGCATTTCGAGTGCAAAGTTGGGGTAAAACAAAACTAAAAAAAATATAAAAAACTATGTCAACGTTGCTCTTGGCTACCCCCAAAATGGGGGACTGTGGTCCGCTCTGGTCTGGTCTGGTTTTGTGTGACCCGACATAACTACTGCCTCCTGCTTTACCTCCCGCTGCTGCTGTCCTTAAATGGATTTTTGCTGTTGGCGTCATGCAATTTACCCGTGTACACAGTACAGTATCTATTTTAATATACACAATTATGGCAGATAACATAAATTTCGTTTCCGCCCTGTCACAAATAAATAGTTCGGCTGTTTCAGTTCTGCCTGCAGTTTTTAAAGCTAGCTTGCATGTTTTGAATTTAGTAAAGCAATTGGTTTTAGTTGGGTTTTTATAAAGTATCGAATGGCAAATCTGTTTTTTAATCTTTGCAGCTATTTTGCTTAAGTTAGCATTGACACGCACCATTGCAAAGATCTATATTGCTGCATTGGCTAAATTGCCCACAAGCTAAATAATTTGCAGCATACTTTTAAGGGCACCAACATAAATAGATATTAATCTGTGTTTCACAACACAAGTCGCTTTAACTAAGCGATCTAAGATCTTAAAGATTGAACAACAAACTTATGTCGATAGCTTAAACCAGAAATACTTAAACTAAGTCTAACCGCTAATAACCGTAAACTTTTAATGTGTTTATTTGCACATATTGATTATGTTATTGAGAATTAATTTAAGCTACAGTTATTCACAGTCGCCCATAAAAGTTGTGTTTTTTAATATGACTTTGGCAAATAAATTACGGCTTATTGAAAAGAAAACAAAAGCAAAAAACCTAAAACTTAACGCTGACTGTCATTTTATGGATGCTCAATGGGCCAAAACCCAAAAGTGGCAAGTGGCAACTATTGTTGTTGCTGCTGTTGTTGTTGGCCAAACTTCATTTGTTGGCTTTTGTTTGGCATTTATTTTGTTATTTGCTCGTGCTTGGATTCGGGTCTAGGGTAGTTAAAGTTTATCTACACTCATTTGGTGTGTTTGTGTTTTTCTACCCATAAACCTACTTTACGGCCAAATAAGTTAATAAACTGTTTGCCTTTTGTTTGCCATATTGATTTTCTATTAGAGTTCACTTAATGTTTTTTGAAACGGTTTCTCAATCAGTTGCCAAATCAATTAGCAAACAATTGTTAACTTTATTCAATCAGTTTGCATTCAAATGCTTAACAAGTTAACTAATTACTCTCTTTTACAGCTCTTACTTTGTTAATAGAGAGCAAGCTTTAAGAACTATTAGAATAAACCAAGTCAGAAAAGAAAAAAAAAACTTGACAACACAAATCATGGCCTCCAAACAGTTGTTGTTGGCTCTTTCATACGTTCGCTGTTTGTCTAGCTGGCTGTGTTTTGTCTATTTTTGAAACAGCAAACAAATTATGAGAATGAAAACAAGCGAACTCACACCCACACCACATCTATATATATATATATGTATGTACGTATGTACTCAGCTAGGTATATAGACAGTCGTGACACAGTCGTTGTATACTATCTATAGATTGCTTAAGTATTTTGTGATTTTTCTTAATCATCATAAATTTGAGTTAGTTTTACCGAGACATTTGGCAGTTGGCCACCACCAACAACAACAAGAACAAGAAGAAGAAGAAGGCGAAAAAAGAACTTTCTTTCCCAACCAAACGAAGCAACGACGGAAACATCAATAAATTAGAAATGTTAAACTCAATGCGCATTTTTTTTTCTTTTTTTCTGGTAAACGTGGGCGTCTAGCATCGTTGTCGCTCAACGGAAGGTTGGGGCTTTTTGGGGTTCTACAAAACTTATTGTCAGCGTGTTGCGGCATTTAGAATTATCTTTCGTTCTTGTGCGTCTCCTTGATTTGCCTGTTGCCATAATTCTAAGCATTTAATGGCCGACTTCTGTTGAAGTGGCGGCAATGCCACAAGCTCTAAATAATGTGCTCTGGGGATGCAAAAAGGCAATCGAAGAGGGTGTGTTTCTAACGAGGGGGATGATTACCAAATGGATGCTGCGCATGTCGCAAAATCTGTTAGGAAAGGGATTTTTTTTTCGCAAGGGATGCGAAGCCATTTTCAAAGATTTCTGCCATTTTGTTTGTTGTGTTTTATACTAAACATAGTTATTTTGCTTTCGTACTCCATTTAACAAGAAATAAACTTTAATGCTAGGCAAAAACTCTTTACAAAATGACGTTGACATAATAATACATATTCACATCTCGTGTGCAAGTGTAATTTACAAAATTAATGCTTGCGGCACGCAGTTGAAACTTGAGTTTTTATTGCCATTTTTGTAATAAAAAAAAAAAAACCAGCAACAGGCAACAGTTTGACCCAGTTAGAAGACGAAAACAGTTTGCAAATTCATTTAGTTTAGTTAAATTATATTATTTATTAAGCTTAGCTTAAGTAGCTTATGCTTTCAACTTGTATATGCAAGTCAACGTCATCAACCCAACCCCTAAGGCACCCAGACACTCCAGCACACCAGCACACTCCAGTTGGCTATTCATGGGGGCGTTATAAAAGCGACGCGCTGCCAATTAACGTAATTAAATGATGCACATACACACATAGCCCAAGCTAATTAATTTCAGACATGACATTTGTCCTGCATTTGTCGTTGCTTAATGTTTCTTGCTATCTTCATTTAATGTTTCAATTGGGAGTTGGGAGTTGGGAGGTGGAAAATGAACTTTGCACTCGTTGTCCATGGCAACAATCAAGGAACCAATCAACAACTTTATCGTTTTAGCCAACAAACGAAAAATTATCGCTCGATTGTGTCACAGGATATATATATGTATATACGCGGGCACAACAAACGGCCAAACAGGAAACAAAACGAAAAGCAAAAGCAAAAATGCAAATAATAATCATACATAATAACTGGCTATAACTGTCATCGACTAAACAAAATGAATACCTGGCCATAGCAATTCCATAGAAATACGAAAACTTTGAGTTAGGATAACGCTGCGTATACGCAATTTTCATTTTGACATGTTGCAAGCACATTTAAAGCACAAACACTTTGCTAAATTTCCCTTGGCGTAGACCACTTTTGCTAAGGAATTCAACTTTGTTCGGATTCGGACTTGGCATGTCCCCAGAAATTATGCTAATCTTGGCAATTTTGTGTTTTTGGCCAGGATTGAAATTAACTTTTGTTACACATTTAATTACTGCTATTTGCTAACGGGGTTGGCCATTAGGGGCGCAATGTCTTCAATTTCTCTCTCGCTCACACTCAGTTCATAAATTGTTATGTGCCACGCACTAATTAAACTAATTAAGCCACTTAAAGAGCAAACCAAGTCCAACTGGGAGCTAGCAGGAGACACCCAACAAGCAACAACAACAATCATTGATAGATTCAAGATTATTGCCATACACAGCCAAACATCAATTATGATGACCTTATTTCATTCTTTTCTTTTGAAAACCATCCATCATTGGGAAGTGAGTCGAAGTCTTGGCACAGGTTCAACAACTTTGGCAAGCAAGGTTGCGGCAAGGCAAAGTGTCGCAAAATATGCAAAAGCAAAGGGGAAATAAATTCAAATGCGTTTGCTCGTAAATGTATGCCAACTAAAATTAATTACAGCCAATAACGTCATTCCTGTCCGACTGTGCTTTTTTTTCGCCAGTGTCAGCGAGTGCGAGTGAGAGAGAGAGAAAAGACATTTATGGGCTGAATGTTTGCCAAAAAAAAAACAGCTAAGGTAAGCAGAGCCAAAGCGACAGAAACGAGCTGAATTACGAGCTACGCCAAATGGAAATAAATGCGACATACTTTTAGGCGCCGCGGCCAGCAAAACAATTGCGTGTATTTGGGCGATTAACATGATATGCGGAAATTTCATACTACTGCAACAAAACAAACACACTCGCAACGAGACAAATGCAAATACTTACAAAGTTAATTTTCACTGCGCATGACTCGAAACAGGTATACACACTTTTTTTTCTATACTCGTACTCGTGTGCTTTTTGCTTTACTTTTTTTGCAAATAAAAAAGTATTACAGTGTGTGTGTGTGTGTGTGTGAGTAAAGGAGTCGAGAGACTTCGTGCCTGGACATGCGACGTCATGTCATTCAGTTGGCTCAGCTCTCAGGGTCTGCCAAGTTGGCACAGGAACTAAGTGCTTAAGTATTGCCCACAAAGGGTGTGAAAAGTGTTTTTCAAAAGTCACCAATTATATCAAATTAATGTAAACTTTAACAAACTAGTGCAAAGTATGTTCTTTCCTCAAGCTGAAGTTAGTTTAAAATGTCTGAACAAAAACATTAGCATACTTTTAAGGGCATCAAAAGCTTTATGGCAAGAATATATATTTTTGTACAATTTGTTCACATTTGACTTTGACAAGTCGCATTTAGCTAAAATATAGCAAAATATTATGACAAATTCAAAGCAAATTGCTGCCAAATTATGCCACAGCAATGTACAAAACCCAAAGCCCAAAATTAAGTTGCAAAAGAATCAAAGGCGACAAACGAAAGCAGCTTTAAAAACAATAAAATCAACGAGTATGCAAAGGCAAATACCTACAACTAATCTACGCTAATAAATTTTCAAGTATAAATAAGCAAAACAAACAGAAGGAATTTCACGCGCTAAAAACAATGGAAAATTAAATGATGGACTAAAATAAATATTGAAAAATTTGAGAAGACAACGCGTAAAATTAGAAATTTCTTGTAACATTTTTTTCTGCGAGGTGAGTAAAGCTTTTATAAATAAATTAAGGCAGCAAGAATTTCATTTTGCTTAATGTGAAAATGTGGGCGGCTTCTTATTGCATTTTGTGATTTTTTTATTAGCATTTATTTATTGTTGTTGAATTTCTTAAGTGCTTAAAGATTTATTATCAATAAAAAATTTGTTAATAAAAGCTTGAATATGATAAAAATTAACAACATAACTAGTTGGAGCTGGGGCAGTTGAGGTTAAAATCAAATGCCAAGCCATCAAAGTATTGTGCAATTTTATGAACCATATACAATTAATTTACCCCGAACATGCATGCATTAGGTATTGTGAAAAAAAAACCTGACTCTATATGTTTTATGCATTTTCAACGGCAATTTCCTAACGAATAACCATAATTATTTAACTGCAACTTGATTTGCTTGTCGCTGCAGCAGCAGCAGTCATCGCTGTGGCATCCACACTAAGCCAACTAGGCTAACTAAGAGCAACAGTAGTATAATCTCGTTAGGTTTATCTAAGCCGCATCTTTGGAGCTAATCAAGCAAAAGGGCGGGGAGCAGGCGCGCACCGAACCAAAGCAAACGAAACAGCTGTTTGTAGAGCCAAACGCTTAACCGGTTAATCTCGCACCACTAAAAGTCAGGTGTATTTTTCGTAAAAGAATGCATGAAAGAAACTAACAAAAAAATATTTGATTTTTACATAAAAAGCAAATCAACTGCTAAAAACTAATATATATAAAAGCCGAAAAAGAAAAACAACAACAGGCAAATACTAATGTCAATAAATTAAGTCAACAAAAGTGACCACAAGAGCGTCGGCTTGGCAATAAAGACAACTACTATTCAAACGGGGCGGCTCTAAAATGTTTGAAACTGGTTTTTACTCTAACAGCGGACAATGAAAATTAAACCTCAATTTAGATTCAACGGTCCGAATTCAAATTCAGATTCAAATACACAAACAGATACATCTGTGATCTGCCTTGGAGTTTCTATCTCTCTCTCTCTCTATCTGTAGCAACAAATTTACATTCTGGTATGCTGGACAGCTGGACAAATGGACAGACGGCGAGCACCTTCTCTGTTTGCTCAGCTTGCGTTGATTTCACCTGCATTAGTATCGGGCAATAAAGTTGCTTTACTTAATTTATTCTAATTGCTTGCTTGCTTGCTTGGCGCGCTGATTTCCAGTTGGCCAACAACAACAGTTGCAACACATCTCAGCCAAGTTGGGCCAAGTTTAATAAATTGAAATGTATACATTTTGTTTGTGTTTCTAAATCGTTGTCATTAAAGCATAAACATTAACTGTAAACGCGACAAAACAATGAATGAAAAGTATCTGGCATTTAAATATTATCAATATAATAAGAAGAATAAATTGTCTCAGCTTAACTTAGAGTATTCGTTAGTCTTTCAAGCTTTAAGCCAAAGTTTCCCAAAAATAAAAAACACATCAAACAGAAATTTAAATTCTTTGTGCTCAATGCAAATTAATTCTATTAAATTCCGTTGCGTTCGATTTAAGCTAAGCCATTCCTAAGCAAAACACACACACACATATTTATCAATATGTAAAGTTCGAAAATAGAACAGAAATATGTAAGCTAACTGAATCTGGGGTAAATACATAAAATGAATTCAAAATCGCTTTGGACTGGAACAACTAATCAAGTTTGAAATTCTTTTGACCACGCACACACAAACACACACACACACAATGTAAGGTATCTATAGCAGTTTCAATTGATATAAAGTCAAATTTATGGCTATATATGTATAACAGAATATTTATTACCTTGCCAAGAATGCTGAGCTAAAGTGAGCTTTGGCGCAGGCGCAACAATCGCACGTGCTGTGGTCAGACTTTCAAATTAATTGTTATGACGAAAGGAGTTTAACAATGTGTTGTTGTTGCTGTTGTTGTTGAAATAGAAAAATATTGTATGTCTTTGCACAGTAAATTATTATGACTTTCACGCCCCAGGCAATATTTACAACGTCACACAACGAATGATTAATAGCCATAGCATGGAAATAAAACTATTCTTCATCATACACTTGGTTAGTTATATACTCTAACTACTCTACTGTGTGTTGGTGTGTGTATTGGTGTGTGTTAAACATCTGGTTATGGGTAGCTGTTGTTAGACGAAAGCAGAAGCCAATGAACCGCAGACAATAACACTCAACGATTGGTTTGACAGTTGCTGTTGTTACAGATATTTGTACATCCAATTGCTTCAATGTTTATTATTATTATGACGGCACAACTAACAAAGACTAACGACTAAAAGTCAAAGCAGTAACTTTACTTGGCCCTCATTGTGAAAGTGAATACGTACAAGTGTTTAAAGTTAACATATAATTGAGTTAGCCATACATAAACAGAGTACGTTAAACAATTTCATCTATTATTTTGGTCGTTTTTTTGGAAAGTTTGACGCATCATAAATCACATTAACGCTTGTATAGACTGACTGAAACTTGTATGGCAATTGACATGTCATCATTATGTTCATCATCATCATCAGGGGCTTAATCAATTTAACAATTAGCACAAACATTTCTTGCTCAGACCCCAATCCTTAGACCGTTACAAATTTCAAAAGCAACTGAAACGAATTCAGTTACCAATAAACGAACTTCAACGCTCGCATACGAATCTACAAATTATGGCTTTAAGTTAAAACAAACTTCACTTACGCATACACAATTACTCAAATTGTTTTTTGTCTAGTAATGTGCATTTTATAGGTGCACATTTGTTTGTACTTCTTGCATGGTTAGTGCAATTGCAAATGAAGTTGAGGTTGAAGTCGTTGTAATAAAAATCTATAAAATCACATACAAAACGAGCCATGGACTCGCATATAGAACACTTTGGACTAACACACGCATAGAATCTGATTACAAATTCCGCTCATTTACCATACAAATACAATGCAACGGGTAGCTATAGATTCTTATTGTGACTGTCTTTATGTAAAACGCATAGATTTGTATTCAACAAACTGACCAAGTGGGTCTGCATACGCAATTTATAACACGAGGTGAGGCGCATGTTTTTCTTTTTTCTTTAACTTCACAGGGAATACAATATGTAAATACCCTGTAAAGCGTGGTTTGACTTAGACGCAAGTAGAAAAAGAGTTTTGGAATATAGAACAAAACAACTTTTGAGTAAGTCTTTTGGGCTGTTAAAAAGTCTTAAAGAAGGCAGATATCTATCGCAGAGGAAGTTATGATTAAGAGTGTAGACAATAAACATCTTATATGCCCTGACATTGTCTGTTGTGTAGGGCATAGACTATACAAAGAAACAAACAAACACACACACACAGAGATACATAAATGAATTCGATTTTCAGTTTTCAAATGAATTTTAAAATACTGGGCCGTGGCATACAAGCTAAATAATTGATATGCCAATGCAAATACACACACACACACACACACACACACACGGTCAAGCAAACAGTTGAAGTTAAAATAGTTCAACGAAATGTTAAATGGATCTTGCTTGCAATGTATTTAATCCATTACAATACTTAATTAGACCCGAATAGGTTACAAGATCATCATAGTCAAACAGTTAAGAGTTAAGAGTTGGGTAGCATTTTTGGTTGCTGCTTACTTTGTTTTTTATATAAATATATTGTTTCTTTTTGTTGTTGTTGTTGTTGTTGTTGGGTGTGCCCAAAAATACGGCATAGAAAAAAGCATTTTTGTGCATTTGCCAACACGAGAGGTAGAAAGAGAAAGAGAAAACGAGTCTCATTTCAAAATTGACACTTCAAACGCAAGGCTGCCAAGTTTTTTATTCAACTTAGTGGGCAGGGGTGTTAGGTTCGGCAGGGTGGAAGGGTATACAAAATGCTAGCTATGCACGAACCGAATTGTACCGATCCCGTAAGTATTCGTTGTCGTTTTCAAGCAAACGGAATCAAGTAAGACCCAAACAATTAACAGGCAGATAAGCGGAAAAGTCATTTGACGTCCCATTGTTGTTGTTGTTGTTGCTGTTGCTGTTGCTGCTGTTGCTGCTGTTGTCGAACTACTTAAATATTTTTGTTTTGAGAAAAATCAAAGCAATAGAGACAGGCAGCCAGTCAGCCAGTTCAATGACCAAAGGCCCGGGTCGCTTTCAGCTTTCATCAATGGTCGCGCTACATTGGCCACAACGACAAGGCGACAACGACAACGGCAACGATGACGATGGCGACGCTCTGCTAGATATCAGCTCAAAGCACAGATACATTTACAGATGCAGATTGAGATACATATGTGTAAATGTACCAATCGAAGCACACTGACCAAAACAAAAACCAACTAACTTACTAAGCCTGAAACGAGTTGCCCTAAAGCGTAGCAATCTTTCGCTAAGTGTATGTGGATGCCACTCACATGCTCATCAGCTGCATTGCTTGATGTTTTTTCTATGGCTTTGCCAGAAAAGCAGCAACAGCAAAACAGAAGCCAGCAATCGACAATCGTCAGCAGCAGCAACAGCAGCAGCAGCAAAAAAAAATGTCACACGCAGCCGCCGCATTTAGTTCAATTACATTACAAAAGGCAGCAGCCGAAGCCAGCAGATACAACATACATACATATACAGCAAGAGCAGCAGATACACATTGAGAAAAAACAAAAAAAAAAACGAGAGAAATAACCAAATGCTTCAAATCACAAAACACTTTGTTGTCGCCTTTAGCAAACGCAAAACTTTTCTTCTTTTTTTTTGCTCATTTTACCGTTGACATTCTATTGAAAAGTATTTGGGAATTTGTATCTATCTATCTATCTATCTGTGCCTTGCACATATTTCTAATGCTAGAGATAGAAAAAATAAAAGGCGCTTTTTTAATATGAAAGTTTCAGTAACAAATTACTCATATATATGTAAGTATTTAATATATTTAGCGAGCAAAGCAGTTTTTTTTTGATTTGATTTTGTTGAGAGCGGAAGTTGTGGCAAAAGTTCAGAAAATGCATACAAAACAAAAAAAAAAACAAACAAAAAAACGAAACGAATGTGATTACGGCAAATACGTTTTCCATTCGTAATGCTGACTGCAAGAGTTTTAATGAATAGTACTCGCAACATGAATTGGCACAATCGAAATGCTTCATTAGTTTCAACTTGAGGCATCAAATCAGCTGTTTTTCTTTTTTGATGCCAAAGTCCTGCCCAAAGTCCGGCATCTTCCGGTTCTCGACAGTAGAGAAAAACACCTGCAAGCTGGTCGAGTGAGTCTGTCAGGCGGCTTGTATTAATTTCATTACATATATGTGTTTGTAAGTGCAACAAGTTGCAGTTTGCTTTTGTCTATAACATACACTTTTCAAATTGATTGCAATAGAATTTTCAGAATATTGACTTTAGACAACAAAATGAGCATTAGTTAAACCCAACAAAACTAGTTAACAATTATGGTTCAAACTATGTTTAACTTCTGTCTATAATCAAATGCTTTGGCTAAGGTATTCAATGTTCGTTATGCTGAGAAATTTTCTCGTATTTTTTCTTGTTTAATATGCAGATTGTGTCGCTGACTTTAATACTTTGCAACATCGTCGATCATTTCGCTGGCCGTCGCTTGACTCTCTGCCCGACCGACTGGTGTGGCATGCAACATTGGCGCGTTGCAAAAAAGCATGTTGTACAAGCGTTGTCGTCTTGTAAACCTGCAACACACACACACACATGCAACACAACAACAGCAAAACAACTCCAGCATCGTTGCAAGGTGGCGCAGAGAACGTCGCAACGCCAATTCCTTCCACAAATTTCCCTGGCAACAATTTTAATTAAAAAAAAAAACGAAAAGGAAGGAAAAAAATATACTTGCAAGAAATATGCCATGGTGCAAATAAATTGCATAAAGGAAAAATAAAACTGTGGAATAAAATTAATAAAAGCCAACCAAAACTTATAAAAAGCTGCCAGCGTGTCGAATATTGAATACCCTTTAAGCACTCAAAGGCAACTGTACCAACTGGAATGTCAAATAAGTTTCTTCTACCAGATTTAAGTTAAAGTTATGAAAAGTCGCAGAAAATTGTATGCTGAAAACTTGTTTAAACAATCATTAAGCTTCAAGTATATTCAATTTTTATTGGCGCTTTATTGATTTTAGATTAATCAACTGATTAATGATTATTACCAAGCCAATAGCTAAAATCAACAATCGAAACTTGCAGCTAATGCAAAACATATTGCAACAAATTGAAAGTTTTGAGTAATTTTTTTTATCGATCACATCACGAAATAATCAATAACCAACCTGCTTGCCCATCTCTAGGCACTTAACGAACGTCTGTCCTGCGTGTCTGTGTGTGTGTGTGTGTCTGTCGAGTTTGAATTACGCTTTACAGGAATTTACAGATTGCCAACATTAATTTTTATGCATTGTACAGCGCACAAGTGTTCTGTGTTTGTGTGTTTCTTCTTCTTCTTCTTCTTTTTTTTCTTCTTGTTGTACACATTTCTATACCCTAACCATGTGTGTGAACATGACTTTGTCTTGTCATATGCAACGCAAGTTATTATTATTACGATTTTCAGCTTGTTGGCAAAGACGCTTGTTCAAATTTCATCTGGTTGCGGTATGCTGCAGAGTTATGCATGGGGCGTGGTCCAAATATCATGTGCACTCATACATATGCATTCAAATGTATTTGTGTGTGTGTGTAGGCATGCATGGGTAATGTGGCTTGCTCTTATCGTTAAGTGCGGGTTCAAATGCTGATAACCCATGACAACAACTCGAGCCGTCAGCAAACACACACACACACTCACACTATTAACATACATAATTTGAACAACAAGCCCAAAAAATAACAACAACAACAAATATACAAAAATACCCAAATGGGAAAATCGTTTAAAAATGCAAATGCCGCAAACATCGACCAAATAGTATTCAAATCAGTCCATGGGTCGACATCGACAACGACATCGAGAACAGCGTCACCGTTTCCCTTTCCTTTAGCTGCATTTGTCAAACGCTGCGGAATTAATGAACCGCAGCGCGACAACTGTCGATTTGTATCTCATAGATACACAATAACAACAACAGCAAACTGTCTGCCTGTAACTATGCGCACTCTCCACAAGAAGCATATTTAGTTAGCGGACCTTAGAATGCGTGAAATAATTATCACATGCCATTTAATTTGCTTACCAGGCCATGGCTTAGACCCCAAAACAGACCAGGTGTGTGTGTGTGTGTGTGTGTGCAACCCACGTGGTCAGTTTTGTCGCTCCATAAATATGAGTCTTTTGTGCACTTTAATTCAATGTTCAATGTTCGTTATTTGGCGTCAATTTGTTTGCCAACATTTGACAGGCAGCCTTGCCTCAAGTGTGCGTGTGTGTCTGTGTGTGTGTGTGTGTGTGTGTGTGTGTGTGACATGAAGGGTGCGCTAAAATATTATGTTTTCGTGTAGGCATGCCAAGAATTGATGCAATAAATATTAACTTTATCTTGCTGTTAAAGCGCTTTCGATTAATATTCTATAACTAATCTGAAATGGTTTAGGACTTCAGCTAAAATATATATTTTACTTACAAGAGAGGAAAAAAGTTAGCTGTGCCTTATAGTCTGCCTTCACTTTAAGTGTTACTTGAAAACTAACTAACCATAAACATAGTCACAAAACAAAAGGGATTAACTAAACTTTACCCAAAAAAAAAAGATAGTTATCATTAAGCTCTTACCACGTGTGTGCTGTCAATCAGGTTTGAGTTACTTTGGGTCATCTCTACATATATACGTTGTTAAAATCGTACGTCATTTTGAGAATTATCGCAGAGTTATTTACACAGTGTCTAACACACAATTGTCGCTGTAATCAATTTCAAAGCTGTCACTTTGACACTTGAACATTTACTTTACACTTCTGCACTCGAAGTATCTATATCGTATATAGTCAATATACTTAAGCTGTGCCAAATGTCGCAGACACTACGTCTCTTGGCCCTATTTTAATATCCAACGATTGTGTGTACTTATTGTATTAAGTATTTATCATAGGAAAAAAAGAGAATTTTATCACTTTCAGTTTGGTTTAGTATTTTTTATTTTGCTTCTTCAGTTAGATTAAATATTTGTTTGTTTGAGTATTTATTTATTGGTACGTGTGTGTGTGAGTGTGTGTTTACTTGGTAGGTGGCACACTCACATTTGCCTTTAGGCTGTCAACTTTGTTATCATATACACCCGACCGAACACCCAAGCACCTAGAAACATATATATATATGTATCTAGAACAAAAGACGCATTATTCAAGATGTGTCAGAGCGAAGGTTCATATTACTGCATATTCCATTCAAACCGAATGCTGTCGTTAGCTGACAGTTTTGTCTATATATTCTTTAACTAAATGTTTTGATCTCTCTTCAATACTATACAAGATTATTGATTCTTTTTGTCTAGTTATAATGCGTTTAGCTTAAAATTCTCATGGTTTTAAGCTGTGGCTTAAAGAGAGCTGAACCAAAAAACCGCTGATAAGAATATTTTTAATTTTTTACTTGACTTGTGTGTGCGTTTGAAGGCAAGTTCAAGTTCTGGTTCGCCACCAGATATCATTGGGTGTTGTATTGTGTGATGAGAAAAACATTAAATTATATATATATATATATTTATGACGGGACAGCGATTGCCGTTGTGTGTATATCCGTTTAAGTTTTGCGGCCTCATATCCAATAACCGTGCCACAAAGCTTTTGTTATTATTCATTATTATCGTCTTGTGTTGGCTATATGTGTATGCAACTGGCGCTTCTTGTCATAATCTCTGTATGTGTATGTGTGTTTGTGCCCGATGACTCAATTGGCGTACAATGGGCAAGTTTTAAGTAAAGAAATTCTATTCGAAATATCTGATCAAGTTTCCGACACAAAAACGTTTGCCCATTCATTCAGTTATTCCAGAGACAAACAGCTGATCTCAGCATTATAACTCGGATATATATGACACTCTTGATGGTCACACACACACACACACACATATATGTATATAATATTATTTGTTTGTCTGAGAATGTGATGGGAAAATGAAAACGATTGTGGACATAGGAATGTTGAATTATTTTTTTTGTCTTTCCCTACTTTTAAATATATATATATTTGAATACTACGGAAGTTTCAGCTCATTTTGCGCACAAGTAATATTTGAATAATGTCTTTAATACATGAGTATTTTAAGTGAAAATAATATCAGTTTAATGACATTGAGACTTGTATCTTAATGGCATCTTCAAGACGTACAGACGTACGATTAGACAGCTTGTAAAAACGAGTACGCTGAAATTATAATTAACTTAATAAAATTATGATGGATGGAATATGCGATGGGCAGCGTTAATTGCATACTCACGCAAAACAAGTTGCAAGATTTGCCAACAACTAAAAACAGCAAGGAAAAAAACAAATATCATCATTTAACAAATTGAATTTGCATTTGCACAGAAACACACATTAGGGTGACTCAAAAATGCTAGCAAAAAATCATAACTAACTATAAGTTGAGCCACCCTAATAGAAAGAGAGAGAGAGAGAGGTGTTCGGGGCAAACTGTCACAAATCGAAGTGCACTAAAAATGTTTGTATAATGAGTTAATAAGACGCAAACACCTGTTGCTGCCAACTGTTGCCAACTGTTGCCAACTGTGCAACAACGGCATAAGTCAAGTAATTAAGCGATTTACCCGATGCCCCAGGAACAAATCCAGTTGCGAATTGCCTTCAGCTGTTTTTTTTCTCTTTTTTTTTGCAATTTTAATTGCAAATCGCAACGATTTGTAATTCTACGTCAAAGCAATTTATTTGCAATAACAACGACAACAACAACAGTGAGAAGGATGGGCTAATGAATAATGCAATTCATGTTTTGGTTAGAATCTGAACTGATTGATTGCATTTAACACAAATGCATAATGAAGCTGCTAAAACATAAGAAGCAAATAAATTATTGAACAAACGTTGCAAAGACTAATTTCTAATTTGTTTGCTGTCGAAAATATTACAAAATTCATTTGTAAGTTTTCTTTTCGCACATGCATATATAGATACAGATACAAACAGGCCACACACTGCCAGACAGATACTTTTTAGTCACTTTTACTAAAGCAACTTAAGCGCCTCGCCTTGCCTCTAGGCGAACAAGAACAAGAAAAAAAAAACAACAAGTTTTCCGAAATGTTTTTCGTTTTTAAAGTGCAAAGCATATAATTTTGAACTTGGCAGCAGCAGACAAGAGAGAGAGAGAGAGAGTAATGAATTGTTTGCTATACAGTTGGATGGTTGGTTAGATGTTGCATGTTGCAGACGACAAGTATCTGCAATTACATATTTGTATCTCTAGCTGTATCTTTTGTACGGTCAATGCACAGGCGTTGGCGTTGGCGTCGCCCGTCGACTCGTTTTCGTCGCTTTTTGGCCAGACAGAGGTTTTTGTTTTTGGGGGCTGACCAGCCACGTCACCATCGCCCATCGTCGGCGCCGTCGTCATCCATATGGCGCAACTATTTTTAAATATGTTTTAATTATTTGCTGCCATATTCCTTAAAGCATTGACTATACATATATAGCCAGAGTCGTTTGCCACCGTTGCCGTCTGCTGCTTCTTGGCTATTGCAGCCTAACTGCAATTTGGGACGCAACTACTTGGGCAACATGTGCAACTACTTTGGAGATGCTTTTTTCTTTACGATTTGTTTTTTTTTTGCTTCTACTTTTTGTTGCAAAATACATTAAGTGTGAAGTTTTTGGCTATAGAAATATTATTGTCGCCTCTCCCTCTCTCTCGCAGATAGCATGTAATTTTTGCATCTTTCAAGCAACGGGAAAATGACGCACAGACAGATGAGATACACACAACTCCATTCCCAAGGCTAATAGAACTAAGATTCAGTCTGCTTATAGGTGAAAAAAAGCATTTCATAAGATGACAATATGATTTTGTTATATCATTGTAAGTACTATTAGAATCAGCCGCACCCCAAAAAACAGTTACAGCAACAACGTGCATGAGGCTAGTGCCTCTGAGAGCTAGATAAACAATGTGGTCAAGACAATGTGGTAAAGACTATGCCAAGTAGCTGCTGAGTGTTTTTTGGGATCTTTGTGATTCAAGCAACAGAGCAGCAGCCCAATGGCCTCTCCAACTGTCTCGGTCCGCAGGGAATATACTATGATGTGTTGGCTAAACAAACCGAAACGCCGATATGCTTATGCTCGCTTTACAGGCTTCCCTACCGCTCTCTTTAGCCGCCCCCCTTTCGGGCCAATGAAGCGAGAAAAATTACTGTTTGTTGTACTTGTGAGTTGTGTTGTATAAGTAGTTGTGGATTTGTTAAGTGAGTTTGTCAACATGAGGCGTGCGCATCGCATCGCATCGCACCATACCCAGATACATAATACTAATGTGTGAGTAGCAATTGGAATTGTGCACTTGAAGAAAAAAATGCATACTCTTTGGCTTGTGTGAAAGAGCAAAGATTTTGTGCTTTTGCTGAGTGTAGATGCGGAGATAGAAACAAGTATGATGATGAACCGTTAGAGAGACATGAGTTAGCTGGAAGCCGCAAGCAGCGCAACTCCAAAAAGAACCAAGCCCAACTGAGAGCTTTAAACAACAACAACAAAAAACACAGAGAGAAAGAGAGAGAGAGATAAGAAACCTGCAAGCATTTTTTCTGCAGAAGTCCAAGTTAAAGACAAACTTGAAGTGGAAGTCGATGTTGAAGTCGGCATGGGGGCTGGTAATTGTAATTGAATGCCAAGCCCGGCATGGTCACAAAGTATTCCTGCTGTTTGTTTGTTTGTTTTGCTTCGGTTTGTTTGTTTGTCTAGGCGCACATTTATGGGTTGTTGTCTCCGCTAAAAACGGAACCAGACTTAAACACCGACCTTACCTTAACTATCTTCAACTCTCTCACTCTCTTTATCTCTTCTCTTCTTCCACTGCTGCTGCTGCAAATGGCAAATGGCATTGCCAGCAATTACTCATTTATGGCCAGTTCAATATTTCGCATTGGCTTCTACGTTTAGTTTGTGAGTTTTGTCTTCAACCACCCTTGCCTCGTCTCTCATTGATTTATGCATCGGTCGTTAGTGCGTGCGGTTTGTCCATCTCCTTCTTCTGCTCCTCCTCTTTCGGGTTTGTGTGTACACAACTATTGCAGCCGGTCAGGCCTTCTTTGCGTTCTTGCTTGTCTTCGTCATGTTTTCTATTTATAACGATTACTTTGCAATTAAAAAGGAGTCCAACACATCTTTCTCTTGCCGTCATCATCTACATCTTTGCTCTCCGTTAGTGCAGTTCAATTGCATTGATAGCCGCAATGGCGTCGAATGGTTTTTAGCTAGCCAAAGCTGCATAACTGGATGGCGTCCGGGTGTGTCAATGCCATCGAAAGCAACCTGTTGCTGCCAAATGCAATGAATATCAAGTTTTTCATAACTATTTCATGATTTGACAACAAGTTTCTAAACGACCAAATCACATTGCGTTAAAGGGAACGTTGCTGCAATTTGGAATAGTAGCCTGAGACTCATAGTTGACCCTTAGCGAGATAAGGATAATCTAGCTGAACTGAACTCTGACACAATATGGCTAAAGCTGTAGCAGCTAATGTGCCTTGATTAGTGCTCTCGACTACACAACAAATCAACCTTATCAAGCTCAATTGATAAGCCTTAAACTCAAATATGTTAGTATGTTGGCCGCAATCTTGGCAGCATATTCAACCACAATTCTATTTTAATAGGGCATTAAAAATACATATTTTATGGTTTATCAGCTCTCAAGCGTTCATTAATTTAGTTTCGTTAGTTTCTTACAAAACAAAATATAGAAACCACAACGACTTTTGGGGTTATCATGTTGATTATTTAATTTTTTTTTTTGATTTCGTTCTCGTTTGGTCATTTGACACAGTTTGACATGCATTAGCTAAGCTATGAGTTTTGTAATTACCCCTTATCAGGCTTGAATTTGGCCTTTAACCTTTCGCAACGCTTCGTACATTGTTCATGTGCCTAATGCATGCAGCTTGTTGGATTGGATTCGATTCCAAAAAACTTTGAACTCAAATACAAATGCACATTTTCCAAGTTTCGGTACATGTCAGTTAGGCAAATGCAAAATGTATCTATATATATAAAACTATTATAGCTTTGAGTCAGTTTGTCAGGCGTCTCTGGTCTAGCCATTTGATTGTTCTGTTTTGCTTTCTTAGCTATCTTTGTCGCTTTGTAGCATTTGCATCTTAGCATAGCTAACATTTTTATAGCAATTCATGTCTCTCTCTCTATATATATATATATTTGTTTGTTTCGACGCCGTCGCCGTCGCCATCGCCAAGTGAAACTGAAAATTGCAACTAAATGCCGTGCTCATCACTTGTAGACACTTTAGAATGTGCGCTGTATCTATGAGATACAATGATGCACACACACACACACACACACACACACACACACACACGCCGAGCAGTCAGACGAGACAGACTGAGAAAGACCAGACAGCAAATGAGACGCAAATGGAATGCTTAGCTACTGCACACACACACACTTACACACACACACTTACACATAGAAAATGACTTCTTTAAATGCAAACATTAATAATGTTATATATTTGATATGAAAGTTGAGAACTACTTGTGATTGGATTTACGTTTCTTACAATCAACAGCCACAACACATTCCCAGCAACAATCGGGAAATGTACCCTTTGTATTGATCAAATTTGGATAGGCGCATTTGGCAAATGACGCTGGCTTTTGGCAACTGCAATAATAGAATTGTATTGATTGAGTTTCAATGAGCAATGAGCTTACAATTGATAGAAGCCATTGCCATCCGTATCGGCGCACACGAGCACACCGCAGGTCATCTCATCCTGTATCTCTTCACCCACAGCCATTTCGCCATGCGGTCCCAAACAGCCGTTCTCTAAAGTGTTCTCACATTATGTGTACTTGGCCAGAGAGTTTTTGAATTCGAAACTTACTTCCCTTTCCAATGAATACCATGGTAACCATGGCATCAACGCCCAACATTAGATAGATTAGTATCATGCATATCTTAAAGATATACTTCATGTTTAAGCACTTAACTCAAGCAATACAATTGTGACTCTAAGTCAAGCAAATGCAGTTCAACTAGCTTTTATAGCAGTTATTGTAAATATGCCTTTAAGTGCGAGTACGTACCATAAACAATGAACCTCAAACTTTTAGCTGGTACCAAGCTGTTACTGTTTATATACTTTGACTTTAGCTTGATCTAATCAAAGCAACTTGGAAAACACTCTCTCTCTGCCTCTCAAGTCAAACATTTAGTTTTAAGCAACTAACAATGATATCCGTTTAAACTATCAAACTATCCATGCGCATACAAAGAGCATTCCCTTGGCTGCTAATGCTCGCTATCTGCGAGTGCTCCGTCGCTGGCTATCGACTGGTCAGGGTAAGTTAAGCCTACAATGTTTGAGTGTAGAAAGTGATAAGCTGAATATCCCAACAGCAACATCATTATCATCCAAAGCGTATGATCTGGCCACCAAATCTGTATGCAGACTTTGCTGCCATTAGCTCTGGCTCTGTTGGCCAGGAGCTCGTCGCTGTCGATGCACCTGCTTCCGATGCTAATGCTGGCGGTGGTGGTGGGAAGCAGGTTTGCCAGAATGAAGCCAAATGCGATGTAAGCAAAGTAATGAAGCCAGGCGATCCCAAGGAGAAGTCCTCGAGCATTGCCATCAAGGCTGCCCTGGATGCCAAGGCTGCGAACGAGGCACAACATGCAGCCGGCCAATTGGCCGCACAGCACATCAAACAGGAGCTGGCCGAGAAGGCCTTCCAGTCGGCCAAGGCAGCCGAGGCGGCGCTAACTGGCAAGCAAATGGTTGTCCAGCAACTGGAGCACGAGATGCAGGAAGCCTCAGCTGTCGTCGACGAGGAAGCTGCCTCGCTGCAGAGCACTGAGTTGAACATGAATGCTGCCGTGGAGGCGGCTCGTGCTGCCACCCAACAGTTCGAAACACTCTCGGCGCTGGAGAAGACCGTCAAGGAGAATCTCTCCAACATACAGACTGTTGCAATGGGCTCCCAGCAGGAGATGAGCGCAAAGGTGCAGCTGCTGGAGGCAGCCAGAAATCGTTTGGGCACGCTGCAGAAGCAACTGCAAGCGGCTCGTGAGGATTTCGAGAAGACCAAACAGGCGGCCTACAGAGCTGCCTGCGCTGCCGTCGAGGCCAAGCAGAAGGCATCCTCAATGGGTGAGAAACGACAACGGCGACAGCGACAATATCAACGTATACTCAATCAGCTATCATTATAAAATAATCATTAAGTGTTTTTTTTTCTCATTTATATTTTGTATATTTTATTTTATTAAAAAAGGTTGCGACATCGACTTTGGTATGAAACTTGGCTAGAGCTCTTGTTGTTCTAACAAACATAGTTCTATGAAATTCTGTTAGTTAAGTGAAAAATGTCTCAACAGATGCTTAAACACTTGTCCAAAGGGTATCGATATCCCTTAAGCAGCGAGTATATAAAGCGACAAAACAGTATTAGAATTATTGCATTAATTGTCAAGTTTTCATACAACATAAACATGAAACATTATTATCAAATAATCACAATACTAGCTGGCTTTGTGTGCTGCATCAAAGCCTTGGTACATTTCGAAAAAATGGATAAGGGAGGTAAAAGGGAAAGTGTTGAAAGAAACTTGTTAAGTTGCAACTTAATGCATTTAATATACAGATAATGGCTGCAAAACCAAACCAGTCGATGGCCAAGGTGGTGGCATACAATTGAAAGTGGGCCAGACCATGGATGATCCCTTAACCTGTGGCGTCTTCGTATGTCAAAATGAGGATGGCGATGCTCTAATACACTAGTAAGTGTGTCAACTTTATAGTTAAGAGTTCGAAAAGCTTTAAATGTACACAGTTGCCAGCAACCAGCTAGCTTTGAGAGCTGCTTCGGCACCGGTGTTTCGACCACAACACCTTGGCCCGAATGCTGCTGGAAGTGTGTTCGATATGTTGCCTGTGATGAAAAGCCTGCTGATATCACTGATGCCAGATCAGATCTAAATGTTGCATCGAATGAGGCTGATGTGCGACAAAGCAGAAACCAAAGATTCGCCCGAGAAGAAGAGTTAAAAGGACTAAACTAAGCATATGTATAAATAAATGATAAACTTCCATCACTTTAGCTATAACTGTAGCAAAAAGCCTTTAAGGATCAACAAAGATATTTTTCTTATATACTACTCAAAGCCCCTCGCCCTCTTCTCCTCTTAACCCGCTGTGCACAGCCAATATGGGTTTTTTTTAATTAGCCGCCTCAAGGCGAATGCTTACAAACTTCAAAACCAGGTTCCAGGTTTGGGCAAAAGGTAAAAAGGGAAGAAATAAATGTGTTTTTCTGGTCCTTCAACCCGAAAATCAAAAAACAACAGGAGACGACTACGGCTTACGCATGTATATGTATCTGTATTTGTATCTGTAGTTTGAGGTAGTTGTAGGTACGCGCGTATCTGTTATATGAAAAATTGAGAACCGGACCTGACACTGATCTGCTCATGAAATGAAGGCAGCGCGGCAACAACGTTCAACAAATAAGTAAAAACCCAAAAAAGAAAAAGAAAAAAAAGCTTTTCAAACCCAAAAAAAATTGGTGTGTGCGTGTGTGTGTGTGGCGGCTAATGATGACATGGTGAGACCCTACCTAGTTTCAAAAACAGGTCTTAAATATTTACTAACGCTTTCGTAAGGATTTCTTAATTTTATTCCTTAAACAATTAGAAATAATTGTTTAACAAGTTGAAAATAGTTTGTGTTAATAATTTAAGCCCAAACTGGTGTAGGGTGCGCGAGGCGAGGCGAGGTGAGGCGAAACGAAGAAATCTTGTTCTTTCTTGCTCTCATTAATTGAGTGAACATGTCGAAAAAGTGAACAGGCGCAAAGAGAAGAGGGAGAAGAAAAAAAGCGCAAAGCAATGAATTACAAATAACATGCCGACTTTGAATCACAACATATCAAAAGCTAACGTTGTTTGTTAAAGAGAGAAATGTTTGCTAATTTTCGTTTTTGAAAAGCGTTTAATTACTGTTTGAATGCTTATAACGTAAGTTGGAGGGGCACATTGCTACGTAAGACCAACTGGCATAGTTTAAATAACGCGTTTCGAACACAAACTATTACCGATCGAACGTTAAACAAAAACCATGCGGTCGCAACATGTGTGCGGCGAGTAAGATGACTACAGCCATGGTATATACCTCATGCAGGCGTGTGAGGCAAAGCGAGATGGCGCTAGTTGCGAGGCAACAACATCAACAGAAAACAAATGTCAAGCTAATAGAAATGCGACAACAAATAAAACACACAGCGGGTAAAGAGCAAAAGAGAAAGAGGGAGAAGGAACGACTAGAACTTCTCTCTCACACGCGATTATCATAGAGACAGAGAGACAGAATGTAAGCCAAACGAGAGCATATGTTAACTAGCGCCAAACATTGTCATACAATTGTCTCTCTGACACATTTGGGCTGCAACACGTTAATGTTAAGCTAACAGGCGGCAGTTCGAACGCAACGCACTTGGTTGCATATGAAACTTTAGTTTTGTACTTTATATCAAACTTGTTTCCCTTTTTACCGTTACAGTCGATCGTGTGCCGCGTGCGCTGTTGGACGTCTTTGCTCGCCTGCTCGTTCGCCCGCCCGCCCCGTCGCTCTTTTTTAGTGTTGAGGCAACCAAAAAAAACTTCAACTCTAGGAGTTGCCACCCGGGTGGAGAGGAACTCAAATAAAACACTTTTACCAACTTTAATAATAATAATTAAGGAATTTAAACGGTATAACTAGGAAAAGAAAGTGCGTGAATTGTGATTTATGTCCTCAGAAAATGAAAAACCCTTTAACTAATTCGTGAGTTTAAAAACTTGACACAAAAATTGTATTTCAAATATCGGACTTTGGCATTCTACACGTGTTTGGCTTTCATATGAAATAAGTTTATCACAATCGAAAAACTATAAAGAAATTACTAAAAAATCTATAAAAAAATATATCACGTCATGATTAAATATGAAAATTATTAAGCAGGTAATATTTAAATGTTGTTTTTTAACCGATTACCTCATACAATATTTTCGATTTCTTTGCCAACAGTTCCATTTGTAATTGTAAAGAATCATTTTTGGGCTCAGTCCAACCCACATGCTTTTCAAGGTCAACAAAAGCGCGGCAAACACAGAATCACAGCAAGCACTTTGCTTGAGTTAATTTGCAGGCACGCGACTTGTTGTTTCAATTTCAATCAGATAAATCAATGACGTGATCGATGAAAAGTTAAGTAAATTGTGTATCATTCCAGACACACACAAACAAACATGTATGTTTGTTCATACGTAATGTTAATTAACGCCACACCACCACTAACATGTTTTTCATCAAACACGCGTCGCACAGGTTCGATGTTGCAGTGCTAGGCACGAAGGCATCGGACGTACAGCTGTTTGCTGGCTGGCTCAGCAGTCGCAGTGTGCGTTGACAATAATAACATGCGGTCAGAACTTTGCTGCCAGAGCACAATCAATCAATTGTGACAGTGTTATCTTTTATTTGGACATTTTCAAATATTTACTTGGTGTTACGTCAACAATTGCTTATGAAACATTTAATAAGTTGTTTATTTAAACAACAGCGTTTTGAAAAACGCAGATCTTAAACAGCTTTGGTTGCATGTTGCGTGCTTAATGTTTGATGTTGCCATGCAACCGGTTGCTACGCTCGCAACAGTGCCATTGTGAGTTAACATTAACATGATGTGACAACTTCGCTGTTAATACATTCAACAACAACAACAACGAGAAACAAACAGCAAAACGAAAAAAAAAAACAATTTTGAATTTCCGCCCGTTCGTGTCTCAGTTTTTTTGTCGTCGCTCGTCGCGTTTTTCAATTCTTATTTGGTGCTCGATCGCGACGGTTAGCACCGCTTCGGCTACTCTCGAAACTATTCACATAGTGCTTAAATATGTTTGCCTGTTCATATGTGCTTCCGGTGTCAAATAGAAAAAAAAAGTAAACCATAATACGAATAAAGTGTCAAGGCAAAGATTCAATTAACGTTTATCCATTACACACAAACAAATATCGAGCGTCGCATGTAAGTGTGTGTGTGTGTGTGTTCGGCATTCGGTATTCGCAACTGGCGCCAACATCGATTTAATTATAAATACATCAACAACAAATAATAGCGCCAACGTTTACGGACAAACTCATACATATGTAGTTAAGTGCACTACTATTTCAAATAGTTGCTGGTAGGCGTTGCTGATTTTTTTCTCGCCCGTTCGATTCTTGTCGCCTTTTCGACGACAACATCACGCGGTTCGGGTACAAAAGCTAAAAACTTTTTGCTTGCTTGTTGGCGTCGGAAACACACACCCGTAAAATCAAAAAAAAAAACAATAGCTAAATAAATAAAAATTACAATTGATCGCAAATGCAAGTCTGTAAGTGCTTATCGATTGACCATTAATTTCTTTGGTGATATAAATAACCAAAAAAAAAACAACATGTGAATTAACTTTACAAGGATATCTGTTCACATCTTACCGGGCAGCATTAGATTCTTGATATATATAATTCTAATACTGTCAGGTAAAGATGTCGTCCGTGTCCTTATACAACATACAATAAAAACAAGTTTTTCAATTGTGCGTGTAAGGAAAAACTTGGCAAAAATAAAAAAAAGGGGGAAAGAAATCTCTGCTCGAAAGCCGAACCCACAAAAAAATATATAATACAAAGAACAACTCACAGCGAAACTTTTTCTTCTTTTTTCTTTGGATGACATCAGTTTTAGAGATCTTCGATGTCGTCGGGCCTGCTTCTGTGTGTGTGTGTGTGTGTGTGCAGGTAAACATTATGGCCAAAGGGAATATGGCTAACAGCAGCACAGTCAAATCCATAAAAATGTATACTTTATGGCTTGGACTTCTTTCCAAATGTTGCTTAACACGCCCCGTTTCAATATGTTTTTTTTTATTGCTGCCGTCGGTTTTCTTAGCCCGTATCAACTGTGACAAACCAAGCAGAAAAACACACACACACACAAAACAGTTGTTGGTTATTGATACCTATTTACAATCATATATTTTTCATTACAAACAGCAGGTTTGTAATAGTTAAACTTGCATGCTATACACATTTTATAGCAAGCTTCTTTTTTTTTTTTATAGCAACACACAGCTCAAGCAAGTTAAGTAGTTGAAGTAGAATCATCTATAAGTTGGTCAGCTCATCCAAATAGATAATAGATTAGCGCACGTCAACATTTAACGCCCAAGGTGATTACAAAAGAGTCGCCATAAAAGCCAAAACAACTAAGCCAATTGTCAAGTGTCTTGGCACAGACAACCAACTGTTGATAGATAATGCCTACTGACATACACAAGAGTTGAATATACACACATATTCGATTGTAAAACGTTTAACAGCGTTATTAACTTGCTTTATTCTAATACAGTGCTGCCCATTTGTCAATAAAAACAAATAAAAATGGGGAAGAGTAAATCTAATCAACAAAAAATGTCGCAACATCGAGACGTTTCTTAAACCGTAACGAATCTAACACCTGTTAATGAACCCACCAACAACGATACTAATGAAGAAGGCACACTTTCTTTCTCTCTCCTCTCTCCCCTCTCTTAGTTTGTCTTGGCAAACTTAACACTTAGAATGTGGCCTTTCAATACGAACGTTCGAATCAATTAAATTATATATATATATCTCTGCCCGACTTGAACATGCAGTAAACTTTGCACTTTGCTTAATTTGCAATGTTAATCCGTATCTAATTGTATGGGGCTTAGAGCTGCAACTAATCTAAGTTAGTACAAGTGGAACAGATGCATACGAACAGATGTTGTTTATAGCAATGCCAAGTATAACTAACACATAAATGAACACGTTTAACAATATTTAAAACAAAAATAGAGAAAAATGTCTTGACTTGATAATTAAAAATTTTTTTTCTACTTGATTGTAAGATAAACAGTTGAATTTGTTAGGACAATAATATGATTCACAACTTAATTATGGCACATATATTCTAGACTAAACGAACAATTATATAATAATTACATACACAGCCAAAAGAGTAGGACTAATAACAATATATATGTATAAAACACAATCTACTATCAAGCAACAATAATTTCACAACTTGACAGCCCAATGCTCAGGAGAGAGAGAGTAGGGTAGGGTAGGGCAATCTGATGGCAATCGAGAAAATACCACTGCCGATAGGGGGAAAACACTTCACAGCTACTCTATAGAAGCGGCTGAAGGGGGGAAGGTGTTAGGAGTGAGTGACGTGAAGTATAATTCAACTCAACGGCGATTGTTGGCTGTGTTTTAATCAAACAAAAAAGCTGACCAAAGCCACTCGATATCCACGCTTCCAACAGATAATATACCCCTAGCAACGATCCTAGGCAAGAATCGTTTGTAACAGAAACCCAAATATCCAAAATTCCATATCATATCAGCTTATATGAGCTTTATACTAAACCTTTTGCTATAAAACTATTTACCTAAAGTTGGCTAAGATTCTAACATTGCTACGTGGCCATTTTTTTTAAGCCGGACTGCTGGACACTGGACAAAAAGGTATATCTAATCATAGCGCCAAAGTGTATCTAATCATGAAACTTAAGAGTCTACGGTGGTAGGTATCTAATCGAAAGTTTCGGCTATTGATAAAGTTTAATTGGAATTGGAAAACCTTGCGGCAGCGATTCCAGCGTCTGGCGCCTTCAGTTGCCACAAACTAATCGTAACTTTTAACTTTTAATGACTTTTATATCAAAACTATCAAATTGAAAATGCAGCCAGCCTGTTGCCTGTTGCCTGTTTTCGAAAGTCTAATGAACTTGGCTTTTAAGCGAATTCGCATTCTATTTGAAAGAATCTTCTGCTTTTAGCTCTCTTTGTCTTGTGCATAAATTAGTTAAACACTAATTTTCAATTCCGATTTCAGTCATGCAAATGTTAATTGACCACTTAAGTTAAAACTTCATAATGATCGTTAATAACGATACTATGCGATCGTTGTGGAACGTTCAAGCCAGCGACAACAGTAACCAAAAAGAACAGGTTCAAATTTGAACCCAACTAACCAGCTTCTCTGTCTTTCTCTTTTTCTCCCCTTTTATCAGCGTCTTTCGCGCAACTCGTAAAACCTTAATATAGTATAGTTTAGTATGTTGTTGGTTATAACGAACTTACTTAGCACAAATTATCTTAACATAGACAAATAGACGATGGCGAAACCTGAGCGCCCTGAAGCCGTAGGGGCTTTTAACTGTGCATTAATGATCTTTTCTGCTAGCTAATTTTATGATTTTGCTGCTGCTTTTGCCGTTTGCTGCTACTCTTTTATTAATACCCTTCATGCTCATAAAATGGCTGTCAACAGAACAAATGGCTAAAAGGGAGTACATGAAGATGGAGTCAGAAAACAAATAGTTTAAATCATTTTTATGTACTTAAGCTTAACTAATTATGTGTATTGTGTTATAAATAAAATATATACAAATAAAATAATATTCTGTTTTCTTTTCCCGCCAAGGCTTGCAAAATAAATATATAAACTTTTAATAGCAATTGCAGGGTAAAAAGTATAAAAAACAACTTTATGAGCACGATCGTTAAAATCCTTTATACACCTATCCAATTTAAAGTCCATTGAACTGAAGCAAAATATTGGGTAAAAAAAAAACAAGCAAAAGAACAAATGTTTATCTTAATTGATAGCCAAATTAACACACACACATGAGGGAATCACAGGTGTGAATTGAACAGCTAAAAGCATATGTTCTTACATAGATAGACATATTTCTGCCTCTATTGCTTACTCATGGCTTATGGACAAAGCCAATAAAGTGATTTCCTGCTCAGTGCATTGAGTGAAATGGGTCAAAACAGTAACGACAAAAGCCAAAAGACAAAAGCCGGTTGCAGCAGCAAATGCTGAAGAAGCCAAAACCATATTAGCGTTCATTTATCAATGTGGCAAAGCGGATGCGCAGCCGCATGACTCGTGCCACAAAAAAAATTGCTGCGCCATGCTAGACAATTGGTTAGAGCCGAGCCTAGCGCAACTAACTTCTCCTCTTAGCCGCACATTATTGAACGTTCAATTCGTCTCTCTCTTTCTCCTTTGGGGGCACGCCTGCTGTTTAGTGGTGGTGGCTGCCACAGTTGCTGCTTCGCCTCGCTGATCATCGGCAGCCAGCGTTGGCAGTGCATCAAATTAGCATTGTTAGATTGGGTGCATGCAACTGCCTAGCAAATGCCCCAAGCTGTGGAATGCACACTTTTCCAACTATGGTTAGTTAACTTTTCAGCTGTTTCTTATTGAACATCAAAGGTAAGTCAATGATTATTGTATTATAATAGTTAACAACTTTTAAAACAGTTAAAAGATGTTAATTTTATTCTATATTTATAGTTTTATTGGTGACATATCATTATAATTGTGTATGCAATGTTTAATGCTTATAACAATATTTATGCATTGGGGCCACGTTAAGCAGCACACACCTGGTCTGGGCCACGCTTGTGTGGCTAATACGCTAGGCCATGCTACTAATTAACTGTATTAACATTTGTTTCTGTCTTTGCTTTGTCGAACTAATTGCAATAACTAAGCGTAAATGATGCTGAACAAATTTCAGTTACATATTACAGAATCAAGGAAATCTACATCTGACGTCTCCTGACAAAAGCTGATTGCTACACACACACACACACAGAGCACCTAGAGCAGCGAGCTAGCAATTAGCCAGTCAAAAGATCTGGGCTTTATCATTATGAATATGTATGAATATAAACACACACACTTGCACACACACACACACTCGTATTAGATATACTATTAACTATCAGAGAAGTGTACATACTTCATGTATATGAATTTAACACGTACAAAATTAGATAAATTTGCATAGAAATTGCAATGAACCTTAACTCAAAAGCTCAAACAGACGAGGAAGAAGTGAAAGAGGAAGGAGGAGAATAAACGAGCAAAGAAAACAACAACTAATAGCCTAGCTAGCAGGTGGTAACAGGTTAATACGTATTACACTAGACAACAAAACACTTGATTGTTCTGTTTGGAACAAAATACTATTAAATATTATTTATTGATGCAGTTTCATTTTTTCATAACTTTGTTGTACAGTGTTTGCATGTTGCATGAGTACTTGCTGTAGGTGTTGTTGTTGTTATCGTTGTTGTTGTAATTATTAGCAAGTCTTCGTAACCCGTAGCTGACAAACGACACAACAACAACAACAACTTACTCACAAGTGCAAATGAACAAAAAAAAAACAGAGCCAAAGATAAAGTTTTATTTTAGCCAGCCTGCTTTGAGCTGCTACTGTTGGCCATATTTATGTATTTGGCTTTTAAGATACTACTACGATTTTTTGAATATCTCGTTTGTATATATATATTTTTTGATTCTCTTTTTTATATTTTGTTTTTTGCTTTATTTATAGCACAAAATGTTGTAGCAAGTTTGCCGCCGCTGCCGCGCATCGAGCCAAGTGAACAGCCAAGCAGAGCAACAGAGTTATTAATGCTTGGAATTTTCATAATCGAAACGAGTTTTCAACCCGGCAGCCAGTCAGCTAGCCAGCCAGGCAAGGAAGCACGCGCGTTTTACTAATACGACGGACGAGACGGAGCTCCCTCCTTCAGTTCCCCCTAAGATCTGAGAGATCTTGTCTTAGTCTATAGTTGTTGTTGTTGTTTTAATAACTAACGCTTCTCTCTCGCTCTTTCTCCGCCAAGTTAAACAACATGAGAAGCATCTAGAGAGAAGGGTAGGGGAAGGGGGGAGGGCGACTTGGAGTTATGGCAAGACAAGCACACGCCTTGCGCGAACAGGTGAAGCGTTTAACTGTACGTCGGCGCAGTCTCAAGAGTCAAACGATCAAATGGAGGCTTAGGGGTAGTGGTAGGAGCGGGGCAAAGCGAGGGATAACAACCTGCAGCAGGCCAATTGACTTTGGCTGCGTCGCCAAGCTGCTTTGCTGTGCGATTGGACTTTGTCTGGTTAATGCTTTAAAGGCTAAAAGCCAAGAACAAAAATGCATAGTTGGCAGCAGTTTCAATACAAGCCAATCGAAGTTGATCCAAATATATAAATATATATATTAATTAAAAACATGCATAGTTAAGGCTAATTGAAGTTGTTTGCTATAATTATTCAAGTAATTAAAGTAATATTTAAAAAGCTTTAAAAACTGTCATTCTTTGCCCCAAAAAAACACCTAAAGATCAACGATACTCAAAACAGAAAAATGGCAAAAATCAATAAAGAAGTTGAGAAATTGAATGTTTGGTATGCAAAAAGAGAGAGAGAGATAAATATTCAGGTTTTTTTTCTTATGACAAAGCAGAGGCAGAAACAAATATCATTGGCAAAAGCCGTCGGCTTTCACTTGACGTTGCACGTTGCACGTAGCGAAGACACAAGTGGCAGCACCAAAATTAACCTGCTCGACATCGATGGCAGCAAAAGCTGTAATTTGCTTTAAAGCAGCGAGAACAAATAAAAGGTTTCAATGGCTGCGTTGCCGAACCACCACAAACACACGATAATGAGCCGAGAATGAGGGCTATAACTTGCAACTTGCAACTCAAAACTAAAACTGGAACTCAACTTGAAATGCTGCAGGCCTGGGCTGGGGCAGGGCCAAACAGACAGACAGATAGAAGAAGAGATCAGTGACAAGTGCATGTTTCCCTGCCGACAGCTGCCGCATTTTAGAATGCCCCACGGGAAACATCATTTGCATTATATGTATATATGTATATGTTGCGTCTACATCCTGATCATAGATTTTAATTAAGTACTTCTTGCCTTTTGACTTGATGCGTTGCGACGCCTTTCAAAGTCTTTCGAATCAAGTAGCTAAGACATGGCTTTAATACACTGCAATATACAGAATATTAGGTTTCAAAGTATAGAAACATTTATATGTTGAAACCTTATCGAAAATGATTTATTTACATTTCATAGAATTCGTTTGTTGAAAACCTTCTGACTTGAGTTTATTGCGAATCAAAAGCACTTTGCAAGATTTAATTTCAATTTCATGATAGGGCTCGACATGCTTTTGGGGCTAACAAGCAAGATTAGGCGCTCAAGCAAAACACATTATTCAAAATCAATTGAAGTAGTTGGAAGGGGGAAGGGAGAGAGCTGTGCTCCAAAAAATCCATTAAAAGCACGCACACACCAGCCATGTGTGTCTGTGTGTGTGTTGTTGGTGATAAATGCCACAAGGCCTTCAAGCGCAACATCGATAAAGCCGGCGCTGCATCCAGAACCAAGAAAACTGGAACCGAGAACGGGACTTGAGAGTGGAACTTTGGAACCGGCTGGAATTTTATTCATAAAATACTTTTTTAGCTGCATGTTGGGAACAGGTTCAAGTGGTTGGTCATCGAAAAGAAGTTTATACACATTAGCGTGTTCAAGAATTAAGTATTTAATAAACGCTTGCGTTGCGGCAGACAATGTTGCAAGTTAAGGTTTGCCACACCGCGCTCACGATATAATCATAAGGTGTGAAATATTCATGAACATTGTGCACAATTTTTTCTTCAATTACAATGCAAACTATAATTGCAAACAGGTCGATGCGAATAAAGATCTTTAGCCGGAAGTAAAATCTGATTTATTTGCCAAGCTGCTTGAGACATCAACTTTGTGTCCAGAGTGCAACAAACGACTGTCAGTTGAAGCTACTAAATCAAGCCAGATATTGGGCGTATGCTGGGCTAGGTCCAGGTCCTTTCGAGGTTCCACAACAGATTTATTGCCTGTTAAAAAATCGAAACGCCGCCAAGTGATGGTCAATTGGTTAAAACGCTACACGCCAAGATACAACACGGCCGATAACGGAGTGCGAGAACAAAAAAAAAAGAGAGAAGACAAAGGAAGCTGAAGCTGAAACGAGTGAAGAACGCGGCGCATGACCAAAAAAGGATTCAGCGAACGCGAATCGTTCAAGTTCATAAATAAAAGATGGCAAATGGTTAAACAAAACCACTAAAAAACGGCAGAGGCAGAGGGAAAAAGGCATAACAATGAAGAAGCCGCCAAGAAACCAAAACCAAAACCAGAACCAAAACCAGAAACTCAAATATGCAGACGTGACTTATTTAGGACAAATTATTTGATTTACTTCTTATAATAAAGAAAAACACGATAATACATGTTGTAGGTTGGTTTAATAAACTCTGCTTTAAAGTCTTGAGGAATAAAATATTTGTAAGTAAATCGTTTTGGTGTGTTAATAATTTAAAAGCCAGACAAAGAGTTTCACACTGAGCTAGTTTCCCCCTGAACTTCAGACTTAAGACGCCAAAGACGCTCATAAATAAACATAAATATACACAGAAAATAGTTTTTTTTAAGTAATTATTACTAATACTTTTTAGTTGAAACTTTTTCCTGCAGTGTATGCCATACACGCTTGTTATTTGACACCTTCTACTTATGTGGCATAGCCGTGTAGCCAAACCAAATCCATACACAACCTTATCCTATTCAAATCGTTGGCCTAACCAATGAAGCGTTGCCATTTGGCTAAGACCAGCCATAAGTAGTGAAATATACATATGTTAGGCCAAGGATGTCAGGTTAGTTTCTTACTCCCTACCAAACTAAGGTCATTGGCATATCCTGACAGCAATCGACGACGATCATCGATACCATCACCATGGAGAGGGTGCCAAGTGTTTAGTATCTTGCTTGATTAAATTTATGTTTTTGTGCCTTTCTTTGTTTCGACTTATACAAATCCCAGGGCGAACAGTTTGATTATACATATTTTTTTGGAATATTTTATTCGACCGCTGACTGTGTGACATACTTAACGATTATGTTTGAGAGAGTTTTGCTAGATGCTAGATTCTTTATCTTTCGTTTGTCTGCTGAAGGCATAATTAAAATTTATGGCAAATACGCTTCGAGACAATTCATTAGTTGCGCTTTTAGACGCGACTTAATTAACGCAACTCTCTTTTGGATTTATGCACCTGTTGTTCGATCAACAGTTTATAAGAAGCGGATTATATAACTAAAAACTTTCTTGTTATAAGCTGAAAGCAACAACTTTAGGTACAGTCAAAAGCCCAAAGCTATAAATCAAATGCATATCCTGTTTCTATTAAAGCCCTTGAACAAAGCAAGTGAAGATACACACCTTAACATACAGCATAGTCAAGTGCCTGGCAGGGATACTTTTGCCCCTTCCATTCACACGTGATTAGCATGCAGAAGAGACAAGTAAAGAGCTGAGAACTGCGAACTTGGGACAGTTGACAGTTGTCAAATGCACTTATGCTCTTCATGGTAAACAGATTTTTTGACGAGCCTGCTGAAGGATTTATTCAAGTGCAGACAGAAAAACTGAGAGACTACACAAAAGCCAAGGTGCCAGATATACATAAAGAACACGAAGTTTAAGTAAAAAACAGCAGCTACCTGTTGCTACCTGAAAAGATGAAGAAAGACAAAAAAAAAGAGCCCTGAAAAGGTTTTTTTTTGTAGTATTTGCAGCTGTTCAAGCTAAATAAGACTCGAATAAGAGATATGAACTATGACTAATTGAAATAAATAACAACAAACCAATAAGAAAACGACTTAAGGAATAAGAGAAACAAAATGAATTGGTATTAAGCACATTCGGGTTTAAAACACAAACTAAAGTAAACATTAAAAGCCATTGGCATTGAAAAAAAAATAACCGAGTCTGGTCTGCCAACTGTTTTAATATAAACAAAATGTATTTTCTTTTTTCTCTTCATTTGTTTGCAACATTAAATGTTCAGCTGTTTTGTTGTTTTTTTCTTCTCTATTTGAAACTTGGCTTGAAAGTGTGCTGAACTCCATGGAAGGTGATAAACTATTTGTTTAACAACATGTTGAAACAACAGCCGTAAGAATATTCGGTTTCTATAACGCTCTTTACACACATTAATCAAGTTTTCATTATGTTCGACTAAAATGAAAAACACACGTTTAGTAGCTGAAATCTGTGAAATTATTTCACACTTTAAGTGGAAAAACGTCAGGCTTGTTGGCATTTTTGACTTTGACAATTGATGGCCCGCACATTTGTCTTTCACTTGTTGCTGCCGCTAAAAAAAAACCAACCAACAACAGCAACTGCTTTGTATGGCCAACTTCCCGTTGCCATTTATCGACAATTCGTCTTTTGCATTTTGCTTTTCTGGTTTTGGCTTTTATACATCTTCTGCACTTGGCTGTCTTTGACGGCCTTTTGAAGTGCGCTCGTTTTGACAAATGTGTGTCATTGCTGGGTGAACGGAGCATCAAAGGGGCAGGCGATCGCTCGCCTCGCTTGCGGCTTGTTGCACACCAATTTTCAACTATTGATGGGCGACATAAACGGTAAAACGTGTTTAAGTGAACGTCTGAATAGATGTGGGATAGATGCACGATTTTATTCAATGTGTATTGTACAATTTGAAAGAGATGAATTGGCAAACAATTAAAATCACTTGCCTCTTGTCTCAATCTATTGCGAGATAACTTGTGGCTAGCCAAAGCACCCAAAAGTATGCTCTACTTGGCTAGAAGACTTCTCGACTGAATAGTTTTTTGGCCTACAATCTGAAGTGCCGCATTAATTTTCAACAAAGTCAACTAGACGCAATCTAATCAAACCCTAAGGAATGAGTCATATCACAAAAAGTACCCCCATCTATGGTATATAATGATCGGCTTAAGCAAAGTCAAAACGATTCGGTTGTTTGCAGTTGTTAACATGAGAGCTGTATCCTTAGTTTTGATTCTACTCTGCCTGGTTGTGGCTGCCGTTCACTGCTTCGAGTCGATTACACCCAACAAGAAGTATCCGGCCAACTGCAAGGATGCCAAGGCCAAGAAGAATGGCATCTATAAGATTCAAGTGAATGGCGGCGAACCCTTCAATGTCTACTGCGATGCCCAGATGAATGGCACCGGCTGGTTGGTCATTCAGCGTCGTGTCAATGCCAACATTAACTTCTTTCGCAATTGGTCTGCCTATCAGCAGGGCTTTGGCGAGCTCGATGGCAGCTTCTTCATTGGATTGGACAAGTTGAATGCCTTGACGGCAGCCACATTGAATGAATTGTATGTGTATCTGGAGGACTTTTATGGACAGAGTCGCATAGCACGCTATGATGCCTTTGCCATTGGCAACGAGGCCAATTTCTATAGCCTCAACACGCTGGGCAGCTACTCCGGCGGCGCTGGCGATGCTCTAAGATACCAGCAGTATATGCGCTTCAGCACCTATGATCGGGATAATGACAATAGCACCGTTAACTGTGCCGCCCAATACTCCGGTGCCTGGTGGTACAACAGTTGCCTGAACAGGTAGGTCATATTAATACCAAAACAAGGATTAGGGATATGTTTTGAATAATGGCTTGCTTGCAGCAATTTGAATGGCGAATATTTGGGTGGCGAGTATGGTGCAGATCTAATGGGACGTGGCAACTGTTGGGCCCAATGGCAGGGCATCAATTATGCTTACAAGACCGTACAAATGATGATCCGTCCAAGGAAATAGTTATAACTCAATGTCTACTTTAAGGCTTACAATAGATCTTTCCGCTCTATCAATGCATAAAAATGTCTTCGATTTTGATGTAGGATCGTTTAGCACTTTGACAGCTGCTGCCGGCTCAAAAAAAAAAAGAAAAAAATGCGATCCACGTTTCCCCAACTGAGCAGCGACACACAAGAAATTCCGCATAACTTTGTCAAACTTAGTGGGTCCGACAGTTTGTTTTTGGGTGTCGTCAGTGTTCGAGGTGGAGATGGTTTCCAAAATAGAAACGCTTAATTGCAAGTATTACGTTGAAAATGATACCAATAAACACGCAGCAAGCGCAAACGACACGAGAAATTAGAACACAAATGCGACTGTTTCACGCACTAAATGTCTATGTATATAGTAAGTATATAGCTTATATACTTGACTATGTTTAGTGTGGCGACAGCTAAAACAAAAAAAAAAACACGTATACGTAAACGAAAATGCCACGAAACATTTGGAAAGAATTTTGTTTTTTGTCCAGAGAAAATCACACAGCCGCAGACCAAGGCGGCGACAAAAGACAGTTTTTCATTATGCCCCAAAACAGGGCATAGCCGATGGTACAAACGCTATGCGCAGCCAATCGGTAGAGCCACTAGCAAGAGTATTAAAGTGTCGGTCGTTTTCTTTGCCTTCACTAGGAAGTGTGGAAATATTCACGCTAAGAAACGCGCATCATTTCAAAACCCATCAACGGCGACACGGCAGCAAAAAAGAAAAAGAAAACGAAATAATTTTCATTTCAGTCAGAAATTAAGAGATGTTGTACAATTTTTATGCCTCCCCCGAGCCGTGTATATACTAGGCTAGGTGTGTGTGTGTGTGTTTGTGTGTGTGTGCGTGGCGCTGTCAACTGCTGTTGAAAGATTTTCGTGTCGTTGTTTCCATGCCGCCTGCCAGCAGGCGACAGACATGAAATTTTTGAAAAACATTTTTAAAAAACAAACAACTAAAAGAAAATAAATTTCTTAACATTTTTTTGTTTCTTCTTGCTTGCCTGCGTACGTAAAAAGATTTAGCAATAGCAATGAATTTAGTTAATTTATGGCATTATTAATGACATTTTGAAATATTAACAAAACATATATACTCTATATATATATGGTATGCATAAAAAGAGCTCTAACAAAATAAATGGCGACATTTTCTTTTCTTTAAAAAAAGAATAAAAAGCAGAAAAGTCATGTGAGCATTTGATTATTATTAACAATAAGGAATTTCACTGGGTCAGTCTGTTTATTTAAACAATATCAAAACGCTTCGTCCATGCCTAGGCCAAAGCTAATAAATATGCTGAATAGTTTGACATATCTGAATGGCACGAGCTAATCAACCTGCATAATATGCAAATATATCCAAAAACAATACAAAAGAACACAAAAAAAAAAGAATATCAAACTGAAATTTACGATTTAATCAATGGAAACCATTCAGGGTCTTTTTTGTTGTTGTCGTCGTCCAAGTGCCATAAAAAAGCTTCTTTTTTTTCGTTATTGTTCCAATCAAATTAACATTAGCTTAAGAACAAAGTGTAGCATATTATGCAAAATATTTGTTTTTGTCCAGCACTTCCCCTAGCAACAAATATTTAAATATCAACTTTATTTTCGCTTACAATTAGACGAAACGTTTAGCAGCTTTAATCAAGAAAAGTGCTGATAACCTGAACTTTAATATTAATATATTTTTTAAAACAAAAATCAACAAAAACAAAAAATTATAATGCTGCTTGTGCGCATTCTTGGCAAAACAACTTTGATCCCATTTAAAATATATAGATTTGAATTAAAATACTTATATATATATTACTGATATAGGTATGGAAAATACCCTCCAAACAACAAAGTTCTTTAAAATCGAGCGAATTACGAAGAAAAAAAACCCAGACTTTAATTTGAAATGAAACATTTGCTCATTATTTATTGCATATTTATCTAAACAAAAAAAAGGAACGTATATCCCGAGGGTTAACAGCAATTTTCAATTTGCATTGCATTTTAATTGAGTTACTTTTTTTTGGGCTTGTTGCTCGTTGCCAAGAGTTAACCCGAAAAAAAACATGATCATAACTAAAGCGCATGAGAAATGTCTTGAAACAACAACATCAAATACATGATTTGCATAAAATCACCTGCACATTAAATACTTATTTCAAGCTAATGCCATGAAATGCTCATAAAGTTCAAGATAAAGCCAGCGAGTTTTTTTTTTGTATGTAAAACGCGTTCAAAATCGACGGGGTATATGAGAATGCTGCACTGTAAGAAATTCTTTACAACAAGCACCAATCATTTAAGGTTAGCGCATTCCAAGAGAGACAATTTCTAACAGTGTATGGGCTACACAAACCGAAAACTATGAGTCTGACTTATGGGCGCCTCGAAATACAAATTCAACGCATTAGCATAAATTTAGGCAAATATCATTCAAACTATTTAACATTTTTAATGAGCCCAACGATAAAATAACCATCATAACCATATACGACATTCTTGCTGCGTTTTTAATTGATCAAAGGGTACCATAACACATAGACACCATTATAAGTTTTAACAAAAACAATAAATTTACAATTTGTAGCGCAACAACCTGTTGCATATTTCACACAACTGTTGAGGTCGGATGCGCAAGCAGTGCTTGAAAACGCCATGATGTATCGATTAGTGGTCGGTCTCTATCGATATTTGGCCCTCCGATGCTCGCTGTTAACTTAACAGTTCAACAAAATGGTCATATATTTAGTGATGCCAAGAACATATGTTTTGTCAAGAGAACCACAGTCAGGGACTTAATTTAACACAACGATGGAGGATCCATTAAAACCCAAGCCAGTGCCGCTGGCGGCCGAAACAGTATTGTGGTTTGAGTTTCTACTCGATCCAAACAAAATAACACAACACTTGCAATGCAAGAATCCCGGTACGAATCCCCTCACAGACACACACACACATATATAGAAATTTGAAGCCGTGGCGTTCTTTTAAACACTTACCTATTCCTTGCAGAGCCCAGCGCGGTGGAGCTAATCATGCAGTTCATCAGCATGACGCCAGAGACGCCTATTGCATCCACAGTAGTAACGCCCGGCAGCGATCTGCAGAACTTAAACAATGTCAGCGTCGGCGCCAATGCAACCACAACTGCGGCATCGGCCGCTCTCGGTGTAAGACAACCGGATGTTTCGCAGCAATTGACGCGCAAACAGTTGGCCCTCAAGATTCTGGAACTGAAAGTAGCCACTTGGCTGAAATGGGATCTAGATGTGCTGGAGAAGGGTCTGCCCATTATGATGCAGCTGGGCCTGCTGCGGGATCTGTGCACCATTAGCTATGGACGCGCCGTTAGCATTCCATTTGCCAGTGATTTCGATATGAAGATTTGTAAGAGCAACCATTATAACATTCACATATGAACATTGTTCTTCAAGCCCTGTTCCTGTGCTTATTGCAGCACCCATTACGGGCAATGAGCGAGCCGCACGCTTTGCACTCACAATCTATCATCGAATGATACTTCGCATGCAGTTGATCAAAGACGTTGCACTGAAGGCACGCCCACAAATGTAAGTCTAGGATCGGAAGACTGAAAGCAGCTTCTAACGTTTAATCTCTTTGAATAGGTTCCCAGCAGCGGATCAGTTGCAATTGTTTCTGGATACACCGACACAGCCATCGATTGAATATTTGGAGCAGCTCTGCTTAATGGCGAACAGCAAGCTGTTCCATGTCTTTCACTACGAGAGCTTTGTGACGCTCCAGTGCGACAATCTAAATACGTCCCAGAACTATGACAGGATGCATTTGATAACGCCACAGGAGCTGCGCGCCCAGCTACAGTACGAGCTGGCCCATTATTATCTTCATACAAAGCAGTATGTGCTGGCGCGTGATTCTGCCGCCGCCTGCAATAGCAATCTTCAAGCGCTGCCTGCGGGAGCAACTCTCTACTTCTGTCACATTCAACCCGTTGAACTGGAGGGCCTGCTGCAGGCGTGTGGCATCAGTTCCAAACAGCATACACTACTCGAACGCTTTCATCAAGCCCTGCTCAATAGCTATGTGGATATTGTGCCCATACTGCAACTGGATAATCGTGCTCGAGAGATTCCGCTGGTCAGCAGGCGCAATGTGGAACTGGACATAGAGGCTGCCATATCCAATGGTATGCTCAAGGAGACGCGGCAGCTGTTGCTGCAAGTGGCTGCTTTGAATGTGGTGCGCACCATCTTCGAGTGGGGCAATATCTTTGGCAGTGTGAAGTACTTTGAAAAGTATCGCGATTTGGACTACTTGCCGCCCATTGTGGAAGCGATGCAGGAGGCTCTGACGTACTGCAGCCAGTCGGAGCACACGGCACTCAAGCACTTTCTCATTGATTGTTTGCTCTACCAGCAGCAGCAACAGCAGCTGGAACAAAGCCGACAGCTGCTTCTAACGGCACGGGGAATGGGCATTTTCAGTAATGAGGAACTGCTCGATTTGGAGGAGCAACTGATGCAGGCATCGCTGCCAGTACTAAGTAATTCATTGGCCACACTCAACGATTGGATTTGTCACTCAAAGAGTGAGTTTTTGAGCTTTTTTCTCTTCACTGTTCAATGTAGTTAACTCTTTTTGTTCGAATCCCTTAGTGACTCGCGTGGATGTTGCCGCCTTGGAGCGTCAATTGATAACATGCACGAATGCGAATAGTGTACGAATATTGCTGGTCAAGCTATGTGGCACAGCGCCAGAGAAGCCACTGTGGGCAATAAATCCCAGCTGGGATGTGCCGCAGCCCTTGAAAACGTTGATAATGGCAATGCCAGTTAGCTTTCTGCAGGACTTTAGCTATGTGCTGTTGGGCAAGGCAAGAGAGCTGGCGGGACGTGGCAACTATATCGATGCCGTGTCCATGCTGAGTGTGTTGAAGTCGGAGACACAGCGCCAGGAGCTGGGTGGCAGTGCGCCAATCATGTGCAAACTGATTACATGGGAAATTCTGCACATACAAATCACACAATCTTTAGATGAATGGCACCAGAAGCCGCTTGATCTTCAAGCACTGGGCACGCGTTGCAAACAGTGTTTGGGCTCATTGCAGGCGGGTGAATCCATGCTGCCACGACTAGAGATACTCGAGAGTTGCGCCATTATGCTGCTCAATCTGACGGATTTTCCACCTTTACTATTTCTGGACAAGCGGGCACAACAGCTGGAGCTGCCTTGGGCTTTTGCCGCAACCTTTATTGAGATGGAGAAGATGAAGGGGCCGAAGAAGGTGTGCCGCGATGCCTGGGAATTGATGTTGAACATGTTTCTCAATGTGCCCAAGCGTGCAGCGGCAACGGGAGCTGGTGCCGGTGCCAGCAGTTCACTTCAGGCATTCCTGCAGCGTGTACGGCATCAGAGTGTCTTTAGCTTGGCCATTTCCATGCTTGGCAAGATGCATAACATATTAAAGGATGATCAGAATCATGATTTGAGCTGTGAATATATGCAGCTCTGGCCCACCAGCATTACCAAGTAAGCAACGATGGATTTAATGCCTTGCAACCAACTTTTTAACTCTCATTATGATTCCAGTCCAAACAGCTATAGCCTGAGGAGCGTTTGTGAGACTCTCCAATGGCTGCTGTCCGAGGCACTTAGTCACTATCCGCAGACCATCTCGTGGCTCAAAATGAAAGGCGATCTGGAGCTGGCCATTGGCAACAATGAATCCGCAATGCGTTGCTATGTTAACGCTTTGGTCACCGGCACAGATTATTGCACCATGCCGCTGCAACGCAATGTTGCCGATGATTATGTGATTAGAAAGATGATACGTTGTGCCGCCAATTTGGGCTGTCACATGCAGGCGACCGTGCTGTGTCAATTTCTCGAGGAGATTGACTATGGCATTGTCTTTAAGAATCTCAGCGAGAAATCATCAAATTTCACCGACGCCATGGATGCCTATTATAGCTGCATATGGGATACAACGCTGCTCGAGTTTATTGTTAATCTGCATGCGAAACGTGGCGAACATAGTCGCAAATTGGAAGCAGTAAGTCCTGTAATGTTTACATTTCCGCTCAATCACTTAAACACATTATCTGCCCACAGATCACAATGATGGGCACCTTGGAGCTGAATGCCAACAACAATGAGGAGATCAAACGTGAGAGCGCCATGGTGCGTAAATCACGTTTCCTGCGTGCCCTTGCCAAGCAGTATTTGCTGTAGTCGCAACAGCCTAATCCTCGCCACAGACAAACTACACGACCAAGCATCCTCCCACGAAGAAGACCAATTAGAATAAGGCATAAGCAAAAAATGTTTTTTTGTAATCGTACCAAGTTTAGTTGTGTAAGCTTTAAAGTATCAAAATAAGTTTTTCATGGTTTAAATTGAATTAAACTCTGTAATTTTTGTGTAGAAACAATTACTTGGGCCTTCTGCCACGGCCAGCGCCACTACCACCGCCAGTAGTTTTGGCCTTCTTATTGTTGGCACTCTTTTTAGACTCTTCTGCCTTGCGCTTGGCAGCCGCAATTGCATTGGGAGAACTGGGCAGCGTTTTAAAGAAGCTATCTAGACGCACTTGTGTTTGTGCCTGCTTGGATTTGAGTAGCTTCTTGGCGCCATTGCGTACACGCTCTTCGTTGAACTGCCGATCGCCGCAGAGGAACTGTACCAAGCCCTCCTCATCGGGTTCCACCCACTTGAGATCTATGGTGCTGGCATCGGTGACTTCGGGTTCGATAAACAATTCGCGAGCACGCTTGTAATTCCAATTCTCTGGCACTGTGTACTTGCTGGTGTCGATATTTTCCAGTATCGTCTCAATATCACGATAGCTTTTGATCAACTCAATGGCACGTTTTGGGCCAACGCCTTTAATGCTGTCACAGTAATCACAGCCCATAAGGATGCACAGATCAATGAACTCTGTGCTGGTGAGCTCAAGACCTTGCAGCACCTTATCGTAACTGAACTCTTTGACAGGCATTTTGCGTGCCTCACTGTAGGTCAGATATCGGAGGAGTTTGCAGGAGCCAAAGGTTAATGCATCCATATCCTCTGTAGCAGTCGCATAGACTTTGCCCGATTTGACAAGAGCAGCGCACTGCGCCTCCGCCTCGCATGGTGCATCTACATAGGGTACACCCATCAGTTTGAGCAGCTCTTTGGCCTCCCGGGAATGCTCCTTTGTGACGCGCACCAGACGACGATTAAACTTCTCAATCTCTGCATCATCGCCAGCTTCCGTGGCGGCTTTTAATGCCTTCTCGGCCTCATCACGACGCTCCGCACGCTTGGCCAGCTCGCCAGCTTTCATATCAGGCGGCGCACCATCGAAAACGTAGACGGGCTTTATCCCATTGTCCAGGAGACGTATTGTGCGATAGAACATGCCCATCAAATGTGAGGTTGGATCACCATTCACCGTAGCCAGTTGAGCGCCCTCGGAGCGTACAGCAATCAGAAACTGATACAGACACATGCTGGCATCAATAGCAACTTTGCGACCTACAAATTTGCAAGTTAAAATAGTTAAATATTACAATAATTTCTACAGATGTTAGAATTACCGAAGAAGTTTTTGATTTCACTTTCGCGTATTGCAAGTGGCGCCAAGTCGGCAATAAGCTTTGACAAGCCCAAAATTCCCATATTAGAACTTATTTATTGCTAAAAAGCTGTTAATTACTGATTTTGCTTGATAAATATTATGCGCGCGCTTTTATGTTGCAAATGTTATGCTCGCGTCTTGTTGTGAGTGTCAATTAAAATGCAGTGGGCTGATAGCATACATATGCATTTGGCAATGATCTATCGATGCCATCGAAAAACCATTAAAGTTGGATGACTTACAAAGGATTAAGCATATAAGCTTGCTTACCGTATTCAATTGAAAGTTTCCCTATTACAAAATCAAATTTCTGCTGTTTGCCGGTAAAAATATTTTAATTTGGCTTGCCGCCATTTATCGATTACGTTTTTGCACCACCTTCGATGTATTAACTCATCCCTAACGCCACACACATAAGCATAAGCATGTCGGCTGACGAAAAGAAAGATAAAACCATTGAAAATATGGTATGTAAATTATTGAAAATTATTTTAAAATCAAGTTAAAAGTGTGTGCCACAAACGCGCTTAGAAAAAATCTGGGGTGCAAATGTGTTTACGTGAAAATAAAGCGCAACAAATATTGCTCTCGTCAAATCGGCCTTCTTTCTCCCCTGCGACGATTCGTTTATGTGTATAAACATGGCGTCGTTGCGTTTGTATGTTGACTGTGTCTAGTTTTTGGTGCGTGCAAGCGAGACAACGTGTGCATGCCCAATGCCCCCATAGACACGCATACACAAACGCAAAGCTCAAAAGAAAACTTGTGTGTGCTCTAAAACAATCGAAAAGAAAACGAAAAAAAAAATAGAAATAACTGAAACGCATAAACCAGTGGTCGCACAACGTACAAACTCTTATGGTAGTGTTAGCGCATGTGAATGTGAAAAAAAACGCCGCCAAAAATATTTGCAAGTGTAATTTAAATGTGATTTCCTCTTGTTTTGATTTTCGTTAGGATGCCAACACAACGCCAGAAGCGGAGACGGCGGCGACCAAAGAAAATGCCGCTGATAAGGTGAATGTCGAGGCAAAGAAGGCGATAGAAAATGCATCGGAACCAGCAGCAACCGAGGATGCTAAGGACGCAGCAGCCAAAACTGTAGCAAAGGAGGGCACTGATGCATCGACAGCAGCGACACCCGCAACTGATGACGTCGCTGATAAAAAAGCTATTGGGGACGCAGCGGGTGCGACCGCGCCAACATTGGATGCAGGTAAATAAAAGCAACACAAGTAAGCATACATACATCTCGCGCATCTACACGCACGCTTCAATGTGTTTGTGTCTGTCAGTAAGCTCGGGTGTGTGTGTGAGAAGAAAGAGCGAGAAAAACAAAAATCAAAATGATTTTTGCGCGCGTTTCGCAAAGCACGGCGAATTGGATTTGCCCCTCAACTCAACTCTGTTTGAACGTTACTAGCTGTCGCTGCTCTTGCGTTGGCTTTGGCGCTGCTATCTAAAATGCCGCGAACGTGTGCGTGATTTGTTCTCTTCGTCGTTTGTGTCACAATTTGGTGTGTGTGTGGTAGGTTCGAATCTCACTGCCGTCGTTTGATTTGTTAAGATATGTGTTTTGTGAAAAGGGTGTTTTTCTTTCTCTGGGAGAGTGTGGTAATAATTGCACTTTTCTTTAAACTACTTTAAGATATTATTACCACCACCCTTGGCTATTGTTCATACAAGACCTTGAACAATATGGTTTTGTATAGTAAATGCTAAGGTAGAATAAAAACCACTTCAATTTTCATAGTTCCTTGCGCTCCCAAAATCAAGCATTGGACTTCCCAAGCATGAAGATATTCCAAATTATATTTTGTATATTTTTCTGTTTACAAACATTAACTCACAATAATTTTGTTTTTCACAGACGGAAAAGAAAAGGACACAAAGGCAGCATCGCCTTCACCGCCGGCAGCAAAGAAAGTGAATAATGGCGCAAAGAAAAATGCCGCCAAGACTGACGAGGACGATGATGTTGATGAGGATGAGGACGAGGAAGATGAGGGGGATGATGATCAAGCAGATGATGACAAAGAAGAAGATGCCAGCGATGAGGATGAGAAAAAACCAACAGAGAAGAAGAAAAGTGATGCGACAGATGGTGCCAAGGCCAAGTCCGGAGCAGCGGAAAAGTCAACGGTAGCCAAGAAGCCTGAGTCCAAGACAAAGAATGGCAAATTGGACAAGTCAGAGGACGATGAGAAAGATGACGATGATGCTGACGAAGGCGATGGCCTAGATGAGAACAACGAGGTGGCCGAGGACGACGAGAACGTTGTCGCTCTGGCCGAAATCGATCGCATTAACGAAAACATAAACAAGACACGTGTGGATGGCCTACAGGTGCTACATTCGGTAAGTCTTACTCAAACAAATTATTGAATTTAATAATTATAATTGTATTTAATTATATTTTAGCTGTGCTTTGGCGCCCAGGGCAAGAACAATGTGGTTAAAAAGAATCTGCGTTCGTTTGCTGGCTTTGAGTTTGCAAAGGATTCAGCGGAATACAAAAAGAAATACGAGGCCATCAAAAAGGTAGACAACAAATCGCTGCGGAGCATCTGTGAAATCCTTACACTGGATCGCAAGGGTAGCAAGGATGAGATAGCGTCGCGTGTGCTCAAATTTCTAATGGAACCGGATGAGTCGCTCTGTCTTGCACAGGGCGAGGACGAGGAAGAGGAGGTGGACGATGAGGAGATCGATGATGATGACGTCGCCAGCGAAGAGGATAAGAAACGCAAGCCCACCAGCAAGGCAAGCGCTGCATCCGGCAGAGGCTCAGCTCGCAATTCCGGGCGTCCCAAACGTTCCACGGCAGGCAAAAGTAAGTTAACAATATTAATTTCTGACCAGACCAGTATTTAACTAGCGCACTGTTCTTTTGTAGAAATGTCCGCATATGTAGATTTATCAAGCTCTGAGGAGAGCGAGCACAAAGTGCAAGTCGCTAGACGAAGACGAAACGATGACTCCGAGTCTGGCTCAGATGTAAGTTTTGCCCACTTAATTGGCTATTTAATTGGAACTAACACATTCTCGTAACCTACAGTACAATCCTTCGGGCAATTCAGATTCAGATGCGGGACGCGGTGGCGGCGGTGGTGGTGCCGGTGGTGCGAGTGGCGCCGGTCGCAAGCAAACTGCTCGTGGCAGTCGTGGTCGACCAGCGCGCAAAAGTCGTCGAAGAAACTCAGACTCCGAGGACGAAGAAGAATCAGAACTATCCGATGCTGATAGCGATGTAAGTGTGTTAAATTCTAAAAAGTTGTTCTTATTGGAATCACATTTGTTTTTGTATAAAAGGTGCCTAAACGCAAACGAGCTGCTCCAGGCAAACGTGGACGATCCGCTGCAAGTGTAACTCCAGCTGGTAGACGAGGACGTGGACGAACCGCCTCAGCGCGAAAGCGCAAGGATTCAGAAAGTGAAGAGGAAGAAGTCTCAGAAGATGAGGAGGAAGAGGAATTGTCCGAATTTGGTAGCGATCAAAGCGAGGTAAGTTGCGCAACTGAACGCAATCTGTGTGTAAGCATCAGACTCCAACTACGATTTATTTATTGCAGGAGGAACGACCCAAAAAAAGTAAGAAGCCAGCGACTCCTGCGAAAAATAGCAAAGCTAACAACAAGTCAAAACCAGCTGGAAAGTGTAAGTATTTATACCTTTTTTTTTAAATGTTCGATTTATATTTATACACTATGTGTATGTTATAGCCGCTGGTCGACCGAAAAAATCAAAGAAAGAAACATCTGAGGAGGAAGATGTTGATGATAAAGATGAGTCCGATGAGGATGAGCCACTAACCAAAAAGGGAAAAATGGCATTCCCAACGGTAAGTCAATTACATAAATATTTACAATATCATTGCTATCATTGTTTATATATTTTGTTACAGGACGAGCAAATACGCGGCTATGTTAAGGAGATTTTGGATAAGGCCAATCTCGAAGAGATAACAATGAAAACAGTGTGCAAACAAGTTTACGCTAAGTATCCAGATTTCGATTTAACAGAAAAAAAGGATTTCATTAAGGCCACAGTTAAAGCGGTTAGTACAAAAGTCCATTAAACAACATAGCATACGTTAAATCTTTGTTTTGTTTATTTTAGTTAATTGCAACATAAAACTACACAAATAGGGAGGCAATGGAGCCTGGGGATGGGCCAGCAAGCAGTAAAACTTGTACCAAACACTGAAAGAAACAAAAAACAATACAAACAATACCACAAGCGACCGCAAAAGGAAAACACTTTGAGAGCTACTGCAACAACAACAAAGAACATATTTAAAAAGAAAGATAAAAACAAACAACCACTAGTTTTCCTATAAGCGTATGATTTGTACTCTTTTAAACTAACTACAAACTTTACCTTAAACGGATTATGTCCTTTTTTCTATTGTGTACTAAGATTATCCCTAAATATATATATGCATGTGAATATGTATATATGTAAACGTAATATATAAACACTTTTAATATTCATTTTGTTTATGAATATACCTGCGCTCTCAAACGGCTCTGCGAAAAGTGTGGTAATTTAAGCAAAAACTCGGAAATAATAAAAAAAAATCTTGTAAAAAAAAAGAAGAAACAAACAGAAAACACAACCAGCAGAAACACACACACATGTTGATAAGTACATTAAAATGTAGAAGTGCTGATTGATTTTTGACGTTCAAAATTATGTATTTTAAATTAAGCAAAGAGGATATATAATAAAAAAGATATCTTAAAAACAAAATTCACACACTGGCAGCAGTACAAAAAACAAAGTATGGAAACCTTAAAAAACAAAATCCGAAATTGATTATATACACTGCACACATTTTCGGCTATGTATAAAAATATTAACAAATATATTCAGACTTGGGCGACAAGACGCGTGAATGCACTAGGACTAATAAATGATTCCAAAATTGCAGGCTATTAAACACATAAATTGTTTGGAACAATATTTGGAAATGATTGTAAATTATGTATGATTGCTGACATTGGATACTTTTGCGGTTTATTTATTGTTTTTATTTTTTTTTGCTATCATAGTATTGAGAACTTGAATAATTTGTCAGATTCTTTTGTTAGAAAACTGTCAAACAGATTGTTATGATAAGCACCTAAGTAACTTAGTACTTCCAATCTTTTAAATTATTTCTATATCTTCCGTTAATCTCAAGTGAATGGCTTTGATAGTAGATTGAAGACAGAACTAAAGCAGGTTTCTCTGGTAGAGCGGCAACTAGGAGCACACACACACACACAAATAGAACACCCATACACACAATATGAAATAAATTAATTCAATTCACAATGCAATGAATATTCATGCAAAATAAAATAAAATAAAAAAATAGATGTATGTAAATTTAAAATAAACAAAATATTGATCAAATATACAAGATTTAAAATAAATGTTTTAAACACAAAAAAACACACACATACAATTACATAAATACAAACATCTCAATGTACGTTTTCTTGTAGTAAAAAATAAATAAAATAAATTTCAAAACAAAAAAATCAACCACAATTGAAAAAAAAAACCAAATAAAGTATGAAATAAAACTCGATGTGCGTTAATATGCATACATGGTATATATATCTAAAGTACATGTGAACAAAATAAATACAATGAGTTTACGAGAATCGTACAAGAACAATGTCAGATAGAATTTATTGAACGCTCTCTGTGTAGAGTAGAACCTTAACGTAATCGTAAAACCGCGTGTATCCCAAAATTTTGGATGCCTAGATGTAAAGCGATATTTTGTTTTATCTTTTAAATGTTTTCGCTAAGGAAATAAAGACGAATACAGTATGTATATCAATAATATATCGCAAGAAAATAAAAGCAAAAAAAAAAAACATATTACAGTGCGTTTTTCTTCAATGGGTTTATCTGCTTTTAGTTATATATATACATTATTTTTCTTCTATATAAATACAAAAAAAAGAAAGTTTCTTTTGTTGATCCTTACAAAAAAAGCCGTTTGAAGTTTTCGTTTTTGGTTAGAAAATTTATTTAGAAAATTGAAAATAAATGCAATATTTTAAAAATAATCGTAATATACTTATGTATTTAATGCATATATGAAGGATTTAAGATAAACCAGTACAAAATTGACTGGCAAATGGATCACGTGGATAAGGCTGTAACATACAGATACATTAAAAAATATCATATTGCAATTCATATTGATGGTAAATATTGACAAATAAAACTATTTTTTAGGTTTTTTGTTTTTTAGGTGAGAAATGAATGAGTTTTAAAATGCATTAAATAGAATATTAAAAGGATTACATTTGCTCAATTGGCCCTGGAAATAGATCAAAGCACATAATTTTTAAATCAAATATAAACAAATATGTTATATATATAGAGAGAGAGATATATCAATTTCAAAAATATCATTTGATTGCGAAATAAACGGCTTGATATTGACCCAAAATTGTTAACGCAAATGGAAATGTGTACTACAAAAGTTAGGTTATGTAATAAATAATTTTGCATTTAGGTGTATTGCGTGTGTGCTATACTTACCGCTAGGATTAGGGGATAACATCAAAAGCATCAACTGCTGAAATTGAAAGAAATAAAACAACTTCCCACAAAACAAATCAAAGTCTAAGCTAAGTCAACAAAATCCAAAGCGAAATATTAATTAGTTTTGACCAGTTTGCCTTCTAATTGGTTTTAGTAAGCTGCACAGTTTTCTCAAATGTTTTTTTTTAAGGAATGATATACAATTATATACTCGTTAATAAATAGGCAATATATAAACCGCATAGATCGCAAACAAATGATATTTTGAAACCACAAACTGATATACAGTTTAATACAGCAATAAATATATAAATATCAATATATATATATGTGGTATATAAAGAGTTTTTCTTGGGGGGGTAGAGAAGTAAGGCATTACAGCGTAGAAACTGCATTGTTGTTGGCTTTGGGAATATATATATATATATAATGTCACATCATCATCATAAGGTATGTACAAATATTAAAGCAGTAGTAATATATAAATATATAAATCAACAATATAACGAGTACACATGTGCATAAGTTAAGGCATTTAGAATATGGTATGGTATGTATATATAGAGAAAGACAATATGTTTGGTTGTATTATATAGTCAAAAAAATGTTGCATTAACCTGCTACATACCGAACATACCCGATACCTCAATGATCAGCGACTGAACACAAAAGCAAAAGCCCGGCCCTAGTTATCCCATCCGAAATTCAGACCATCTGAAAATAGCCTAAAAACGATTTTCATATATGGCAAAGTAACAAATTAAACAATAATAAATAGAAACGCACAATATGCAACATGTGTTTGTTGCATTTCAGTTATATGGTTGTTGTTTTGTTTTTGTTGGTAAATATAAGTATATTATATAGTCATATTATATGTGTTTATTTAATGTATTGAAAGGCTGCTGCAGAAAGAGATTAGTAAATCTTGCAACACGACCAATTTCTTGTACAAATATATTCATTAGAAATTGGTTTACCATCATCATCATATTATTATTATTATTTTATAGCTGTTGCAAACATTAATATTCAATCATCATCATCAATTTGAAGAGACATAAAACTTAGACTATTTATTGCATATAAATATCAATATATATTAATGGGTTGTATAATTGCAGACCTACGTTAAATATATGAAAAATTTATATATATATTTCGCATTGTTAGATGTTTAAGACATACACAATAATAACAAAAGATCTTACCAATGTTTTTTTTTTTTGTATAACGCATTTCATTTACTATCATTATTATAATATATTATTTTTTGTATCTATCAATTGGTTTTTCATTTGGAATATCGACTTTTGTTTTGTTTTGTTTTGTTACTGTTATGAACTGGTTTGAAGATGCCTGGGTTTTAACAGATCGGGCCACTGAAAGTATATGCTATATATAGTTATATAGATATTAACACACATACATATAAAATTGTTTAAATATTTCACACACATAATTATTATCTTTTAACCAAAACTTATCATCAAAGATCTTACCCAAAAATAAATCATAGGTAAAATGAGTTTGTGTTAAAAAAAAATAGAAAGAAATATTATGAAATAAACAGAAGATATAAGGACACTGGACAGGAGATATAATTTATAAGAAGTGAAATCAAAATAATGTCTTAAAGCTAATCAAATGTTCAATATAGACGATAAATATATATATGTATGGTATATCGAATTTGAAAAAAAAGTATATAAAGTTATTGAACAGATCAACAAACCAGTTACATCCAAGTGGAATAAAAAACAATATCCTAAGCAATAATTTGTTCATGTTATATGTATATATAATATATTGGTAATCTTACCAGATCAGTTGAAACGTTGATCGTAGCATTTCTATTTATATTGTATATAATGTTTTTGTATGCATTGTTTTTATATTGTATTAAGATCTAGGCTTAGTTGAGTCAAACGTTTTGCAAAGGTATCAAAAGGTTTATAATTTGAATTTGAATATATATATATGTTCTATAATAGATATTTGTCTTTTACACACACTCCAACGTGGACATTTGTTACACACAGGTGTTGTGCATACAATATATGCTACTAATTTAGCTAAAGTTGGCAGCTTTCGGAACTTGCGCTCAAGTGATGCCTAAATTGACGACGAAAGAAATTGTTGTATGCATGTGAAATTATGTTTATATATGTATAAGCAGCATTATGATAAGTTAACTGTGTATTGTCGCAGATAATGTTTTTGTTGTTGTTGTTTTGTATTGTGATTCTAAGCCTGGACAGCAACATTCTTGTTATATTGTTAAATAATTTGTTTTGTTTTGTTCTTGTTCTTGTTTTCTTAAACGTTTCAGCCAAAAATTCGCTTAGTATCTATAAAAATTGAAATTAAAAGCTAAAAAAATATATAAAATCCAATGTAATTGGCAATATAATTATTAGATATATGTGTTTATATATATATTTTAAATTTACAATTATGCAAAGCGCTTTGCTCTAAGCTGCAAGTGGACAAAATTGGTAGATTGACTGTTTGAGTTTGTTTTGATTGATCGATTGATTGATTGATTGATGCTAGTCTTCCCACTGTGATTGACGCTCGTTGTTATTGGTTATTGCTCGTTCTCGTTTCATCGCATTGCGCTTCAAATATTTGTATATATTCGCTAATTTATTGAGGGGATAAAAGACATAGAGGATAGTAGAACAAATCATATGATTTCACTGCAAAGAGTTTTTTACGCATGGTAAACAAGAGATGGTTAGGTTATTATATTTCATTACATATACATACTATAGTCTCGCAGGTAAATAATCAATTATTTACATAAGAATCATATATATATATATATATATATGTGTTAATAATACAAAAATTCATAAAGTATATATTTCACAATATGTATATATCAAAAAAGTATTCAAGAGGCAATAGAAAGTAAGCATAAGCAAAAAGCAAAATATAATTCAAGGCAACAATTTGTATCGAAAGCATTCGATTTGTTGTAGGTGTACTCACCATTTTCAAGGCACCCAGCATTCATAATCAGTCCTCTCAATGTTTATCATTCTTGTGTGATTTCTGCGATGGCTGTTGACCCGGACCGCCAGCAGGTCCGCCGGGATAGCCCCCATAGCCGCCGCCTGGATAGCCACCAGGATATCCAGCTGGTGGACCGCCCTGTCCACCACCGCTGCCAGCTGCGCCGCCCTGTGGCTGTGGTGCCCCTTGTGGCGGATGACCCGCAGCAGCCGCTGCAGCATAATACTGTGAATATTGTGCATATTGGCTAGGAGTCATACCTTGAGCATAGCCACCGGCTGCTGCAGCGGCGGCCGCTGCTGCTGCTGCGGCAGCTGCCGCATTGGGCTGCTGCTGGTTCGGATTGGGGCCACCTTGATTTGGATTGGGCGCATTGCTGCCACCGCCAGCGCCAGCTCCATTTTGCTGCAAGAGCAAATCAATAAACAAAGGTGAATAAGGTTACACGTATTTATGTAATCATGCAGTACTTAAATGCTACTACTCTTTAGACAATAAACTTTGATATTTATACAATTGTAAGAACATAAACTGTAATCCTAAGACTATACCTTAGTCTTGAGCGTCTTTTCGATGGCTTCGGCTTCCTCGATTTTGCCCACACTTCGATAATATTCCGCCCATTGTGCACTGTAGTCGGCGCTATTGGCAGCGCTTTGTTGTTGTGCTTGTTGCTGTTGTTGCGGTTGCTGTGGTGCCTGTTGGCCGGGTCCTGCACCACCCGCCGCTTGCTTGGCCTTCATCTGCTGTTCAATCATTTCGGCCTCGCGATGACAACCAATTTGTCTGTTAAGAGGGAAAAGGAATTCGAATTAGGTTGATCGGAAGATTGGAAAACTTTTTCTCATACAAACTTACTTATAGTACTCAATCCATTGAGCTGAGTAGTCTTGACCGCCAGCGGCAGCAGCAGCTCCAGCTTGACCCTGACCCGCAGCCATGGCCATTTGTTGTTGCTGAGCCGCAGCTGGATCCCAGCCACCCTGTTGTCCATAAGCACCCCATGGTTGCTGTTGTTGTTGCTGGTACGCTGCGGCAGCGGCTGCATTGGGATCACCACCCTGCATTTGATTGCCACCATAGCCGCCTGGTTGCTGATTGTGATGCGCATTATTGCCGCCACCACCACCGCCACCGCCTCCGCCACCACCACTAATGGGCTTTCTGGAGATCACCGTCAGTTCCATGTTGATCTTTTCCGAGATCATTTGACGCGCCGCCTCAACCTGATCTGTGGTGCCCTTAGACTTAAAGAGCTTCTCATTGGGCGGATTGCTGGCATTTCGATCCATCTCTGTGTGTGCTCCAGATTGCTGATTGATCAACTTAATCGTCTCACCACCACGTCCAATCACAATCTAAATGAAAGAAGAGTTAGATACTGCTGTGCAAGTAATTCTTGATTGACTTACGCCGCATTTGGAGGCAGGCACCAGGAAGGTAATCTCTTCGCGACCGCCTTGTGCATGATTCACACCATAGCCATAGCCATAGTTGGAGTTGTTGGAATCACCGCCACCTTGATTGCCACCGCCATTACCGCCACCGTTGCCGTTTCGATTCATTCCATTGCGTTGCTGTGAATAAAAAATTCAATTAATAATTTCTAAAATACTATACTTTAATGGATAATTTAACTGAATTTTGCATAACGATTTAAGTGTGTTAGCTAATCTTCATCATCATAGTTATAAAATATATTTTATTCAATTCTTTCTTACCATAACATTCTCGATCAGACCGTCAATGGTGCGTTTGGCATCTTCAACCTGCTGTCGCGTGCCCTGGATAACGCATCGGCGATCACCCATTTCATCGTTCTTGCCCTGGATGAACTGCAGCTTGCAGCCGCATTCGGTTTGAATTTTACGTATCATATCGCCGCCCTTGCCAATGACAACACCCACAGCAATTTTGGGTACAAACACTTCAACACTTTCGCCGCCACCGCCGCCATTGTTAAAATTATTGAAATTTGATTCGGAACCACCACCACCACCGCCGCCGCCGCCACCACCACCACCAGAGCGCCCGCCGCCCTGCTGTTGCTGGGCCAGGGCATCCTTTTGGGCAATCAGATCCAAGACCATTTGTTTGGCATGCTCGACCTTTTGTGGTACTCCAGAAATTCGCAGTGGTTTTATAACTTCCTGATTTGGACCATCCTGGATGATGATCATGCGAGCGCCAGTTTTCTCCTGAAGCTGCTTAATTGTGTCACCACCCTTGCCAATGACCAAACCCACTTTGGCGCCAGGTATCATAATCTCTTGGTAAGGCGGATAGCCGCCTGGACCCGGCGGAGGCATGTTAATGGTAAGCAACACCTCGCAACTACCGTTGCCACCACCATTTCGACTGACCATCTGCTCCAGCATCTCGCGTCCTTTGGTACAATTCTCCCGGGAGCCTCGCAATGTGATCACTCGTTCCTGATCTTGCATCAACTCTAGCTTAGCCCCTGATTCCGCCTCCAAATGGCTGAGGGTATCGCTGCCGCTGCGCCCCACAAATGAGCTTACAATGCTTTCTGGTATCCGCACTTGCTCTTCGCATGTGGAAGCTGGCCAAGCAGCTAACCGGGCTGCAACTGCAGCTGCTTGAGCAATTGCTTGGGTCATATTGCCGCCACTACCACTGCCGCCGCCTCCACCGCTGCCGCTGCTCATGTTCGAGTTGTTTTGGCCGTAGTCGGGACTTCCAAACGATCGCTTGCAATCGGGTCCGCTGTCTCCGTCGTCGTTAAGCCTTTTAAAGCTATTGCTTCCTCCTCCGCTGCCGCCGCCTCCTCCTCCTCCTGCAGAAGGCCCACTAGTGTCGCCTCCTGCTTGTTGTTGCAAACTTGGTTGTATTTTTGCTGCTATCTGCACGAATACAGCAATAAGAACAGTTCGGTTAAATCACGCCTTTTCTTGCTTACGGGGCTCCAGTGCTTCTTCTTCTTACCTGCTTGGCACGTTGAATGGCAGCTGCCAATGCCTGTGAGTGTACTAAACTCGCTTGCTGCGTCTGAAAATCACTCATATTTGCACAATTTGTATAGTTATTAATTGGAAATTTTGAGCGGCTTTAGCTCTTTTGTAATTGTTTTAGTCGAGTTTCCCACGCCCCGCACTTTTGCAACTAAAAAAACGCCGACGCAAACAGGCGACGTGCAACTGGAAAATTCAATAGCAAAATTTACTAGACGCCACAAAACGACGCGTTTTGTATTTACAAATGTGTAAAAGCGTGTTACACGTTTAGATTTCGTTATTTAACACACGCATAAGCCGTTTGTTAATATTTTTAGCTCAGAACTCTTGCCAACTTCACCAGTTTAGTTTTTTTTCGGTGAAAATTATGCGCCCCAAAATGCGTACACAGGGATGCTAAGTTACCAACACTTTAAACTGAGTTTTACAGCACTTTTTTTTGTAGCAATGTGGCTGTATTCTTATCGATAGAATCGAAATGAACACGATATTTAGTGTGACAGCATTAGCTCGATGAAATGAGTTAAATAAATACAATATATAATAGTAACAAAACTTGTTCACAATAATAATTCAAAATAACTTATAAGCTTTTTTACCTTGGTTACCGATTATTTTGTGAATAGCTTAGACAATAGTTCTATCGAATCACGCTCTACAACTCTACCATGATCCCACTATTATAGTTCCCATTGTTTTGCTAAGCGTATTACAGGTTTTTGTTACAAAAAATCAGCTGAGCTTAGTTCTTGCCAAAAGAAATCGCTTTGTCAGCAGCTAAAAACTAAATACAAAAATCTTTCATATAAATAAAAAATATTTGCTAACCAAATTGCAAATAAACGCACAAAATCAAAATGCCTGTTGACTGGTTTGGTTATGTATACGCTGCCACAGTTGCCGCTGGTGGTATTATGGGCTATGCAAAGGCTGGTAAGTACAAAGTGTGAACGTTAACTTTATCTCATTGTGAACACTAAAAACTTGTGTTGCAAACAGGTTCCATTCCATCGCTTGGTGCTGGCGTCGCATTTGGTGCATTGCTTGGCTATGGCGCCCATTTAAACTCTGGCGATCCACCACGGCCTCTGCTGCAGTTGGGAACATCGCTGTTTTTGGCCGGCCTAATGGGTGCTCGCTGGAACCGATCGGGAAAACTAATGCCAGCTGGAATGGTTTGCATGCTTTCGCTGGCTGCTTTAGTCAAGAACTTGGTCACATATAACCGCTACTTGCCAATGCCAACCAAGGGCAATTAAACTTATATTATTAGCTTAAAAAAAAAACAAGGAAAGTCTGTTAAGCTTGCCGCGAGATTTATTTTATACAAATATTTTTTTAAACATATTATATTCTTCCTTTTGTTTTGTGGGAGTCAAATAAAGTGTGAATGGTTAATGGACAAAGGATTGTTGTAATGGCTTAAACGCAGGTATATATTAGAAGACCTGTCATAATATAGCAATTAGTGTTTTTTTGTACACTTGTTGCATATTATTTAGCTTCCAACATGGCACACAGTAATACCAATTTGCAATGCAGTATTTTTATAGTGGCAATAAATCAAAACAAGTATTTTCATAGATGTATGTATATGTTTTTATTTAATGAATATTCTTAAATTATTTTTTTGTTTGTTTTGTGCGTGGGTGTGTGTGTGTATGTGTATTGGTGTGTGATAAATGTACAGTTTCACTTTATATGATTTCCAGTTGTGTTTGTAGATCTAGAACTTAGACATTATTATAGAACTAGTATTTAATGCTTACACAGTTAAGATAATGCAATTTTTAAAAACATTTTCACATCGCATTAACAATGCACAAGTTTTCTACGTTTCGAATACATTAACAATGTTTAAGAATTGAAAGTTTTTCTAGTAGGCAAAATGCGGCTAGGTAAAAAAATGTTTGAATTTTGTACACCACTTTCAAGAGCAATTTTCTAAAAAAGATAAATATTGTTAGTTAAGTATACAAATTATCTTTTATCACAATGGAAAATTGGAAATCTTTTTAGGAATAATTTATCAAAATTGTTTAAGTTTTCTTTTTAAAATACCAATGTGAATTGCGTATAAAACTTTTTACAGAAACATACATATATTATATACATTAATTAAATTATACATTACATAATATATGTATTTTTTTTTAGAATTTTTCTTTCACTTTGTTGGGTGCGTGTTTTTTGTTTTTGTTTTTGTTTTGAATTTGATTTTTTAACAGAAAATACAATAGATTAAATTAGTTGTGTCTAAAAACTAAAAACAAATCAATAGTATTTATAATATTAATAAAAATAAAAATTCTATCTATAAACACAATTTGCCCAATTGCAAATCAATTTGTATTTGTTCAAATTTCAATGGCAATAACCAAACCGACCAAATGTGCCAATTCCAAACGTTTCATCATGGTCGCAGTGCACTAAAACGGAAACAGCTTCCAGTTAACCACTAAACAAACAAAATAAAAGACAACATAAACAATTACAAATCTTTTTCAACAAAAATGTAATGCAATTCAAAAAATGTTAGGCGTGCATAGATGAGAAATGTTTGCAGAGCTTTTTTTTTTGAGTGTTCTTATTATTCTTAACGAATCGTTTTGCAGGCGCAGCCAGGCGGTAGATGTTTGAATGTTTCTGTGCCACCATTTCTCATTAAAGTCGCTTAATTGTGTTCCATATTCCATGCGTTTCCAATAGTCAAATATTGCTATATAGTTGAGATTTTAGTATGCAATATGCTTTAGGTTTTTATAAGTTTTGGTTTTTGTTTTTGTTTTTAGTTGAGCTTTATGCCATGCCATTTTGCAATGTATATGTTTCCAAAGTGATTTTCAAATCAAATTTACCTTAATTTCTACGTTTTGATATGTTTTTTGTTTGCGGCTTGCTTTGATGTGTATATGGAGTATATGTGTGTGTGTTGTGCGTGTGTGTATGTGACGTATGCATGTATATAGTATGTGTATGCTTTACCAATTTGTATCTGTATTGGTTTCAATGTTTTACAATGCATTATCAAGAGACAGGACGAGAGAGCGTTAGAAAGTTGAAGTTGAAAATGATTTTTTGTTGTATCAGCAGCAATGGATTTATTTTTTTCTTGTTGCGAGTTTATAGCGTATGGTGGGTGGATAAGCCGTATGTAATACCAATGATAGGGTATTATAAAATGATAACTAACATTTCGCAATTGATAAAAAAAATTTCAATGTAAATCTTACTTTAAAATTGTTCATGCCAAGATCAAAACTACGTTTTCAAGCACTACTTTTTTTTAAAAAAGATATTAAATAGGGCTACAACAACTGTAGCCCATATATACTACGTTTTTTTTTACTTTTTAATAGCTAAGATATATTTTTTTCGAGTTGTGGTTTTCATGCAGCAAATGTTTAAAGTACTTTTGTTTTTTTTTTAACTAAATGGCCAATTACGTATGCGAATTGGTAAACTAGAAGCCTCAATTACCAATAAAATATATATATTACTAGTTATATATAGCAGACAGCAAATACCACTAAAGAATTATATATATTTTGTTTTTAAGAATCAACTCCCGCTAAGTTTTGGTTTTACGGCAAAAGCTTTTAGACTACGAAAATAAACGGCTTGTTGCTTACCGCACGAAGGGAGCATTAAACAAAAACGAATCAGTGTTCAGAGTTCGTTCGCAGGGATACCGTTATGTTTCGGTGCGTATAACTGTATATATATATATATAGTTCTCTCTATGTGTGTCTGTGTGGGTGTTTGCTTGTGTGTTGTGTTAAGAGAATAACAGTTTCTGACTGGTTTTCGTATTAGTTGTTCGTTGGCAGTGTTGGAAAGTTGTTGAAGCAGGTCCTCAAATTGTTTATCGTTATTAAGTAGTTATCATAAATGTAGCAATATAGTTTTAGTTCATTTTTTTTGCGCCACTTTAGTTAGCATTTTTTCTGGCTACCCTGTTTACATGACTCGTGTGCGGCGTATCAGTTTTTGTGTTTTGATTTTGGGTTTTTTGGCCGTTGTGTTGCCATTTGTTGACTGTTCTTGGTGTTGTTGTTGCTGTTGTATGGCTGTTGTTCTTGTGCTTGGTATACTGTCCAACACCGTTGGCAAATTGTTGGTATTATCGCCAATGTAATTTGTTGCATAAACAGGCGATGTTTGTTCTTGTTGTTGCTGTTGTTGTTGTTGTGCTCTTGCAACAGTTGCTGCTGTTGTTGACTATTGTTATGACTATTGCTACTAAGTTTATTGCTACTGTTTTTGTATGCTAGAATACTACTGCGATTTAGCGTACGTTTTAAGAATGGACTGCCATCAAATTTATGCTGTTGTTGTTGCTGGTGTTGCTGTTGTTGTTTGTCTTGTGTGCTGCCCGCTTTAGCTGTTGTTGTTGTTGTTGTTGTTGATGATGATGAGCTGACGGATGTGGACACCGATGTAGTGGTGGCTGTTACCGCACCATCCAGTGTTGGTAAATGCAATGCTTGAAATTTTTTAAAGTATGCATCGAATATTGATGATGTTTTTGATTTTGTTGTTGCTGTTGTTGGCGTTGGTTTAGCTGCTGTTGTTGTTTTTGCTGTTGTTGGTGTCGCCAGTTGTTGTTCTTGTTCTTTTTGTTGTTGTTGTTGATGCAGTGTGGTCAAGTGTCGTGGTTGTTGTTGTTGTTGTTGTTGTGAGTGAAACTTACGTTTTTGCCGTTCAATTGCTTCATTGATCTCAATGCCAGCATTGGCCTCGTTTTCATCATCAACTAGATGTTGCTGTTGTCGCTTGTTGACTTCTTCACTGTTGTTGTTGTTGCGGTTGTTATTGTTGCTGCTGCTGTTGTGTTCTTTAGCGCCCAAGTGATTGCTGTTGTTGCTGTTGGTGGTGGCACTATAATTTGTAATTTGTTTTTGTACCAAGGGTATTGAATATTGTTCTTTGGACTCTGTTTTGGACTGTTGTTGTTGCTGTGTTTGTTGTTGTGTTTGTTGTGGCATTTGTTCTTGTATCAAGTGAAAATAGTATTCAATTTGTTTGCGTAATTCATGTGTATAGAGCTGAAAGATATTCGGTGTTTGTGTTGTTGTTGTTGTTGGTGATTGTGTTGTCGTTGTGTATTGTAAGCCGCTGTTGCTGTTGCTGCTGCTGCTGACACTGCTGCTGGTGTGCGTTTTCACCATAACACCGCCATTTTGTAGCCACTGCGCTTGCGTGTTGAGTAATGCCAAATCTTGAGTGCTGTCAGTGTCAGTGTTGAACAATCGTCGCAAATACTCAAACGATTTCAATTTGTTGTCCGTTTTCGTAGTCATTTTTTGAGCTGTTCTCGTTGTTGTTGTTGTCGCTGTATTATCATCAACAGCAGCAGCAGCAGCAGCAGCGGTAGCAGCGTCAGAACTTTGCTGTATATTATTATCATTATCCTGTTCCTCACTACTAGAACTATTGATGGCCTCATCTTGCTCCTGCTCTTCATCCTGCTCTTCATCGTTTTCGGTTTGGTTCTCATCATCTTCTTGGGACTCAGTTTCCTCACTACTATTTTCAACATCTTCTGCTGATTGGCTGTTTGCATCGTTTTTGTTTTGGCTGATTTTACTATTTGTGTTGTATTTGTGTGTTGTTGTTGTTGTGTTTTTATTATTGTTGTTGTTGATATTTGTAAAGGTGTAAAAGGTTTGCATATATTAAAATATGTAGTTTCTTGTTGTTGTTGTTGTGTTCTTGTGTGTTGTGTTTGTATTTATTGTACTCGATATAATATTAAGAAGAATTTCTAAAACTTACACAACCAACTACGCAATTAGAGTCGCTAGAGAGCTAAATCTTTGTACTTACTTGTATACTAAACGGTAATTATTTCCATAGTCAGGTATTATGTTGGAGGGCAGTGGAGTGCAACGACCATCCAGGCAGTGCTAAGGATCAATGGCAGGAGAAAAGAAAAAAATGTTAAACAACAAACAATAAGAAAGCAATTGTCATACTTACATAACCATTACCGCAAGCGGAACCCTCCGCCGCCGGCCTGTAGGCAACACAATAGCCCGTCTGTGCATCGAAGCAGAAGAGCTGAGCACAGACACGCTCATCCTTGAAGCAGGCGTATGTGCCACGATCTCGCCGGCACTGCGCGTCGAGGGAGAGCAGAGTACCTGGCAGGGAACGGCCCAAGGCGCTATCCTCATGCGGTGAATTGTGCAGGCAGGTTGCAGTGTCGCCACTATGTAATGGGATCAAGGATTTGAAGTGAAGGCCGAAGCTTGTTTGCGTTAGACTTACTTGAGAAAATGATGGAAACTTTGCACCGTACAGGCGGACCAACGGAAACCGCGTTCCGTGTGACGCAAGTCGGACATTATATAGCCATCCTCCCAGCGACAACGTTGAGCGCCCGGTCCACCCAAATAGCTGGGCGGTGGTGAGCCGTCATGCACGGCGCCCAATCTACAAGAGAGTGGTGCATTAAAAGTTGAGGTTGTAGTTTTGGACTTGATTTAGTTGCGTGAATGTTAATTGATTAATTGCACAGCGAATGATGTCAAACGGATATGCAGACTTGTTTTTATACAACTCAACGACGGATATTAATATGTATGAATGTTGGACTTGGCGTTAAATAGAGTGGAAGTAGTAAACGCAAAAAAAAAAACTCTATTAACAAGTTCCGTTTGACGGATTGATCATGAAATTGTATGTAGATCTCACGCATGTTGTTCGGAAAAAAGGTTGAATACTTGAAATTGACAAAAAATTTTTAACTTACAAATGTCCCACTTCGTGAGCAGCCACAATGATGCCACTGAAGCCGCCAGTGTCTTCAATGATTGCCACACTATTCACCTTCTCCAGACGTTTGTTAACCACGCAGGCGCCACCAACATAGGCAAAGCCTGTTATACAAAACAAATTTTTTTCGAGCAATTAGCCAACAGGAAGTTGACAATTTTCAGCAGTTGTACTAGTTGTAGTACTAGTACTAGTATTAGTTGCTACTTGTTGATGCAGTTATTAAAAATACACAAAAAAAATAGAAAAAAGATAAAAGCTAGCGAATGCCTTTTGCAATTTGTATTTACTTTCAAAATTTCAATATGGTTTTTGAACGGCGTTTATCTTTTTTTCCTTTTTTTTTTTGTGTATAAAAATAACCGCCTTTGTAGCATGCATTTATGTACATATGTGTGTGTGTCAATACTCTTGAGGTGTGTTGTGCGCCTGAGAGAAAAGCAGGTGCCATTTATTTAGGTGTATGAATGTGAGTTGTGTTAGACAATAGACCAAGTTAGATGAGTTGAGTGTTAATGTTTAACATATATTTTAGTTACAATGCTAGTTGGCCTTCAACCACCAGTTAGTCTAATAGATAAACCATAAACCTTTATGTTAAATAAATATAAACTTAAGGCGTAAAATTATACATAATTAATAATAGTATTGATTACAAACTAGCTTTTTGTATATCCTGAAAAGTAATGCAAATATATATATATACACAAATCAAGAAAAGATATTTGCTTTTTGGCACATGCATTTTGCCACAGTAGTCAGAAAAAAAGATGACGAAAAATCTATCAAACATTTGATAGAAATAATTGCATCACAAGCAAAAGTTGAGCGAAAAACATTCATTTGTACAAACATCAAGAGGAGAGAAGAGAGAAATAAATGTACAGTTTGAGCAGCATTGCCAATCAGAGTTCCTTTTACTGCCAGTGGAGTTGTTTATCGGTTGTTTTTGGTATTTCTTTTATTTTTTTTTGTTTTGCTGTACATAAGGCGTGCGACACAAAACACATAAATTAAGTTCAATCCAAAGAAAAATCGTAAGTGAATAGATTCGGTAGAGAATACAAACAGAGAGCGAGAGAGAGAGCGAGAGACAGAGAAAAACGTGCATGAAATTCAATTAAATTGGCTTGATTTTAAGATGATGGAGCGACGCTTTAGGTTCGTTTCGGCGGTTGCCGCCTTTAATGTTATTCCTTAGATAGTTTTTGTTGCTGTTGCTTTTTCGCATTTATCTGTACATTGTCAGCGAACAAATTGTTGATGTTGTTGCTGTTTGTTAAGTGTTTGTAAAAATATATTTCTTTTTTTCTTGTTTTGTTACCTGCGGTACCGCGATTACATTCACCAAATGCGGAGGTGCGACGGCACATATCAAGTCTGCGGGCGAAAATGGTTCAAAATGCGTAGATTTGAGTATGGTTTCAATTTCTTGCATGTAGTATGTAGGACCAGTATGTACATAAATTAAATTGATAGTATTATATGTTGGGCCGTGCCCAATATCGAGAAGCTTAAATAATGTTGGAGCAGCACAGCAAACAGTTTGAGAGCCAATTCAATATTCAATAGGGTCGGAAAATGTCATAAAAATCACATTCATGGGTAGAAACATATAAAAAAACTAACAATATGAAATCTAAACTTATAGTAAAACTACATGAAAAGAGAAAAATAAATCTAGAATTTATATAAATAAACTACTATTAAAATAAAATTAAAGTAAAGATACTTTTTTAAGCCTATTTCCATCCTTCAAAGTTTTTAACCACTTATTCTATCGTTCATTAATGTATTATTAGTAATGTAACTAAGCCAAAACTAAATACGTAATTTAAATAACTTCCAATGTCACAAAATAACCATCAACTGGAGTTAACTTATGCAAATAAATCAGCTAACCAAATAATGCAGCAACCATATATAAATAGGCATATACGATTATGTATTTGTAAAATACTCGAACCGGTTTAAATGGCTTGTGGCCAACCCGCTCCTCAAATTAGATGAAATAGCGCTTTGCATTTAACTCGAACTCGTATCAAAATGTCAATGTATATATGTATGTGTGTGTGTGTGTTGAAGTTGTGTATTTTTTAAGACCCACACGCAATTTTAGGCAACTTGGTTAAGTGTTTTTTCTAGTGCAAATTACAAGAATGTAGCAATAAACTAGTATTAAAAAAAACTACACCTATTGTAACAAACAGTTTTGGGAGATGTTAACAAACCAAAATGACATTTGTTTAAATGTTTCGAATTGTGTTTGAGTATGTGTGTGTCTATGCTTTTTGTGTGGTCTTTAAGAATTTATTGGTTATGTATTTTGATAGATTTCTTTTACCCGCTGTGCCTTTGGTGCAACGGCCGCCTTTACGCCTGCGACACATATCATACCTGCGCACAAATTAAACGATATTATATAGAAATATTGTAAACAGTATAAGAGTATTAAGGGGAGATAGGGCTGGTAAAGGTTGCTAAAAAAAAGATATTGCTGCTGCTGCTGCTGCTGCTGTTAAGGACTGCTGTGTATCTGCAAAAGAACGTAAAGAAAAGAAAAGCAGTTCCAAAACATCCTTTCACTCACTTTGTGATTGCAACAGCAATGTCGTAGACAGGCAGACGACGCTCCCGGAACAGGTACTTGCCCATGTCGGTAAGGGCAGCGGCCGAATCGATGGCATCACGGCCCACACGATTACGTTCCAAATAGGGTGTGGCATCGCGACCCTGTTAAGAGAAGAAAAAAAACAGATTAAAATAAAGCTTAAGAAAAACAATAAGGAAGAAACTCAACGCCTCCAACTGATTTGGCCATAAAGTTGGCAAAAGACATTAACAAATGAAATAAATGTTTTGTTTGTCTAGAGCTCGGCAACCTTTCTTTAGGTTTAAGGAAAACTATCGCCCATTAGGCCAATCGTATTATTATGCAATTGGTATTAAAACATTTGACAACGGGCAAAGAAAACAAAAGCAAATTTATGGCCCACTCAAAGAGGTTTAAAGTGTCCAAAAGAGTTTTTGGCGTAGGCAGTAGCAACAATAACACGCTAATGTTGCACAGTTGCCAGCGAGCGAGGGGTGCGTCATGCAACTGGAGTAACGGAAACAAGTGAACGTGAAGTGAAAAACGTGCAACATGGCAACGAGGCGATGAGACAGATGCGATAAAATAGTACGATGAGACGATGCAAATGAAATTGGAAAATGGGAAATGGTGTCTTGCATGGTGGCAAGTGTGAGCGGTGGCAAAGTCAAAGTCGTGTTGTTGAGCGTCAACACAAACTAGTTGCGATTGTGCGTTATATAACTTTGTGACGCTTCTCCCCAGGCAACTTTCAGGTGTCTTTGCTGTGTGTGCAACAACAGTAACAATTATTGTCGTGACCAAGGGGCGTATACTTTATGCGCATATGTGCAAATATCTGTTTGTTTGCTTGATGTGACAGGTACATAAATTATTCTAACACAATTGTCAATCATGTCAGGCCCTAGGCTAATCAATATGTTAATACCTAGCCTTTAATCTCGTGCAATGCAAAAAGAACCCGTTGGACAGGCCCCAAAGTGTGCAGGTGATAATAAGCAAGTAGAAATATGTCACCGATATGTATTACTTACTTAAACAGCATGCGATTTGCCATTTGAAGTGATACAAATGTATCTGAAAGATACTCAAAGCGCGTTCTTTGCCTTATAGTTACCTTATATTATATATCACTCACAAGCCGAACTGTATAAATATTTGTTACTTTAGATTGTTTATAATACGTGTTTTAACGACATTTATGGCCGAGTAGTTCAAATAAATCTATCAATACGAAAGCATTTTGTTACTCTTACAATTCACACGTTTAAATGCCGCCAAGTGGCACTCTCAAGCTATTAGATCTTGTTCTACATTTAAGTTTATCTTCTCGTTCCGACACTCAAACTAATTTGACAATTCCGACATATTGATCAATTGTTAGTGTGCTCACGTCTCACAAAATATTTTGGTAATTTTTCGGCAGAGGCCCAAATTTTTTTTCGAAAAAAACACTATCAAGAATTTTAAATGTTCCGTCTGCGACCTTGGACAGCGTTTTTAAGAAAGGCAATGTGCGTCAAAAGTTTGCCACCAACAAAATTGTTGCTGGGAATTGTTTGTGTGTATTATCGAAATCGAATCAGATAATTATACTGGTGCAGCTGATACAGACGCTGATTGCGTTTGGTTATTCCAATTGGTTGAAATTGAAGTGCTTGAATGCATCATCTCTGAAGGCCTCTTCAGTCACCGTAAGTGAGCAATTGAGTTTGCATTTATGAGGGGCAGTAATAACCAACTCATTCATTGATTATTGGGTTCATCTCTCTTATGCATGTTATGTGTAGAGATCGCATAAGGTCGGGCAATCGATTTGGTATTGATTTGTAGGTGGAATCAACGAGTATCCAAAACAATATTAAAGAAAATTGATTTATAAATGGGTAAGCTTAAAAGTTGTCAATCAATAAGCTATCAAATCTACTTTGCTAATGACATTACATCATCCATATCCTTTTTGGTTTATTTCTCTCTGAGGACAGCTTGTCTGCTAGCAGCTGAACAGTGACATCGAATCATTCATTCATTCATTTTGTTTTTCTACATGTCAGCAACAAATTTATTTGTAATTAAATCATTTTCCCAGAGCTGTCAATAGACCATGGGAACATAATGAAACTTGAGTCCATGGACCACCAGCAGACAATGGTGCAAAGGAGAGTGTGCTGGACACTTGAGAGTTTTGAAGGACCGTGGCAGTTGCACAATTCAACTGTGCACGAATATTTCACTCTCGTTTAAACGAAAGAGTAATTTGTCAAGTAATCTTATTTGTGTGTGACTGTTGCTATTAGAAATATTACACATACGAACCGTTGCGAGTTTTGTATATTTTTTTTTATTTTTAGGTGCCTCCACATTAATAGCTTTGCATGTGTTTGCAAGATACGAGTAGTACCTAAAATGTAACCAGGCTGGCTAACTGGGAGACCGGTTTGCCTTTCCCAAAAATGGATGTAGTTTTATATATTTTGTTATTTTTCTATGTGTTTTTTAGTTTTATTAGATTTTTGACTGTCTCGAAAAAGTGTTGCAATAGCTTTTGTGCGTAATTAAATATTAAGTCAAGTTAAGCTTGCCGTCCACTGGAACTTCATATATATTAATTTAATGTACAGGGCGCATAAATCTAACAAACTGTCAAACTAGAGTTGCTTAAATTTCTATCATTTCGAAATGTGAATGCGCAAAACAAATATGCAACTTAAAGGCAGCTCAAGCCCAACCCACCCACCCACCTACCAGCTCAAACTTCAACTCTCCCGAGGCAGCTCCAATTCCAATTCCAATTCCAGCTTAAGCTTCAGTTGCAAATGCAACTTTAATTCCTACTTCCCACTGCAGTGACATATGTTTTGACTTTTGTTTTGTATAGCCGCTCGAGCGAGCTGCGCCCACACTGCTTTATTTTGGGAATTGCATTTGAGAGGCAGGCAGTGTTTACATTGAGAAAAATAAAGAATTTTTATCTGATCAAACATTTTTAATATTAAATCAAAAAAAAAGGTATTAAAAACATTTTTACTTTCCTTACTTTATAGTAAATAAAAAAAGGTAGACATAAAATGCATATATATATTTTTTTCAGTGCACTTTTCGGACACCACCCACAGCGCAAGTTGGCTTTTAGGCTGTTTTTTTTTCGTAGCCTTTGGGTCAAGCCTGTGGGTTACATAGATACATACATTAACTACTTTTCCTTTCAGTCGTTTGCATTTTATGGCAAATGCATATGGGATGTATGTATGTATGTGTGTATGGCACTTGCATTTTCCAGATAAGCTTTTTTAGCTTTCCCGTGACATATGTCCAACACTCTACACATACATATGCAAATATATGTACAATTTGTGGCCGGGGACCAACACCTGGCCTGTGATATGTAGGCCTGGTCGAGCTACTTGAATTTGCGACTTCGTTAGCGAGGAATTCGTTATGACATTTGGCAAATATGACGCTCAAAAAATGTAATTCTTTGATCTATGCAATTTAATTTGATTTTTTTTTTGGGTCTGGAGCCGATCTGGTCTGGGTGTGGCAGCAGCAACAACAAAACTAAATGCATTACTTGGCATTTCCGTGGCAATTGATAAATCCAAACAGATAACGTTGAGTGGAGATTGTTGATTGGCAGCCCTGGCTCGACATTGTGCTCGATATTTGGACAGTCATGCAAAATTTCAATTCTCAAATATAATACTTTCTTTTCAAATTGACATGTGTATAATTTATATGGCAACTGTCTGCCGAAGGCCTTTGACACAAGACACATACAACTTGACCTCAATGAATGCAAAAGAATTGTACTAGAAACGCATACACCATTGAGTAAATATTCACATAAATAAATCAGTTGGCTGACAAATAACCAGCAGAATTACTTAAGTGCAAAATGTTTATGTTTTATGTTTGAAATTTGCGCAATTAATCGATTCTTGCTCCCAACAAAACGTTTCAGCCATAAAAAAAGCAAAGTGCGTTTGCTAGGCAAGGCTGTTTGGAATATATATTCTAAAAGGCGTTTTTTTTGTTTGTTTCCATTACAACAATAAGTTGACGACTTAACAATGTTTCAACCTAGTTTTTTTTTTGTTTTTTTTTCTCAACGTTTGCCAACTTAATAATGCATCAAAACTTCAATTTATGGCCTAAACTGCCAAACTGCAAATTCTAATCGAGTGTAGGCCAGTTAGTATACAGCGCTCAAATTACAATTTGCTGGCATATTAAATGCACACACACACACACAGATATACAGAAACACACTAGCGACACGCACTTAATAAATTGCGTATACGCAACGTTACGCCGTTGAAAAATGTTTGTGGCGCAAGCGCAAGCGTTCGACACTTGTACAGCTGTCGCCGTTGTCGGCTGTCGCAAGCCGATATCTTGTTAGGGGCGTGTGAGGGGGTGGGGTGTGGCTGCGGCTGCTGCTGTGGTTGAGGGGCTAACTCAATTCTAACGGAAAGTTGCCCGCAATTAATTAAAATGTTAATTAAATGTCACAGATAAAAGTTCAAGCAGTTCGATTTGTGCTGCTGCTGCTGCTGCTGCTGCTGCCAACAGTAGCCCCCTATTCGAGTGTCTGCCCACGCGTATTCATTTAATTATCTATGTGTTCTGGTTTCAGTGTTGGCTTTATAAATCTGAAGCAACGATTTGTTATGATTGCCCGCAAAGACGATAAAAGAGAGAAATGCAGCCGACTGACAATATGATTGATTTAGCTGATCTAGATTCCAGTTAATACATGCATAGTAAGCATAAGCTTAAACAAAATGACATGGACAAAGATCAAGCTTAAAGATTCTTTCACTCGATTTTGTTTCCTTTAATGATTTATTGAGAAACTTTTCAAGCTGCTCAAGCAAACTTCTGTTGAATGCGTGACTTTATTGTTGTTATAGCTCAGCATTTGGCTGGCTCAAAGTTTGCAAACAGACTTCAATGTTTTATCGGATATGCAATATCGCATAAATTTGTAGACCCATTTATTGCAAATTCTGAGTAATTACTACTTGGACACGATTTTGTTTTCGTTTTCGTATTCAACTACGAACATGTTACAATATTTTGTTGTTGTTTTTTGTTGTTGTTGTCATAAATTCGCATTCGGATTTGTAGTTTATGGCCAACGAAATATATTTCAACATTAATTAGCGAGCAAAAGGAGAGAAAAAACAACAACAACAGCAACAACAAAACACTGTTGTGGTCGATGTTAAGCGACGGATGCAGCCGGTGTATCTGTAAGATACATATTTATATGTGGGTTGCCGCAGAAGAGGAAGTCGTCTCTGTATATGAAATTGGGCTAAGATCTGAGAGGCCACAAGCTGAGCCCATTAAATTATATAACAGCAAAATCCAACGCAGTCACAACAACAACAACAACAATTTGCTGTCTGCTGCTGCTGCTGCATTATTTATGCAGTCTAAAATATGTGTGTGTTTCTGTTAGCCAAAAACCAATTGACGTACTTAGGGTAAGACAGTCAGTCGACTTTATCGTGTGGGCTTGATGCAACTGCCAACTGGCTCGCTTGCAACGTTTTGTTGCAGGTGCAAGCAACAGCTAAAAAAAAACATAAACACAACTGCGCCAATTTACCACTTTCCACACAAATCTGTCCATGTTTGTGTGTGTGTATCAATATGGGTCGACAGTTTAACTCAGACTCTTCTTGCACTTTCTGTGTGTGTGTGTGTAGCGTGTAGCAGCAACGATGGCAACGACAAATGGCTTCCTGAACTCTGTGTGTGTGCGACCGAGCAACGACGTTGACTTGTGTGAGAAAGTCAAACGGGCCCATGTAATAATGTTGTCAATGTATTTTATGGTTCATGTTATGCAACATTATGCATTAATACCTATCGTGCAGCTTAAGAAGTTGAAAGGATCTAAGGATACAAAACTTAGCCAGGCTTGCTTGATTTGGAGCTCGTTATAAACTGAGTTTCGAACTGCTGAACCGCTTCAAATAGCGACATTTCTATTTTGGGCCTAACTGCTTGGCAAGTTCGTTGCCTGAGTCTTTTGTTAGCGTGCGCCTTAAATTTGCTAATTCCTTAGGCATTTAGCAACGTCGATTTTATACCAATGAAAACAAAAAAAAACACAAAAACAAACTTGTTAAAAATTTGTACGCTTTACTTTGGTTTATGGCCCAAGCAAATCGCCAAATTGATTGTTCACAATTTTTCTAGCGTTACGATTTCAAAGCGCATGCGTTGCATGTTTGCTTTTGTTATTGCTGTTGTTGTTTTCTCTTTCTTTTGTATTCATACGATTGCCAACTAAATCGTGATAGAGTTGATTTTACCTGCGGCTAGCAACTGTTCCAATTTGCTTGTTCGGGTCAAAGTTGAGCACAGAAACGGATTAGTCAATTAGCCAAATGAAAGTTAAGCAGCCAGCTTAGCCGTTTAAAGGATTGTGTAAGGATTTCCTAAGTGCATTGTGTACTCACCCGTGAAATAATAATGCCTGCAATGCTGATGCGTATTCTGGGCCCCTTGAGCAGGCGATAACGCAAATCCACACCATTCCAGAATGAGATAAAGTAGCGTTTGACCTGGCGAGTAAGCAAAGTATAAGTTATAGCGGATTGTTCTTTGATTTAGTTGCTGTCTGGGCGCATTTATTAGCTGCAGCTGTCACACGCTTTGATCTAAGCGGCTTAGGTCTGAGATCGCACCCAGCACACACGATGCCATTAATCTTCAGCTGTGAGTGATGTGCATACTAAAAAAAGGTGTGTGAGAATGTGTTGGAATGGCTAAGAACTGTAGCTAAATAAACGACAAATGATAAAAGATAGTTATGCTTTACCATCTAGATTTAATTTGATCAATCTCATTCTCAAACAAACTTAATTAATATGTATACACTGTCTGGCATATGTCACGTTCCCTTCTATCAGATATTACTACGAGTATGGATTGCCCAACAAAACAAACAACTTTTACAAAACTCCACTTCTTAAGCTGGGAGTGTATTGAGTTTGCTTTTGTTTGCGGCAATCCCAAGTAACTGTCTGGATATATATTGCGTGACTTGGTACGCACCTGCAAATTGTCGCCGCCATGCAGACGATAGCCATCATAGTCGACAATAACCAAGACCTCGGGATAGATAACATATGGGGCTTGGCGGCGGGGTCGAATGCGAGATTCGGAGGTTTGCGGTTCCGCCGCATCGCTGCCATCCAAGGCGCCTTCATCCTCATCGTTGAGATCTTCAAAGTCGGGGCTAGTGCCGCTGCTGCGTCGACGGCGACGCTGCTGCTGCTGGCGACGCTGCAGACGTTCAAGTTTGTCGCTGGCCAGCAGATCATCCGGCTCCATGAAGGCTGTAAACGAGAGAGGGAAACGAAAAATTAAAATACAAAACGATTACAAAGCAAGTCAGGTAGCAGCACATTTAACTGTATTTTATATAATTTTTGGCTCATTAAAAGACGAATTTCCCCCCCTTTTACCCTTACAAATATGCATTGTTTTGTGCCGAAATAAAGTGAAACAAAAAACCAAGACATTAAATAAGCGTGTTTATAGTGCAATGGCTGTTAAAGCTGTGGTATTTTGGCGCCGGGTAAATGCATCCGCTGAAGGACAAACAATGAGAGTTCAAGCTGCAGATTGAACTCATGGCTTAAAAAGCCGCAAAGCCAAAAAAACACACAAAAGCGAACAGGAAATGCTAATCATGCGCACGTCGATCTCAACTTTAACAGAAAGAGATAGAGAGAGAGACGAATGCGACAGATTTATGTTTAGAGCTTAGAGATGGTTTCTAGTTCAATGTGCCCATTACCATAGATCAAGTTGTGCGATTAGCGTGAGGCGAATTGAAGAATGCCACACTTGTAGGTGGATCAATGTCAGGCCAAGGCAGAGAATAATAGATAGTTTTGATAACGCTTGTTATAGCTTACCAAAATCACTCATTTGATCATCTGTGGCAGCTGCCTCACGTTTGTAGACAATGTGCTGCGCTTGCTCCTTGTTGGGACTGAGCTCGTGTGGCAATGGCTTAATGACCATATCGTGTCCAATGCTGCCCTCCTGTAAAATGCAAAGAAAATTGAAATTAATTTTAAGTTATGGCCATAATTAATTATATGTGTGTGTGTGGGAAATTGGGGGAAAGTAATTTTCTCATTCTAAAAATGATCTGCACCTGTTACAATAAAGAACGCTTTGAGTAAGAATTATTTAGCAAAACCAGTTAAAAGCTATTCGACAAACTTTCAATAAGCTTTCAATTTTTCAAAAGTTTTGCTCACTTTTCTTTCATCACAATAAATATTTATTACTTGGCTGTATATGTATCTGTATCTAAGACAAGTTGTAAGAGCTGACACAAGCTGGCAAAATTCATAATTTACCACATTTGTTTAAAATGGTTCTTTGGCTTAATATATATAAATCAACAAATCATTTGAATGAGTTGGCTAACTTGGCATATGGAGTGGTCATAAAAATTAGCTACAATTTGCATAGCTGAACAATTTATGCAAATCATTTTTAATCTAGATAAGAATGTTTCTTGGGCGTTCTTATATATATATACATATATATATTAGTTGATTTGTTGTTGTATTTGCTGTTGCTGCTGTGTTTTTATCGCCTCTGTAATTGCAATAATTAGCTAAATAAAATAAAACAGAACGATCAAGAAATCAACTTTGAAACAACACAAAGACCTTGAGCAAGGTTAACTCGATTTAACAAACGTTTAATTTGCACCAATTCCAATTGATAAATCATCAAACTAAATGTTTTTGCTTAAGGCATGGAGCGAATAGGGGGTTAAGCAGCAAAGGGGGGCGAATGGAGTTTGCATCACCCACTCGAGAACGCCCCGCGGTGAGTTGGGCTAATTAAATTCAAGCCACGCTCAGACTGTAATTCTATGCTAAAGTATAATTAAAATATTAAATATAAATTACAGCAGTTAAAACGCTTGATGTCTAAGTGTGTGTCAGTATTATTGTGGCCAAAACACGAACATGGCCAAAACGGAAATGTGACTGGAATTTCGAATTGAGTGTACCTCACTGTTTGTGTCAGTCATAATGCTTAAACTTGATTTTCATTTGAACAAATATGCAATATACCATTAACTATTAACTAAAAGTTGAACTCGGCTAAGTATCATGAGAAGAACCTGACTGAGCGGTCTTTTTGTGTAAATGCCAAAAGGAAACGAACAAAGTTCAATGTCCTCACACACTAATATGAAAAAATAAAAAAAATAAACGTCTGCCAAATGCCAAACAGCCGCAAAAATAAAAAAAACAAACAAGAAAAAAACAACAATTTTGTGCCATAAACAAATTGCAAGCAACGCAGCCACAAACAAATTGCCATTGATGACATGCCAGACAACATTAACAACAACAACAACAACAACAGCAGCAACACCAACAACAGCGACTTTGACAACAACTTGGAGTTGACTTCAATGCCGACTTTATTGAATATTGCAAAATTGCAAGCAAAAAGTGCGTTTCGCCAATTGAATTCAAATTGCAAATTCAAACCAGCTGCTGAGTACCATCGTCGTTGTTTTCGTCTGGGCTTTTGTGAATTATGAGCGATGCTTGCGATTTTGACATTTAAATGCATTTTTTATAAGACAACGGTGCGTATGGTTAATATTGGAGTATAGGCTAGCAAAAGCAGTGTTTTTTTTGGCATTCAACTTGAAAGCTAACAACAAAGTGCAAACAGGTGAATGCATATTTGAAGTTTATAAAAAGGGTGCAAAAAAATAAAGTTAGTAAAAGAAAATAAATAAGTTTTGTAATGGATTATTGAAAAAACATATTTATGCTAATGAAAATAAAAAATTAATTATGAACTACTCAAAACTTTCCCGCTGTGCCTGAATTATTAGTGTAACATTCTTCTAAAGTTCTGGGAAAAATAAATATTGACAATAATTTATTAATTAATTGGACTGTCCTGCTGTGCACAAGATATATATTCATTCTTGGCATTAGCCTAGCTTATTTGGATTTTTATTTTTGCATGTGCAATTGACAACAAGTAGAAGGCTGTCAAATAGGCGCAACATATTTCGCACATTTTATTTGAGTTTTTTTCAAATTTTTTTTTTACTTCAGCCAAACACAAACAACTCGCACATATGCAAGAGTTCCGCCTTTACAGCAACAACAAAGATACGATTTTTAGTTGGTTAGAAAACCAGACAAGGCGTTTTATCTATGGGCGTGTGTGTGTGTTTTTTTTTTTGGTTAAAAATAAATTTATTTCTCTTTTATTTATTTATTTGGCTGCGTTCTTTTTAGAGGCAGCCGACAAAACTAGTGTTATGTAATTAAGCTTGAAACACAAAACAAAAAAAATAATGTTTATGCGAGAGTGCAATTAATAAATAACAAAGCAATTTATTTATATGTTGAAATTTGGCATTTTGTTTTAAAGTAATTCCCATGGTGCGTAATTAAAGCACAATCATTTGGCCAGAGTGCTAATAGTGTTTATCTAATTATGCTCTGATAAATGTAGATATATATTAGCAGCAGCAGCAGCAGCTAGTTAGTAGCATGCAACAAGGAAAACAGCAAATTGCTTTCAACGCAGCAGCAAAGCAACGAAAATATAGTTGTCTTCGTTGTCTAGTTTATGTAATCACCCACAACATGATTGTTATATCTTGTTGCCAGCTTGATGCTAGCCAGCCAGGCTCTGTTAAAGCTGGATAGACAGGCGCCGTTATTTATTACATCGTTTCAAACGCAAACCCACAACTAGGCTCAGGCCTTTCACAGACTCTGTCCAGTCAGTCAGTTAGTCAGTTAGTCAGTCAGTCAGTCAGTCTGTTTGTTGGACAGTTGAACAGTTGGCACCTGCATTTAGTTCGAATATCGATTGAGGCCAAAATGCCACGCCTATCAAACTGATAGCAATCAATTGTCAATGCTATGATGGATTTGTGATGCGATGATAATTAATATTTGGCATATACAGCTATTGTCTGACTGGCTTAATTGCTTTATAATATTCGCCTAATAAGCGCACATCAATAAGCAAAAATTATTCAATAGTTATTTAGAGTTTGCATTGTTTGTGCACGCTTTTATCTATTGCATCATTTCGCCCCCGCCACAAAAGTTCACTGAACTAAAACACACGCAAACACAGTGGGAATCTAACTTATTACAATCAAAATTAACACCTCCAGTTGTCTATATATATATATATTTATTTTTGACAATAGCCAAAAAACAAGCAACTTCAACTGTGCAAATATTGAAAAAGTTAACAGCCACAAAAAATCATTTTGTGGTTTGTAATTTTTTTGAGGGAATTAGCATAATTTGTGCAAATTCATGACATGAACATTTCGTTGCCAGAGGATAGTTTTAATGTTGGTTTTTGAGATTTTTTTTTGCAATCAAAGCGATGACGTCAAATGGAATTGTAATGGATTTTAATGGTAGCTTTGTGAGAAATACTAAAATTTGTATCTGAGAAATCAACAAATGCTTAAAATCGATTAAATATTTTTGGGCATTGACCAAATTAACACCTATTAAAAACTATGCTTTACATATGCGATCGGAAGTGGCTGCCAACTATAATTACACAAGTTTTTCAAGTAATATTTTTTCACTTCTTTTGCTACAAAAAACATCAAGTAAACTTGTAAGGTGTGTGTGTGTGTGTGTGTGTTGTTATTGGTAATATGTTATCATCTTGGTCAAGGTTAAATCTAATCGGCGCTTAAGATCATTGTTCAATGCGACTGCAAGTAGTCATAAACTAAAGCAACAACAAAGAACAAGAAAAACAAAAAGAACAACAATAAAAAAATAGTTGCCACAGCCCCAAAGCAGTGTTAACAGTTTGTTTACATAAAAGCAGCTCGTTAAATAAAAAAGAGCAGAACAGAAAAAGAATTGAACTAAACCCACCTTCGGGCGGCAATAATGTATCTGTATGTGTGTGTATCTGTGCGCGATCAATGAATATTTATAAGAATAACAGCAGCAGCCTGGCACCGCCCATGGTCACCTTATGGCCAGCAGCAACAAGAACACTTGGCCCACACCGCTGCGATTTTTGACGTTCCAAAGCCAAATTGCAATCAAAAGCAATCAAAATTAATTTGCTCACTGGCTTGTTGTGGCCGAAAACAAAATATTTTATCTCTGCCAGATGCTTAACGCACTCTGCACACATTTTGGCATAATTTGTTATATCGTACATTGTACAACGAATCTCTGTGTGGCTTTAAATGCGTTGGCTGTTGTTGCTCTGGTTGCTCCGGTTGTTGCTGCCGCTGCTGCTGCTGCTGTTGTTGGTAACAAGTTCAATGCGAACGGGGCAAGTCAAAGTGCGCTTTTAAAGTTGCCGCTCCAATAACTTCGCATGACAACGCTACTGCTAAGGTCGAAGGGGTTAAGGGGGGTGAGTGCGGGTTGTGTTTGCCAGCCAGACGCTTGATGAAGTTGCATGTCAATGTCAATTGTAGTAAAAAGCAAGACAAGTCAACAGTTGGCTGCTGCTTGTTAGCTGCATGTTATCCTTGCACTTACTTTGGCCAAAGTGAAGGTTCCTCAAGGTCGTTGCATTTGTGCCAATTCTCTCATATGAAGATATTTAAAATATTTTATGTTGCTTAGTGTATAAAAAAGTTATTAAACAAACAATGCAATTGCATTTTAATTCAATTAAGCTCCAGAAAATCACTTTCCTTGCCCGCTTTTTAAGGCGTGAAAACTGCCATTTAATCGTCTTATGTGATCTGTTTTTTGGGGAGGCAAATATGCATTCACGTAACCGATACGCTGCCGTTAAACTGTTATTAAAATGCAATATGCTCAACGGCAACCGTCAGTTGTTGCACACTGTTGTTATCAGAGAGGCAATTAAAAATCATTTTTCATGAGGAAATTGTTGCAGACAGTTTGGCCCAATTTGATTAAATAATATCCACATAAAAGCGACACAAAATGGAGCGCAGCTAATCCTTTGTGCGCAATGCGTAAAGATCAACAGCTGCTGATGTTGCAGCAACAGCTAAAGTTGCTTGTTGTTGCTTTTGCCATGGCGCGTGCTAAACGGTTTTGGTCTGACTTGCATCTGCATACAACGAGAGAGTTATGCTTTTGATCGGGCTGCTTTCGTGTTGTCAGATCGATTTTGTTTCACTTAAGTTGCAGCATGCTATAAGGCTGTAAGGCAGGCTGCTTGCCACCTTGCCGCCTTGCCAGCTTGCCAAACTCGATTAGCTTGACCAAATACAAACAAATATGATGACGTTATGTGGTGAAATTGGCAATTTATGTATAAGTTTCAAGCGCGAAAAATTAATAGTTTCATGAAGAAAATGTGACGTTTGGCTTAAATTACTCAACTCATTAGATGCAAAATGTTTAACACATAAAACAAGTGCAGAGTGCAGCAGTTGAGGGTGTAATTGCTTAGGCGGTTAACCGACCAAGCAAATACCCTAAGATAATATAGCTCTGGCCCACCTACTCAACCACAGCTCGACCTACTAGATAAAAGCGCAATAAAAATAAAAAAAACAGAACTTTTATAAAGTTGCCGACATTGTTTTTAATTATTATTGAGAGCCAGTTGCAATTGATACTAAAATTAAATGTGTATTTTGTCTTTAAACAAAACAAACATCATCATTAAGTCGAATAACGAATAAAGTTGTAAATGTCGTTGCATTAAGAGCTGGCAATGCAATTTAATAGCCATCGATTTCTCGGGTTTGATTTTTTATTCTTTCTGTTTGAATGTCAATTGAAAATCAAAAGACTTAGGCAACAAACTGGCCCGTCTGTCAGCATCGGCGGCCCAAAAGAGCAAATAACATAAATTTAAGTGATTTTAACACGTTAATACCGCAATTGCTGATGCAAATCAAGCAACTGGCCAGCCGCAGTCTGTAAACATACTTAGAAATTGTGTGGGGCTCAGACATGTTCAACTCTGTGTGTAAATATCAAGGCTATAACATCGGGCATTAACAATTTGTTAAAAAGGTGACGACAAAGAAGAAGCTCATCTCAAGATAAAGAAAAACTAGTTTCCGTCTCAAGGCATACCTAATGATAATGCTGCTATAGCCATATACATATATATATATACAAATGTGCGCGTATCTAATAGAGTTGCCCAAATAAACAGCGAAAAACCGTGTCCAAAATGGCAACGTGTCTTTGTGTCGCTTTTAGCTACCTAATAATTGTGCATTGCTTGTTGATTCTGTTTGGTTTTTGTTAAACATGGCATAAATCGTTATAGTGCACATTCGTATATTGATCTTTAACGCTCGCTGGCACTGCACTCATCAAATGCCAAAGTGAATGTTTACAAAAGGGCAAAACTAAAAGGCAAAGCCAAAAGGCGGCGTCAACGACGGCTATCGAACAACACAAAAAGGAAGACGCCAGCAGCAGGGTGTATCAATACGAACACACCTTTTATATCTTTGTGGCATTCAACACAATTTGATATAGAAAATCTTTTTTAAATCAGCTTTAGCAAAGATTTAACACTTGTTAACCAAATACTCCATGCTTAATAATCACAATGTGTCATTAAATATATACGAAAATTAACCATAAAATTGCTATTTGCTACTTGTAAGCAAAAAACACGAAACGAAGCACAAAGCATTAGTTGAAATAACAAGCCAAGTTAATTGTTAATAAACTTTAAGGACATAAGAGTTAACAATTTGAAGAGCAGGTGCAACAAATGCATTAGTATTCACAAAAAGTTCTTAATTAGCCAGCATTAATAAAATAACACAACTTGTTTTACCACAGAACTCGCGCTGCATCTTGCTAGCTGCTCGACCTTTTGGCTAATTTGTTTAAACCAACAACAACAAAAACAACAAGAAATAGCTGGTGGGCCGCTAAATTTTCGACTGACATTTGGCGCAATTAGCATTAATCAAGCTTGTGCAGCTTGGCCCCAAAAATGCTTTATTTATCTGCACAAATGGCACCGGCCATTTGTTTAGTTTCAACTGAAAAAAAAATTATGATTTGTTTTTTTCTTGATGCTTGGCTTGTTTGTTTGCTTATTGATGTTGATTAACGTCTTGTTGTGCGTGTGGCCTTGAACTCGTTTCATCTTTGATAAACTTCAACGCACTTTGCACTAGCACAACGCACTGTAGTGCATTGCACTGTGTAATTTTTATTTAACAATTAGCAGGCGCCTAAATGATTGTTAGCAATTTTCATGTTTATTTTTATGTTTGATATTTGCGCAACTAATTGGCTCAGCAAAGAAGAAGCTCAAAGAAATATGTTGTTAGGGTGGAGTTGAAGTCTTTAATTAGCCATGAATAATGTTACTTTCAGGTCTTTTGCATGTGCATTATATACACACACATATATTTAGTTGGTTGAAGATTTTGATTTTCTTGTTGCTCAACGAAGCGAATATTTTGAATGTCGAAAGATTCAATGTCAAATTGATTAGCTAATGGAAGTTGTATTATGACAATGAGATGTTGATTGTTACACGGTGCTAATAAATAACATTCGCTACTCTACTCTATAGTTGAGTTTAGATAAAGTCTTTGAAACATTTCTCGAATTGAGCTACAAAAAATGAGTAAGTGCCCAAAAATGTTTACTCTCTGCACTCTCAAGCCAATCTAGACTTCAAATTTGGGGCGATACCGTTTGCGTGTTTCCCTTTCAATGCTGCCCAACCCAACAAGTAAGTTAACACTTTGTGTTGCTGCCCATTTCAAATGTTGCTTTGGCTTAAAACAACAGGCGAAAATGCCAGAGGGTTTTTGGCGGCAAAACGTTTTCTGTGTGACTTTTTATGTAATCGAGCTACAATTACAACAACAACAACAGCAAATAGTGCGTGCCAATTTGTGCTGGCGGAGCCATAATTAAATAAGCCTCGAGTGCACAAACAACATCAAAAGAAGTGAGGCACAATTTATTTTTTGGTTGTTTTTGGTGCAAAGCTTGGGAAATATGCAGTTGGCACGTTTGTGCCTTAAGTCTTTTGTTATTGCACTGTGGTAAAAGTGCGACAAACAATGCAACTGCTGTAAAACGCAAACAGCGCTTAAAATAATCTGTTAGAATGCGTGGGTTAGGAAATCTTTTTAAAATCTAATGATTAAGCCTTAGATCAGATACAGAAACCGACATTCTATGGCATCTATTGCATCAGCTATGCGATTTGGTAGTTCTAATTAGCTGGCCATAAAACGGCTTAAGTGCCATCACAGCAGGTCAACTTCATTTGGCGAGCTGGATGATTTCGCAACAACTTCTGAGCTGCCTTTAGACATCTTCTGTCGATTTTTTGTGCTGATGCTTTTTAATTACAAGTCGGTGTCTCGATATTTTTTTCATGCCGTTTAAGGTCAAAGCTAAGCCGGAAGACGGCCAACTGGGCAGCCGGCTAGCCGGCCAGGCCAATCGGGCTGACAGCGAACAGCTGCATTTCGGGATTGCGAAATATATTTTCGGCCAGTTTTGCACTTCAAAATGTCAGCGTGGCAAACATTTTTCTACATATTATTTATGAATTGTTAAGTTTTCGCGTGTTTTTCTTCTTTATTTTTTTTTGTTGTGCTTGGCACACTGGCGCACTTGGCCATAACAAGTCGGTCAAGACTTGGCCAAGTCGGGCCAGACATTGCGGTTTGACCTTTTATTGGCTGGCCTGCCAGCCTGGCCAACTTGTCTCTCTGTAATTATTATCAAAATAAAATGTACAACAAAAAAAAAAAAAAATACATTTTTCGATTTTTGTTTAACAAATTAAAAACTGCCAAAAAATATGTATATATATAGACATTGTTGTTGTTATTGTTATAAAGAAGCGATTGAAACCTTGTTTATTGGCTATTTGATTGTTGATTGGTTTGATTGACCCTATTACGTTTGGCCAACTCTATTCGATTGTTGATTATTAATTTGTGGCATTGTGACATTTGCCATGGTCTTCAATTTAACTCATTTATATGCATTAACAATTAAGTGGCATTAAGTCTTTTAAACAACGAGCCAATTTCCCAAGCTTATCAAAGTCAACTTCCATTCATATTTCACATAACAAATGTTTGCACTTATTGTGCGAATTCTTAAGTACTTCTCAATTTCCTGCTGCCGGTTAAATGTTAATTGCCAATTGTGTTTATTTTGATTTTTTTTTTTGGTAGCAATTTATCAGCCACTTATTATCTGCAAAAATGCTCAAAGACGACCTTCAGCTGTTGTTGTTGAGAGGAAGCGAACAGAACACAAGTGTTGCATCATTATTGTGGCATGTGTTTGTTGCACAATGCTTAACATATGTTGTACATGAAAATATGCAAAACCTAATTTCCTGACTTTAATTAAGAATATTTATTAATATAAATTATATCATGCTGTTCATTTTTTTTCTACACACGATTCACATTATCTATTTATCTTTTATAAGAATTGTGACTTTATTTAAGCATATCGCCCATACGCCATCAAAGTTTTCACTTTAGCAAATTGGTCAAGGTGGCTTGATTTGGTTTGTGACGACAACTCGTGAGTATTTTTACTTGTTGCTGTTGTTGTTAGTGGTGTTGTTGCAGCTGTGGTCATTTGACAATGTCTAATGTCGATCGACATGCAATTCACATTACGGCTGCCGTTTGTACATACTATATGTATATATATATATATATAGATAAATTAATGCTTAATCAGCAGAAATTGTCTAAATCCGCAAATTATTTGCGGCAGTGGCAGGCGTTTAATTGTAACTGCCCCCAAGTGCAGCCCACTGCGGTGGACAAGCGCATTTTGGTGGCCAACTCTGAACATTACAATGGAACGTTTGTCATAGCAACAACTACTTAAGCGACAACAACAATAACAATAACTGGAGCTATAAAAATCATAGGCGTGTGTTAATTGAAATTCTTGCAGCACACTATTTCATGGTTTGCTATTTGTGTGTGTGTGTGTGCGATTTGACCTTGCATATTGTTGGCTGTGTGAATTGTACACTTACCATTATTAAATCACCCGTTTCCATGTGACGACGCATTAGGATTGCGGCCAAATTACGCTCATCTTGAAAGACTTCACCAATCTCATGCTTGTGATGCTGCAAGGAAGAGAACAAAGATATGTTAGCTATAAGTTAATAACAATAATATAACAAGCAAACTACAAGTAATAAACTATCACAAGAAACTAAAACTTTCTTATCACGACCCCGAAAAATAATAATAAAATATATATTTTAAATAATTTTTTTAGAAATTCTTTCTTAACAAAAACTTTTAAGGGGAACACTTTAACATGAAATTAATTTTCGAATTTGTTCTTTAACAAATTGTTAAAAATGTTCTTGTCAAGATCTATAATACCGCTGTAATCGGGTCAGGATATTAGAGCAATTTACTAAGCTGACCGCCGGCATTCAATTAATAAGCAAATCAATTTTTTTATGCTCGCATTCCAAGCATACCAAATAATCAACAACAAGCGTAGCCACCGCAGCCAAACTAAATGTAAAGCAATTTTTTATAAAAATGTAAAACTGGAAAAAAAAAATAAAATATATTGTTACTAATGCTGGTCTGCAATTCTGTGCAAAGACAAAGCGCTAAGCGTGGTTAGGTGGCCAGGCAGCTGTATATTAATTAAATGCGCCAGCAGACAGACACAGCTATAAAGACTCAATGTGTGAGAGAGACAAAGATTAAGAGGCTTTTGGCTGAGATGAAACCCGGAGATCGGAGACGGGAGACACTGCGTGGGTTTTTTTGTGAGTAGCGCCGTGCTTTGATTTATGCACTTGGTCAACAAATGTGACGCCTCAGCATGCACGTCACTCATACGCTGTGTGTGCCATGTGCTGTTAAAGTTGTTGTTGTTGTTGTTGTTGTTTTTGCTGCTGAGCCTGACCATGAATCTATATGTTTGTGGCTAGCAAACGCTTAAGCTTTTGACATTTGGCCAACTGGCAAAACTGATCTGGTTTTCACAGCCATTCTTGCAATCCTTTGACATCGACATTCGGCTATATTTTTTTTTATTGTTTTTATGCAATTTTCGTGTCTTTTTGTTTTCAAGGCAACATGTTTGTGGCATTTGTTGCCAAATTTTTTTTGCCAAAGACCTGGGGGACATAACAAATTCATTTAGGCGTATATTTGATTTGAATTAGCATTGATTGCATTGTTGTAATTGCTTAAAATCATATGTGCAACTAATTAAATTAATTGCTGCTGCTGCTGCGCGCCTGCCCATTAATTCTGTAATAAATATCGAAATAAATGTAATCTGACACTTGACATCACGAGCATTTGGCATTGACTGCGTATTGGACTCAGCCCGCCAAATCCATATAACAAATCCAACAAATCTTAAACCACACTCACAGAAAAAAAACAACTTGTCCGCGGCGCTCTATCAAATTACAAGCATAAATCATTTTCATAACTGGCCAAAGCAAAAATGGCAGCAAAAAAAAACACATAGTATAGTATGATTTGTATGTGAAAAAAAAATGCTATAAAAACTAAGCCAAGTGCCAAAATCAAAGTCAACTGCAAATTGACCAAATAGCCAATGGCCAAAATAAAATAACACAAAAATCTCATGCGATGAAAGCAGCAACGAGTAACCACATTGGCCATAAATCAGCTTGGGGTTAAGCGAACAATGAGGCGGCCAAAATGGAAGATGTGGTTTACTAAATTGAAAATGAGCCCGGTCAAAACACATAATTGAATAAAGCAATAAATGCTTAATGAGCAGCAAAATGTTTAGGATGTACAAAAAAATAAAGGAAAATAGAAAAGAACAATGCAAGAGATAAAGATTGTTGTGATGGTTTTCAACAAATTGCCACATGGATAAGCGAAATCATTGAGCCCGTCTGGCATGCGACAACATTAAGAGGCGTTTAAGGGGCGTGGCGCACAAAAGGGGGTGTCTCGCTTGTCTTGTTGCTGTTGACCGCGAAACGTGTTGACACGCAAAACGCACCGCGCGCCACAGCAGCAGCAGCAGCAGCCAAGACAACAAGAAACAAAAATAAAATAATGTTCATGTGCAACACAGGCATTTATAGCTTAATTTGTTGTTGTTGGTTAGAGGGTGGCAGATACGGGGGGTTGGAGTGTTGAAGAGAGGCGCGCCTGACATGTCTTTGGCTCGAAACGAAAAACGACCTTGATGGAAATAAGTTCAAAGCAACAAGAGCGACCCCCACTCACGTATCTGTAATTCTACTTGGCCAGTAATTTCAAGCTAGCCAAGCTGGCCAAGAACCAAAGCACTTGTTGTCACCGTTGCAGTGGCAGTGGCAGCCGCAGCAGTCATGTGGCCAAGTGTTTTTGACCATATTTATGAACTGTTAGTGTCCGTTGGCCACTTAACGTACCAATAGACTCCGCAAACAATTTTTTATTATTGCTATTCACTCGGTTTTTTTTTTATTGTTTTATTAACACTTGTCGTCTGAGTGCTCTCGGACCAATGTCCTTTTGTTAGTTGACAATTGTGTGCCCATTTTTACTAGCTGCTATATATTTTTAATTAGCTTAACTCAATTCAAGAATTGTTTGCTCTCAACTGCGAATTCTTAATTGCTCTACAACTGTCTGTTATATATATATATATATATTTTTTTTTTTTCTTCTCTACCTCTACCTCTGTGTGGCGCAATTGTTGTTTTGTTCTTATTCTTAGAGTTTCATTTTTTTTTTATTAACAACGTCGTAAATTTTTAATTACAAATGGCAACAAGACATTATGCAGATCGTTAACCAGAGATATACACGATATGCCATCTAAGAAACAACAATTATTTTGCAATTTCAGCTCAGACCGCTTATATAAATCACATTACACATCGCTTGAGTTACTTGTTGCTAGTTTCAGTTTTGGTGTCTACACAACTGGGCCCAAGGGCTAACAACTAATTTTTTGGCGCCAGACACCATTTCGCATATTATTTTTATAAATTGCGCCTCATTAACAGCTTATGGCAGTGAAATTCGCTCAAAGCAATTGGATAAACACACTTTCTATCTTAAATGATGTGTGGGTGTCGTTGAAAAAAGAGAACTACTTTACTTTTCTACACTCTTTCTCGAAAAAAAAGAAAGTCATCTTTTCAATTGGCAGCTGACAAACTTCATCAAAAAAGAGTTAACACACAGCTCTATTAAGAGAGCAGCAAAACTGGCCCAAAGGAAAGTAAAAGCTGCACACTATTTTAACAGTTTTAACAACTTCCGGGCAACGCTCTTTATTTAACATTTTTTGGCATGCAAATCGCTTCAAAAGAGAAAGATCAAAAACAAAACACAAGGCTGCTTAACAAATGACTTAGGCCACGAACTTGACGAAGTGAAAATTAGCCTTTTGAACTTATGTCGAAGTGAAAGAAATACGTTAATTCATCAAGCATAGCCTTAAGCTTCAGCGTTGTATTTAATTTGCCATTGTTTGCAGCTATTTGTTTGTATGTGTGTGTGTGTGAATCGCCCACATTGCAATAATGCCAAAATCCTAGTGTTTGCTGCACATAAATCCAACAGCCGTTTAGCCAAACGCTAACTGACAATTAAAGCATTAAAGCGACAACGATAGCCCGTGTGGGCGAGCTCTTTGCGTTTCTTTGATGGTTACGCATACGACGCGTTGGCTGCGCATAAACATTTCCATTTATCCAACCGTCTGTTTGCGTATGCCTTGTCGATCTTGATTTCTTTGCTGTTGCGCGTTTATTACGCACCATTATGCACTGTACAGTGTGCACACACACGCACACACACGCACACACAAGCAAACACTCATTCACAATAGAGCGCCCAGTTGAATTTGATTTTTTGAGTGCAAGCTGTTTGTTTGTTAAGCTTGGCTTGGGGTCTGGGGTCTTCTGGCCGTCACAATGCCAAGGCTTTTTATTTGGGCCTAGACAAGCGCTCATTGTTTGACTATTATTTGGCTAATTACACACACACACACATTTCATTCCGTTCAGCGATGATCAATGTTGTGATTATATATGGATTTAAATTAATTGTTTTGCTTCAGGCTTAACGGATCAGCATATAAACATTTTGATTGAGAGAGAATTCGTTTGAAATGAAGGTAAACGATTGAGTTGACATTTGCTTGTTAAACAAACAATATATATATATATATATAGAGCTTACTGCCACATATCGTGAAGGAGAGTCGGACAGTTATGTAATTTATGAAATTATTTGCATATATTTAGGGCTTTGTTTTCATTAATTATGTATTCTGTATTCTGAACATCGCGTGGTCTAACCGCTAATTGTACAACAAATTAAAAGGTCATCAAGTTAAAGCCAAGTAAAATTGAGTTAATATTAAATTAAATATTGAATAAATTTGCCGTAGGGCGATTATAAAATACCAAAACTATTTTAACAGATACTTCTTTTCCGCTTTTGTCTTTGTTAAGTTGTTTTTTTGGCTGATTGCGTTTCATGTTCTTTTATAATTAATTTTGAAACATGTTTTAAGCCTGGTTTGGCAACTATTTGTTTATGTTTAAATTTATTTACGATTTTTCCCCCCAGTTATTCACACTACAGGAAAAGTCTCGTTTGCCAAGATTACACAAAAGTCTTCCGTGCTTTCATTAAAGTCTTTTCATTATAGCCACAAGATAAGCAAATTTTCCAAATGCAGAAATCTCTAGGATCACCAAAGAAAAAAAACTATACAGTATGCTTTAGTGTTTGACCACTCGTTAAGACATATTCGTAGTTTTTTAGTGCAACAGCTTTTGGGCAGCCGCATAATAAAAGCAAAAGCAACAAAAAAAAAATGGAAAAATAAAAGGGAATGAAACTGTCTCGAATGCTTTGAGATCGACTTTGTCGGTTTACTGATTGTTGTTGTTGTTGTTGCTGTTATGGTTGTTGTTATTGTTTGGCTACAAAGCAACAAGCCGCAGAGCGTTAACAATAACTGCAACATGAGCATGGCTAACAGTAACAGCAACAGCAACAAAAAAAACATAGACTGTCAGACAACAACACGGGAGCATTATGCAACCGATTGCAGCGCCACAGAGACTCGACGAGAAAAAGAAAAAAGAAACAACAACAACAAAATATATAGAGCTAGCGAAATGCAGCCAATGGGGGACGACGTTTTTTCTTAAGCTGCTTTCTATGCAGTTGCCGACAGCTTTTTTTTTTCTTTGAGACAGTGGGAGACAGTGAGCTAATTTCAAATTCATTCAGCTGCCAAACGCTGGCCATAATCGCCAGCTCATTAATCAAGCAACCGTTTCATCGGCCAAAATGTTAAATGTTGGCCACGGCAAAAATTGGTAGCCGTTTTGCAATGACAAGGTACAATCCACTTAGTTGTTTGTTGTGAAATGTGTGTGTGTGTGTGCTCCAATTGCATTAACTGCATTTTAATTATGCATCTATCAAAAATGCATTTATATATTTTTTGTTGTATGTTTATTTTGGAAAAACTCAATTTGTTTGCTTTTCAATGAGTTGTGGTTTATACTTTGATGCAACTTTATTTGAGCTGGAAAGGTGTTGCCTTTAACAATTCTATTGTTTAGCTGGGGGCTTGTTCTGTTTGTGTGCACCTTATATGGCTGCATGCCAATTGCATTGCTCTGTTTGGCTTATGCACATTAATATACATATATTTTCACTTGTATTTCGCGAATTCCCAATGCAATGGCAATATGTGTGACACATGTTTATGCCAAGACTCATTCAACCCAGAAACTATATATATATGTACGTTAAGCTGATTCTGTCAATCTGCCTGCTTAAGAGTCAATACGTTTTATACTTTAACTCGATATGAATTGATCAAATCAAGTTAACACATATCAATAAGAATTTGTAAAAAGAAGGGTATCTCCCAGTCGAACACTTTCGCCCCCGAAAAGCATTCTTGCTTGTTTAAAGCGTATCGTTTTTAGGCTTATATAACTGCCAGCTAAATGTTAATTTATTACAGACTTTCATGATCAAGCTGGAGGTTCACGACTCCCAATAACAATTCATATAACACGAGCAATGCCTTGCACCTTTTTTTTCGTGTTTTTTTTTGTACAAAATATTTTCCTGTTTGGGCGAGAGAAAAAATCGAAAGAAAAAAACAAACGAAAACAATTCGTTATGCCTGTTTAGACTATGGCGCTACCCAATTGTGTGGCAGTGGCAACGACCAAGTAAACCTGCACCTTTATTTATACCACAACTATCAGGCCACAGTGTGTATATATATATGTATTATTTAATTTTTAGTGCCTGACCTTTGTGCGGGGCTTGGATTTGGGCCCGCTTGGGTGTGCCCAGTGACGCCTTATATTTGCCTTTATTTTTTTTCCCCTCCTTTGTGGCAGCAAAGAAAAGTTTTTTTCAGGGCGTTGCCAAAATGTGAACTTAAAGCAAACGACGCCTGCATTGTTTGTCCAGATATTGAACATTAAATTTCACTGCACGAATCTTATTTTCATCAGCCACCCCTTTCCACCCTGCCCACTTACTACACCCGCAACAACAACAACAAACTAGAGAGTGCATGACACAAAAAATGCAATTAAAGTTCAGCTATAGCTGCAAAGTTTTGAAAGTTTTTGACTATTTGATAGTGCAACGAACAAATTCACAGCAATTTGGTTTTAATTTTTGTGGCTAGCAAATAAATTTCCCTTAAGACAAGTTTGTGGCTTAAGTCTTTTGTTTTGTTTTTTGTGTGCCAGACAAAGTCAGAAACGAGGTCGATTTCTTAAACGATCGTCTAGAATCGTATTTTTCGCATGCGGTTTTGCAGTTTTTCGGGTTAATGCCACAAAAAAAAAACCAATTCATGCCACAAATTAGAATAAATGTATCTTGATGGAAGGTCTTTGGCAAAGTGCCGCTATTAGCCGACAAAAAAAAAAATAAAAGACCAAAAATTTCAAACAGCAAATAAAGCAAATAATTCAATTGTTTGGCGTCCAGCAACTGGAGGCCATTTGTGGCATAAGTCAAAAAACACCAAATATAATTGCCATATTGCAGACACTCTTGGAAAAGTGTCGTATGAGTGTGTGTGTGTTGCAGCTGTGTGTTGCATAAAATTGCATTTCAATTTAATTAAAAAATAAGCCAAAATCTTCCAATAAAGTGCGCATAAATCTTTCCGCATTTCGCATATTGCCTTAAGAGTTAAATTATCACACATAAATCACGAAAAATAAAAAAAAGATCGAGGGGGGCAAAGAGAGAGAAGGCGACTCAACAAGCATTACTTGACATGACATTTCACTTTCATTTCCGAAGTTTATGTGTCTTGCATTAAAATCAGTTGCTGTTGTTGTTGCTGTTGTTGTTGTTGTTGTTGCCTCCCTCCGACACTGGTAATAAGCGTATCACAAAAAGCAATCGATCGAAGTTTGGCATCATAACAACAACAACAACAAAAAAACCAAATAACCTAGTAAGTCAAAGCCCATAAAAATTCACTTGCACTTTGCGAGAAGACCGCCCCCTTTCCATTTTGAATACATTCAATTATATACGTATATAAACAAATGCTACACTTCACCATATACAAAAGTGAGCCAAAAGAAAGTGAATAAAACATACACTCATAACTGAACTAAGTCACGTTCATGTTCATGGCACAAAAAAAAAAAAGAAATGAAAAAAATTATTGCTTTTCCTGTAAAAGAGTTTTGGTTTCAAAAAGAATATGGAAGCAAAGAAGGCTGTCGCATGGCATTAAGATATATATATCATTTGTCGTTTTAGTGTCAAGCGCTTATCTCTAACCAGCTAACAACTCTATATATAATGTGTATAAGCCGATTTCCGCACGTCCTTGAAAAATACAAAAAAAAAACTTTGTGTGGCGCTTGATTGCATAACAAGAAATGTAATTACAAGCAAACTAAAAATAAAAACAAGCTCTACAGTAGTCCAGTAGTGCTATAGCAAAGACTCTAATCTCTTTATCACATAGCCAATTAATTTTGATTAGATGCAGACAACAGCTAAAGCAACAACAATAACAATTTAAACACAAGAGAGTCGCAAACGAAGCGCAACTAAAGCTACGAATGCTGATAAGAAACAAAATAAGCCAACAACTCTGTTAACCCAAAAGACGGAAGACGAAACAGCAATGCCAAGCACGAACAAATAAAATAGCAAAAGCAACAACAAATTGTTACAAAAATAATGATGTAACAATGAAAGTGCAGCAAAGCAATCAACAAATTTTTATATAGCCAGAAAAAACAAAATAATGACACAAATCATAAAAACAAACAAATAACAATTAAGGTTATTGAATTGCAGAAAGAAATAACATTTTTGCAATTTAAAACTTTATAGCTTCTTTGAGGTTTCAAGTCCAGATGGAAAATTGCAAATAAATTTCCATTTATATGGCAAAGAGCATAAAACTCAAATGTTGAGTAAGAAAAGTAATTTATGGATTTAATAAAAAAACTATTTGGCTTTGTTAGTTATTAACTGATTTAATAGCTTAACAATTAAAACTTTAACATGAAGCAATTTTAGAGCAAAAAGACTTACCTCTTCGTTGAGCATCTCCTGCAGATCAAGGCCATGTGTGGCATTTGGCTCACTGCCCACCGAAAACATGCGCAGCTCATGCGGCGCACCCTTGAACAGACCCTGCGTGGCACGCAACGTCAGATTCATGTGGCGTCCAAAGGCGCTAAACGAAACATTATGCGACTTTATTGAGCTAACATCGTTGTCAAGCAAATGATTTGCACTGCCTGCATTTGCCGCAGCCTCAGCCTTAAGCTCACTGTAGTAGGCATTTTTACTCAGATCCTTTTTCACATGATGTGCCTTGCCCAGATACGTTGCTGTTTCGGCAATGCTGCGACGCCTTCGCTGATTATGTTGCGGCGTATGATGCAGCAACTGAACGAGCTCATAATGTGGCACAGCATCATGTGTGTCCACATGAAACACGCTGCTCAGCTGCTCTGGCGACATTTGTTTGTGCAGCTGCAAGGAAGAGAAGAAATACATAATGATTATTGATGATATTTCAACAAATTGTAACAATTGTTTAAGTATTAATTGTGAAAACAATGTGTACAAATAATTCAATAATGCACACAAGTGTTTTGCACTCTGGACACTCTCAAGAGATTAACAAGCTGAACTCCACTACAAGTGGTAGTGGTAGTAGAGTCTTTAGCAAGTGGGTCAGGGTCAGATGGTCGCATGCCGCCTATGTCTTTCAGCGGGGCAAAGCAAACAAAACGGTCTTAAAAACGTTTGCGTGTACTCTTATCGGCGCAAAAAATAAATAGATATGCGTGTGTATTAATTAATAACCAAAAATTCAGTATTATTGTTATTAATGCGATTTTAATTTGCAAACTATTGTTGCTGCTTGTTTTTCTTTTTGGCCCAACAACAACAACAACAGTTGAGTGTTGTAGGTTATTGCTTTAAAGCCGCATAAATAACGGCACACTTTAGTTTTAAGTTGAGTTTCCTTTTGGCGTGTAAATGCCCTCGTTCCAATTTTTGCATTTTGGTATTTTTTTCTCTCCAACAATCCAACGAGTTATCTTTTTTTTCTGTTTTTTTAATTATATTTTTCCTTTACTCCATTTTGCAACTACAACTTGATTCTCAACTCTTAAAGACCGCATTTCCGTTATATGTATTTGGGTTTTTTTTTTGTGCTTTTTGTTTGTGTTTTGTAAAAATATTTACCGCATGTTTACATTCCCAGCGGCACAACAAATCGCCAATTCAGCAAGAAAATTTGTTACAGGGTCAAAGTAGACTAGAATTTCCTTTAACAAAAAACTGGACACAGGCCAATCGGGTAAATACAAAAGACTTAGGCAACGAACTTGCCGCCGCTCTTGCCTGGCAATTTAGTCAAATTTCTTGAATTTTAGACAACCATAAATGGCACAACGCGCCAAAATGAGTCAAAATTGACAGCAGCTAAGACAAAAAAAAAACCCAACAAATATCACAAAAAGTCCGTGGCAGACAAGGTAAGCAACATCTGACCGTATATACATACGGTTTTTTTTTGTTTGTTTGTGCTTTGATAACATTTGGCTTGTTGTATAACCGTTAGCGTGATAATTCTTTTTTAATTGAAATGCAAGCACAGCTGGCAGCCGGCAAAATGAGTTAAGCGACAGGTGAACAAACGAGGCAAGGTAAATGAGAAGAAGATGAAGAAGAAGAAGAAGAAGGCGAAGCATAAATGCCATGCGCCGACAATGCCAAAGAGTTTTTACTTTCATTTGAAACGTGTTTTCAACTCTCTGGGCTTCGACTCTGTTGTAGACTGCGCAACATTTTGCTGCCTGCTGCATTGAAAGTGAAACTGAAGCCGCAAAACCAAGTTTCATCTCGTATATGAGTGTTGAATGTGCTTTTAGCTGCTGCTGCTGCTGCTGGTGTTTTTAATTTGTGTCTTAGGGCTTCCTGGCTCTATATATACATTATATATTCGTTAGATTTGGAAAGCTGGCTGCCTGCACCTGCAGCAATTTGCAATATATGCAAATCGTTAATGGCGGCCACACCCCACAAACACCAAACACCAATCAACACTTGACCAGTTAGCCATTCAACTATTTTTGTGTAGGTTGAGTTGCAGCGGGGTTGGCAGGGGAGTTGGCGGGTAGCCCTTGCTGCCAATTAATTGCAATTAATGGGAGTCAATAGAAAAATTATGCAAAATAAAAGGAAAAAAAAAACACAACAACAGCAAGTGGCCATTTGATGAACAAGATAAGCGCCAGTGATCAGAAAATGAACAAACCAGGGCTGCACAAAGCTCATAAATTAAATGCAGCTCGTTATTAGGGTAACAATATAGAAACTAAAAGGCAAATGTTCTCTTCTATGGTTAGCTGATGCTCAAAAGCTTTTTGAAATCGAACCCAAAAACCAACATTTACTTGTTGTTGAACCAGTGAACTGCATTCCCTGCACAAATCATTCATTCAATCATCGATTCATTGAGGTCTTTAGCTGTGACAGCGAATGGAACTTTGTGTTCCATTGCCAGCAATCGGACTGTTTGGCGATTTGTCCAAGCGGCGCGCGCGCTTTAATTTTCGACGGGGTGCAATGACGGATATTGTGAAATTTGTGTTTGTAATTTGTATAGCTATAGCTGCTTGAGAGTGTTGTTGTTGTTGGTTGTCCGGTTGCTGTTGCGCGCAATTACTGAAATTGTACGATTACTCATACGCCCGATATAACCGGCATGGTGACTACAACTACAACACTGACTACTTAAGTGCAACAACAACAGAAACAACAACAACAGCCAGTCAAAGTAAAAGGTGTAGCCGCCATATTAGCGCAAAAAGTGTGTGTGTGTGTGTGTGTGTGCTTCAAAATTGGCTTGCGGGGAGGCCAATACACTGTTTATAGCATCCACACACTTATCGTGCTCACTGTTTGTGCAATTTTCTTGTTATTGTTTGTTTGTTCGTGTGTTTGTGTGTGTGTGTGTGTGTGTGTGGCGCACGCCGATCAAAGTCAACATCGATCAAAATCGATGCTCGGAAGAGTGTCACTCGACCTCTCTGCCGACCGAGAAAAATTCAACTCCAAATACAAAGAAATTATTCACTTAAACTATGAACAAACCGAACGGTGGAGACAAACAAATAAAACGCAAACACGCATAGAAATAACAATAATAATAATAACTACTGCTGTTTTTTTCTTTTTCCTTGGGTGTGTTGACCTTGTCACTCGTTTTCGACAAGCGGCGGAAATTAGCAAATGCTTCAGCTGGCGCCACAATATTTCCTTTTGTTGTCTCCTTTTCTTCTGGCTCATTGTTTGTTTGTGCGGCAAATTAGCAAAGTGTGAAAAGTTCAGGGTGCTATAAAAAAAAAATGTGCCCAGCCAGCTTTTGGCAGGGCCTAATGGAAACGTTTTTAAACGTTTCTTTGTTGGCAATTTTAATCAAATTAAATGAATGAAAGGTGTTCAAAGTGCGTTTGCCGAGAAATTTGAAAGTACTTTTTAAAGCTTAAAGTCAGCTAAGGTAATAAGAGTTGAACTTGGTATGGAAACTATGAGACAAGCAGCTTTAAAAAGCCTAAATGCTTTTAGTTTAAAAGCTTCTAAGTTAAGTTAAGTTTTATCAAAGCTTTCTTTTAGGAACTTTTAATTTCAGTTTGATTTATTAAACGGTTTTCAAGTTGAAGTACATTATATACTGCCATATCAATAGATGTCTAAGTTATCTCAAAGCTCTTACTCACCCACCTTCAAACACACACACACACACACACACACACAGAGTAACAAACACAACACTCACTGTTGTCCATTGACGGGAACGTGACCCAAAGCAACGTACAACTCTAAAGATAAAAGTCAAGCGTGACAAGCCGCAGCAGCAGCAGCAAACAACAACAACAAATCGTGCAGCAAAAAAAACGCCAAAAGTTCTTGATTTCACAATTATAAAGGCTTAATTTATTTGTTTTGGCCAAGCTGAAAAAGCTGCATATAATATTCCCGAACGGTCAGGAATCGTAGGAAGAGGAAGGCAATGCTTGCGTTTTGATTTGTGACAGCACATAAAATATGAATATAGAGCAATAACAGCAATAACAAATTGCATTCGGGCTGACTCATTGCAACGAATTGATTCTTTAATAAAAAAAATGCTGCCATATTCGTGTTTTTGTTGTTGTTGTCTCTGTGTGTGTGTGTTTTGCCTTGTTGATTTCCATAATTTTTATGCTTGGTTGCGATTTGAAGGGCCTCGTCATAGTTTGTTTTTTTTTTCTTTTCTGTTTCTGTGCTTTATGATGCTGCCTTGCTGTTGTTGTTGTTGTTGTTTTTAAAAAAAAAAAGAGTCAACTTTAATTGCATTCAGCATTTGCAATCGGATACTAAGTGTTAGTTACAACTGTGTTGCAAGCAGCTTAAAAGCGCTAAAGATGCATTAAGACATCATGCGTTGTGGTTGGTTCTTGCACATGGAAGTGTCAAGGAAATGACAGAGAAACCGTTATAAGGCAGAGGCAAAGCTCGAAAACGCTTAGGCATAAGATCAAGAGATCTTTAACTAAGATAGACAGAAGTCAAGTGCAACTTGTGTTTAATACAAAACTAAGCACGGTGTAACTTTCAAACGATTTGGTGCCTAAAGTATTATTGATTAGTATGACAGTTGAACGTTGCTGAGCCTTAGGTTAATAAGTGTTAAAGGGTTGAAAATTGCATAAGCTTGTTCTTCTTTTAATCAATGAAATGAGGAAATAAATAAATAGATCTCATAAATCGATTAGAACTATTTAATTACGCATAAGATTCAATGAGTAAACACTTTACTAAAAGCGTGAATTATAAAACAAAACGCGCCCAAAAATAAAATAAAACATTAACCAATTATTTTAACGAGTTTAATTAAAAGATTAATGCCTTTATCTTACCCTCCCAAAAAATAAAAAGCTATAAAACTAAAAGAAAAGGCAAGCAACGGTTATAAACAAAAGCAACGAGTCTGAAATTTACTTGAAATAATAACAAGAACTTTTTACGTTTGACCTTGGCCATAATTCGTATACCGAAGCAGTTTTTATTTGTATTTTTTTCTTTTGAAAGACAAAAGCTGAGTTGTGCGTTTGTTTTTTGTATTTTTTCTTTTCAATGAGAGGTGAGCACTCGAGTCAAACAACATATAATAATAATTATAATAATAAGTGTGTAATTGTGTATGAGTTTAATAACAATGCCATTCGTCTTTAGCGGGTGGTGTGTGCGTGAAAGAGTAAGCAAGAGATTAAAAGAAAGAGAGAGAGACTCTGTACTCGAACCGTATATAGTTTTGTAATTTAATTAATATACAAAAAATGTTTTGTTGAAAAATGCTAATTACGCACAATGCAAATGCGAGCCACAAAATGACAATGAAAATTACTTCTAGCGGTCATTTCGTGTTACCGTTTTCGTTGTTGTTGTCAAATAACGGGTATTGTCCCCCAACACAAGTTGGTTTTTTTTTTTGTTGCATTTAAAATTGATTGATGAGTTCTTCGATTTAAGCCCAAACGAAGAGAAAAAAAAACTTGATAGACCACAACTCAAGGTGTTAACGGGTCTATCAGGGTTATTAAGTGTTACGATACTTACATCTGGCAGTGCCTGGCATATTGTGCTGGCCAATAGTAGCGTTGTGATTAAGCCAAGTATTGAGAACATTGTTTATTGTCTATGGTTATGTGATCTTAAGGAAACTTAAACTGCAAAGAAAATAAAAATTATAATTAGTAAAAGAATAAAAACATCAAATAATATAAACATTATTTATTAACTAATATAGTAGCAAAACTAAATAAAAACTCGTTTACAGCTTAAGAGAAAAAAAATAATACTAACATACGCAATCCAAAAAAAAATTCTTTCCCCATCCAAAAGCAAAACTTTGTTAGATTGCAGAATGCAAATTACACTCAAAACTGCAATAAACGCATGCAACAAACGCTCTCCCCTCCCCACCGTCCCGCATCCCCTGCCAACCCTCGCTCCATTGGTTACGCTTAAATGGACACTTAGCAAGTAGAAATAAAAACTCCGTTTTTCTGTGTTTTCTGTTTTGGCATCCAAAAGAAACTGTTGCAACTTTATAGCTCTAGCTTGATGTTGTTGCTGTTGTTGCTGTTTTTGGCTTGTACAATTAATAATTAGTATTTATTGTAGAAAACCTACATTTCTGGCCTGCTGGCTGGTAATTAATTATTGCGTAAGGCCAAGAAGCTACCTCCAACATCAGTTGCTGCTGCACATCCGTCCGGGCGTAAATGCCATCGAATGCGGCTAATTGTCAATAATGATGCAGCGATGCGTGGCAAGAGGCGGCAGCATCCACATCAACAACGCCAGACCTTTGACAAACAAAACCAACTTAAGTACACAAATAAACATAGCTGCCCAGTTACAAGACGACAACAACAACAACAACGAACAGAAAACAACCAATAACATTAACAGTGACAGCTGATTTTGCATATATACATATACATTTTGCAACATCGACTTTTGAAACAAATTGCATGACATTTGTCTTGCTGCCTACAGAAGAAGTTGGGGCAGGACCAGCAGGCAGAGGCGAACGCATGCAACAAGCATGTTGCCATTTGGGATTACAATTTTTGGGTTTTTGGGGCAATTTGTATGCAAATTTTGCAAGCACTGCAACGATACTAAAATATACGAAAGAAAGTTGTCGTAATCATGAGATAATTTTGTATATATAGGTCAGCAAATGTAGATCTACTTTAGTTCAAGGCAAAAATTTGTTATAAAAATATACTTTAATAAAAAATAAAATGAAATAATGTTTCCGATAACTCCCATTAGCCAACTGCAGCTGCAGCTCTATATAAAATTGTTTTGAGCCAAATGCAGGTGTGTGCCATAGAAAGTGAAATTTGGTTAAACATTTAATTGCAACATATTGGCCGCCATTTGAAAAATGGTTTTTGCCCAACCTTTGAGCGTGGCAACAGTTTTTGCCCAAAATGAGGAAACGAAAAGAAAGAAAGAAAACTAAAACACATTCGATTTTCTTTCTTTTTTTTTTTTGGTTTGGAGGCGTGCATTGAACGTCAAATGCGTTGAGCGATTGAATGAAGTATTTCACTCAACAACGGCAACAATAGGAAACGTTTAAAGATGAAGTTTTGTGTTTGGCCCAAAGGCTAGAGCCAAACCCGTCAATTAGTTTAGTTAGCAGATAGAGACATTAGTAGTGGGTCACTTGAGGGTTAATGGCAACGTGCTGATGTAATTAGTTAGCTCGATTTAAAAAGACTGAGGCAACGAACTTGATGTTAGTAGCCATAACAAAAGACTTAGGCAACGAACTTGATTCACTTTAATGTGTGCTAGTTATTATTTTGCAAATTTTGGTTTAGCTAAAAGGTTTTGGTGCTTAAATGAATTCAACTTGATATTTTAAACAAAAAAAAATCTAAAAAGAATATAAAACTTATCGCCTTTCAAGGCAATAAACTCTCTTTATCAGTTACCAAGTTCACTTAGCTCTAAACCCTAAGGGCAAATGTCTTATGGCCCTCAAAAACACAACAACAACAACAAAAGCATATATCTAAGTTCAAAGCCAGCAAAGTCAGCTAAACGGTTAAGTTCGTGCATAACCTTGAGCAACACTTTCACCCGACATGCGGCTATAAACAACAGCAGCAGAAAAAAGAAACAACATCAAAATGAAATTAATTCATCAAGGTGTCAAATTATGACGAATTTCAGTTTCGAATGTCAACAGCACGACGGAACGACACGATAAGGAAATTGAAACCAGCTACCGAAAACAAATGAGACAAGTTTAAAGAAAGGGCAAAGTGAGTTTGGGCGAAAAGACTAACAAAATATTCTCTTGTTGTTTACAAGCTGCTCTCAAAAATGATGGCTTTATATATTTGATGTCTCATTAAACATGTTTGAAGCATAAATTTATCGTTAATACAGTTATGCCGCAAAGCGAAACAGCTAAAGAAAAAAAAGCGATTGGTTTTTTTTTGTGATGTGTCTTCTTGGCCATTTTGTCAATCTGAATGTTTGCCGTTTGCATAATTAAGGTCGATTAGGGTTAGGTTTTTTTTTCGCTTTTATTTCTATATAAATGCTGTTTAAGCTGTATTGATGACGATCAAATGAATCTTGAGCTCAAGGTTATGGTTATGGCAATGCTATAAAGTTGCATTAACTCGAAACAGATTTTAAGTTTCGAACGCTTGCTTGCACAACAAACACAAAACCGTTGCCATATATAGCATATTATATGTAGTATATAGAGTTATTTGTTTTTTTTTTATGCGACATCGCGTGCCTGGCCAACTGTTAAATCTTATGTAAGACAAACCCACACACACACACACACATAGACAGAGTTTTTCACAGTTTGCTGTGGCAATTAAGCTTTCTTACGAGCTAAGCGTCACCCCAAAACAGAAGCGCTCAGAGAGCCAAGTTAAACAACGCTTTTATTTTGGCCAATTGTAAGTGTGGAATTATGCCAATAAGCATTGAAAGCCAGCCGACACGCAGCAATGGGACAGAAAAAGCCGCCGAAAAACCAAAAAGAAGCAAGTTGCATTGTCAGCTTCCGCATAATTATGCCAACACAGACACTTGCCATATAGTTTTTTTTTTCTTTTTGTTAACAGAAACAGAGTTGAGCGTCTGTTGTTGCTGCATTTTGTTGTTTGTCTGCTTATGGGAATTATTTGATGGCTTTGGCTTGAAGCACTTTTAGCAGCCTTTTCGTTGGTCATTGTCTCTTTCTTTTGTTTAGCTTTTTGCTTATTGCTTTCTTCAACCAATTTTGCTGACACTAAAGTCGCAACAGCTTGTTTTCAAACTGGGGGCGTCAGCGTTTTACTTTAATTGACATTGACATACGAAATGTTGCCGAATCCCCCCCCCCCCCTCCACCACTCAACCCCACTCTTATAAAAGACATCTGCTGTCGTCGCCATGGAATAATTTGCTGCTGATATCATCACCGGTTTGTTGTATTTTTTTTATATATCCACAGCTGGGCTACTTAGTTGACTAGTTGTGCACTTTAGTTGATAATGAACTTATTTTAGTGTGATAAACGCTGACGCTGTGCAAAATTGTTGCCGCGAGGTAAGACGATAACTGGGCGCAATGAGTAATGGCATTTTCATGTGTCTTGTGTCTTGTCTCTGGTCTCTTGTGTCTCTTGGGTTAGGTAATGTATTGTGAAGTGTTTGGTTTTTTAGTTCAACACATCATCTGATGAGGCTCTTTATGTTATGTTATATAATACATTACCATCACAATTGAATATTGTAATCATTAACTGTTTAAAACTTAGGACAACAACAACAACATTATTGCTATATGGGCAATTGTAATGATGTATATGATATGTCAAAATAAAATGGCAAAGACCATAAATATTTTAAATATTATTCAAAAAACAATGGCCTTGAGACAAAATATCATATCCTTATGTAATAAAAAAAAACACAAGAGAAAAAAGATGATGGCTTCAAGCCATAATATTTCATATTTCTTCAAAACAAATCAAGCATAACTTAAAGCTCTTAATCCTTAAGCGATGCAAAAGTTTGAAGATTTCATTCGCAATCAAATTTATTCTTTCCTTTGGCTTGCCAAAAAAGACCTTCAGCAATGGCCCAACACAACCTTTTTTGGAGCAGTGAGAAGACAAATGCAACTTCTCCCAGCCCTTATCGCATAGTCTGTGTATTCCCCAGCTAAACTCCCACACAAATCACCAACTGACTGACATAACAAAGTTCAAATGCGAACGTTTTGTACACATTTAAAATTAGAGCGACAAACAAACCAAATTGCACAAAAGATAATAAATATAAAGATTTCTTTGGCTGCAGGTTGCAGATTTGGCGATGCAACGATGATGTTGACGACGGAAAAGGATTACGTAAAGTGTCTGCGACCTGAACTCTTTGCATTTGCTTAACATATCAAATCAGCTGCTGCTGTGTGTGTTGTGTGTGTGTATAAGGGCGAGCTATTGTTTGCCGTTGAAGACAATAGAGTTGGGAACTTGTACCTTGAATGTGTGTTGAAAAGATACGCTGACAGCTAACGAAGCTAAAAAAAAAAATATATACGAAAAACCAGCTGTTCAAATGTCTAAGCCAACAATGTTTTACAGTGGCTCACAGCATATTTCAATCAGTTACTTAAAAAACATTTTGTTTGTGCATAAAATGTAGACTAAAACGGATATTTTTAGTTATTAAATAAGACTTAAATAATATATTCAATTCAGTTTTTAATCATCAATATTGCCAAAAAAAAAAGCCTATTTAAACTCTAAACCTGTTTGAAAATTCTAACAAAAAATAAAAATTCCATTAAGCTACAACATAATGCAAACATATTTATTTATTTATGATTGATTGTTATTTTAGTCGCGTGAGCTATTTGCTGCGTATACATAATATTCCAGTCAACAAAAAATGTGCAAAAAAAAGAAAAAAAACGCAAGCTATTATTAAATGAAAGCCAACAAACGTATACGTAATGTGCCAACTAATTCAATAAAAGATGCGCAACAAAACAGAGACGCGATGGATAATAAAGACGCCCACACATACAAAATCAAAGAAACGGCATTATTTATATCTATATATATATTAATATGGCAAAGCTTTAAGCCATAGAACGAGCAATAACAGAAACAGAAAAACAATTTTGTTTTTTCGTTAATATTGCAGCTATAATTGTTGTTGCTCTTGTTATTATTTTCCAGCTGCTTGCTGTTACAACATGCAACAAGCAACACACACACAAACACACACACGCACACACACTTACATGCACATGCATAAATAACAACTTGTATAGATTGCGTGCAGTATTTGTGGTTTGTGGCTGTCGGAAAAACTTTAAACCGCAAAATGAAAGTGAAATTGAAATTGAAGAAGACGTCAAAAGCGCAGCGCAAAATAGCTTTAGTTAAAAAAAATAAATAAATAAATAAATAATAATAATAAGAAGGAAAACAAACGTTGGCGTTATGTATGTATGTTTTGTCTACGTTTTTCGTAATGACCAAAAAAAAAATCAACTTAATAAATACATTTATGACATTTGCATTTTGATTATTATTAATTTATATGCTGCACTTAACGTGGTAACTGTTTAATGGCAAATAAACCTTAACTTTTCAATATTACATATTTATGAATCACAACAGGAAGTTCGCAAGTTCAATGCATGGTTAAACATGATTTTATTTTAAATGTTGAAATTTTTAAACGTATTGTAATTGCAAAACTTTCAAATTGAAACACATTTAATATGATAAACGGCAGTTGGGTTAAATACGAAAGAAGTTTAATTAAACAAAAATTTTGATAATTGCCAAAGTTGTAAAACGAATTTGCATGAAATCATTATGGCCAATAAATAGGTTTACAAAACGAAACGTAAAAAATATATAAATCAACGCCAAATGTTGCCTGAAAAACTATTTAATCAATGTTGTTATAAAAAAAAATGCAATTAAAAATTGATTTAATAAAAAAACAAAATAAACACATACAAAGAGAGTTGAACGACAGACGAAGACGCAGATAAACAAACAAACAGGTTACTCGGGTTTCTTCTTCGGTGTCAATGAAAAGGCAAAAGTGAAAAAAAAACAAAAATAAATTCAATAAAAATAAAAGATGATTTTAAAAAGTGGACACAAACAGCTGACAAGTTAGCAGAGCTGACAAATCAATAGAAAATCAATTCCATATCTAAACAATTGTGTGAAAGGGTTTTTAGTTTATTATTTTTCCATAGAACTTTGTATACATAGAAAGTTGCCGATCGATGATCATTATGCATTCAAGCTAAAAGCTGGCCTGAAAGCTTTGCCAAGCTAAACCTCTGTCTCTCTGTCTCTCTCTCTCTCTCTCTACCTCGCCCTCTTGTTGTGCTCTCCCTGTTTGTTATTGCACTGTTTCTCTTTCTCTGTGGCTTTGTTGCAATACGAGCTGCAATAATTGCAACAATTGCTCAGAGAGCCAGAGTAAAGCGTATCGGGCAATAATAACTGTAGCAATATTACAAAATCGCAAGCTCGATCGAAAAGACCGAAATGCGGCCCAAAACAGCAACAACAACAACAACGAGATAATAACGTGTACAAACTACAACAACAACATTAAAAACCGCCTTTAAATGCAATACATGCAAACACATTTATATTGTAAAAAAAAATATATTAAACTACAAAACAAGCCCACTTTTTTATAAAAGTTAAACAAAAGCTAAGTAAAACTTTAGCTTTATATCTGAATATTTAAAATTAGATAATATTGCAATTAGCAGCTTTGAATGACAGCGAAACTAAAATCTGGCATTAACAATTTAAGCAAATGTTATCTTAAAACATGTGAAGGTTTTAATTAAGCAAAACTTGTCTGCAAATTAGTAAAAGATAACTTAAATTCATTCATTAGCCTTCTCTTGGTGTACCCAAATGCTACACATAAATAATAATTTGTAGCCAACTGTGTTGGAAAAAAGAAAGAGCCTCGCATTAAAAGTATCTAAAGAACCAAAAAGTCACCAGTAAAAAAGCAGAAAATCATCAAATCATTTGATTTTAAATGCACGATAAAACACATGTTGGAAATTCATTATTTTATAAAAAAACGCATACGAATTTAGCAATTTTTGAAAAACGTTTTAAAAACATAAAAGAGCTTAACAAAGTTTTTGCTTTAATTAAAAAATTAAAGAGTTAAAAGGTTTGTTGTTTCAGTTCTCTTTGTACTTTCAAAACTCAGTTTCAAAAATAAGTTTCATCTTACGCAAACTTATAACTTATCTTAACTTGTGTAACTTAACGAAACTTACCTAAGTCCGTAATTGTTCTAACTTCTATGCGGCCAACGAATGGGCCAATAAACTTTATGTGAAACTCCTTTTGTGGTAATAGTTATCAAATTGTATACAGCACACTCATTTGCTTCCTTTTTTTATTTGATTTTTATTAAGATTTGTTTTTGGGAAACACCTTTTACCGTTATTGTGTTTAGTATTAAGCAAATAGCGTTTGCGCCTGCGCCCTGTGCTCTTCCTCTTCTGGCTCTTTTTTTGTTTTGGCTCGGACCGACAATAGCAATACCGTTCACACCGATAACACCGATAACAGCGATTGCGATAGGCAAATGTCGCGGCGTCAAGTGATAACTAGCAAGAGCATACAGAACACGTCCAGAACACAGAACAGCCCGCAACACGAACGGGAAGAAAGACGAACAGCGATTAAGCTGTAGGCGGGCAGTGCGCTAAGATTAAATACGGTGTGAAATTTGCTTGGCAGACGACTTTTCGTTGTTGTTGCTGTTGTTACTGTTGTTGGTGTTGTCAACGAAATTTTTATATTTCACTCATTGTAATTGTGATTCTTTCGGATTGTATTGCTTTTATTATGTGTGTATGTATGTATATCTTAACCTTCTCCGGGGCTCAGAACACGAAAAAACATAAACAATAAAAAACGGAGCGCGCGGCAACGTCGCAGCGGCAGCAGCAGCGGCAAAAGCAGCAGCAGCAACAGCAACGGGAAAAAAAATGGCAGACTGTCTGACCGTTGGGTGAGCGTAAAAAAATAAACGAGTCGTACGCGAACGTGCGAGCGAGATGGAAATTAAAATGGAGATTACTGAAAGGCAGATTCACTTTTTACTTGTTGTACTTTTTTTGTTGTTGTTTTTGCCCAACACACGATTACGACAAACAAACGAAGTGTTAAGAGATTGCGAACTGAGCGTAATTCAAATGGCGAGCTGAAGCTGCTGCCGTTTTTTACTTTGAATTTGTTGTATTTTTGTTTAACGAGAGGGGGTGGTTAATTGTGATTGCACTTTTGAGCCACCTTCTGCACACTGCACTTGGGGTTGAAGAGCTGTGTAAGGGGGCAGCCTTACATAAGCAGCGCTCTCTTATAGGTTTCTTTTGTTATTGTGATTTGTTCGAAGTCGAAGTTTTGGGCGAAGCGTTGGGCTTTTTGCGTGTTGTATCGCGTCTGCGTGCCGTTTTTTTCTGTGGCCGTCTACGGAAACTGGTCGGCGCACACTAAAGTTAACGTTCGCTTGGGCAGCGCGGCGCAATCCAAAAAAAATATATAAGCCAGCCAGCCAGCCAACAATTAAAAGCTGACAGCGCACGCGCAAGAGAGACAGACAAACAAAGCTGAGCTTTGGAACAAACCAAAGCAAACCCATTGTGCAGCGTTGCCCAAAGCTAGTCGACAAACTTTTCGAGCCACGGCACAGCTAAAGTTCGCCTTGAAAGCTTCCAATGAAAGCGAAAACGTAAACGATACAACAACAACAACAACAACAGAAAACAAAACACTTGCATTTTCAGCATAGTCAACTCGTAATAGCTTTTTGAGCTAAACTTTGAGTGAGTTAACGGTGCTGCTGCTCTCAAACTGTCTCTCGCATGTGCTCGTGCTCTCTCTCTCTCTCTCTATCTCCTTTGCTCTTATGTTGAATGACTTTTTGAGCGCATTTGTCGGTTTGCTGAAAAGCATTTGATTAATGTTGCTAATATTTGTTTTCATTTATCTTCAGTTCGCGATCTTCCTTAACATTAACAACAACAAAATGCATTACTCACATGTAAATTTCATTTAAGACATTGTTTAATTGGTGAGTTTATGAAAATTATATACATATTCATAATATAAAGGCATTGACAACAGCATTCTTAATAAGGAAGCATTTAATTTACCTCAGGCGTGATTTGCCCAACCTTTAAGATAGCACTATCTGAGCTTAAAGCTTGCGATTTACTTTAAACTATTTGATTTAATTTTCAAAGATTTTGAGAAATAAAGTCGTATAAAAAACAAAATAAAAAATAACTTCCTTGTGATAACAATTAAAATTTCATAAATATAATTTAAATATCCCAAAAAAATTAATTGCTTAAAGCACGAAATTTTGTTAATAGCCAATCATTTATTAAATTTGTCATTTATGATAAAGATTTTAATTGATTTAACGACACCCACAAGTTCAATGACAAACATCGTATAACGTATTCCGATTCTAATTAGGTGACTGTGATTTTGTTTTGTTTTTGTCGCATCTACTATATAAAATGCAAATTGTTACGAGCAATCAAAAGCAGATCCAATTAAAAAGGTTATTGTTACACATTGATTCATAATTGCGAAGCAGGGGTGGTGAAAAGTGTGTGACCCGTACAGTGAACCCCGTGAATGTATGACGGGCAGTCAAACGATTGGGTGAAACGGCAATGAACCAATCCAAATCAACTGATAAATATTGATGAGCCACGAATCTGACTCAACAGCTGACGTCGAATATTGATTCACATATTGGCTACATATGCGAATCCACTTAATAGAGAGAGAGGGGAAGAGAGGTATGGAAGCTGACCCCAATATCCATTTCGGTTATTTGGTTACATAAACCCCGATACAGATTGAGATCTTTAATGCGGATCGGTGTCATTACACGTGTTGTTTCAAGCATTCAGCATTTTCAAGCGACATTTAACTCGAACACTTCGATTGAAATCTATTAATGAGCTGTGAGATATATGGTGTATATATTTATTTATACCCTTCACCTCCGCATCCTCCTTCAACGCCAGCTGGCATCCACAGCAACAAAATGCAACAGGTTTCAACTGCGGCCCACTGCTGAGAAGTCTAAATGGTGTCTTTCTCAAGCTGAACTCATTACTTTTATGTGAGTTTCGTGTTAATTGCATTGCATTTGTTTACATTGTCTTAAATTTAATGTATTTATTGGCACTTTTTTTTTTTTTTGCTTTCTCACAGCCTGTCTTCTGTCTAATGATATTTATTTTTTTTTTTTTTTTTGGAAAAGGCGAAAGGCATTACATTTAATTAATTTGCAATTATCTGGCATGGCTTGTGAATTGTGTTTTTTGAATCGTTTTGCGGGCTTGCAACAACAATTAATCGATTTATCGATAACATTCAAAGTCAAAGTTTAAGGATTGTTATAATAATTTAGCTCTTACTACGACAGTTAGCACTATAACGGTTAAAATCCTAAGCTTAGAGCATCTCTTAGTCGGTCTAATCCAGCCAAAACATTCTAGCTTGTTTTTTTTTATTTTCATGTTTGTTTACGCAACGCAGCCAAAACTTTATCACGACAGCTCCTCCCTAACATTAATCTTAGTCACAGCAAAGGTCAAAGTCATGATTGAGCAATGCCCACAGCCCAAAACAGCACAAGAAAAAGCACTCCAAGAGATTCCATCTAACATATCTCATTGATCATCTCTCATAAGCAATCGTCGTGTTACAAGGCGTCAAAATGCAGTTAAGCATTTGGAAAAAAAAAATAACGTTAACAACGGGGCGTCAAGAGCTATAACATGCTATAAATAAATGCATTAATGTGTTAGCCAGCCATGTTCAAAATTATATCTATTTAAATTTCTATCAAAAACTTTTGCATAGTTTTCAACATTTTGTTTTGTTTTTGGTTTTTGAGAAATGGGCAACAAACAAAGAGCAAATAAATAAAAATCGCCCAACCATATTTACGAAATTGTCAACAAACTTGGGTCATTCCAAATGATGTAATAAATAATATACAAACAACTTACTAATCAGGTTTTAAGCCTTAAACAAACATTAAATATGAATTTAAATTCAACACTAAATAGCACAACTGAAGAAATTTTTCGAATAAATTAAGTTGCAGGTAAACCAAAACCAAAACTATATAAAATATAAATCAAAGTCGACCAAAAGCGATAACTAGTTGAAAATTGAAGCCAATAATGGTGAACCAAAATCGATTATATTATATGCATTATTGGCCATTATTATGTCAGGCCAACTAAGCTACCAGTTCCCCAATCCCCCAAATGGGACCACAAAACGTTTTGGCCAATACCACAGCCAACTGTTGATCTCTCTCTCGCTCTCTTTGTATCTTACCGTAAATGTTGGCTTCGTTTTTGCTTATTCAAGCCAAGAAACATTGATAAATATTCATAAGCGCGGCTGCGACTCCTGGCTTGCGAAAGGAAAACAAGCTCCAGATTGCCCATTGGAAACGTTAAAATTGTTTTTTGAATGAAACTAGTTAGAGTCACTGGTTTTTGGTACTTTGTATTGCAGACTGTAGCTAAGAGTCGTTAGATAGACAAAAAGAATTTTAATATACCACATAAGTATACAATAGTTAGTAAATTCCAACCAAAAATCCATTTATAGTTTCTTGGAACTTTTATTGCGTAATGCAATTCAAATAATTAACATTAATATAAATAATAGTAGCATTTAAAATTGATGAACACGTGCTGCAATTAATCTAAATGCATAAAAGTTCAATGCCATGATGCATGGTACAATATCGATAAATTATTATCGATTGTATGCAGTAGCCACTTCCTGCACATTGAAAATGACACAAACTCAATTAATAATGGGCAGAAGTGAAAAGGCAATTTGTTCAAGCAATTGGCTGTGTTAAGCAAAGCAAATGATTTATCATATGCCGAAAGGCTGATTAATCGTGTGTACTGTACAAAAACAAAAGACTAAAGCAACGAACTTGCAACAAACGCACGCTCGACGCAAGCAAAGAAAAAGTTACAATCAGCACACTATTTATCTTGATCAGTCTTTTAACTGATAAGAAAATCATTTTGTTAACCAATTGATTGAACAAGTTTTTGAAAATCAATAAAATATTTTTATATATTTATTAATACTGTAAAAATTTCATTCTGGCTAAGTGCATCTCTGCCCAAAGTCAATAACTTTAGCACATTAAGTTCCTTAGCCTTTGGCTTGTGTTATTGTTTTGATGCCTCATTTCATTTGAATTTGGGTTAATCAGCGATAAAGCGCTCATCGACGTCTGCTCAAATGACATATTTACATTAAATCCCAGCGAAAAAAATGTACAAATATTACACGATGCAAAGACAAAACTTATTATAAATGAGCTTATTGTCTTTAGCTGCTAATTGTTGCTCATTAATTTGCATGCGAAATTAATTGCCAACATTTATGCATTGTTGAGGCCTTTTTTGCTGTTGTTGAGCGTTTCGTATTATTACTTCCTAGGCAATACGTTTTGACAAGGTATGAAACACAACGCCTGTCAGCCGCATACTTCAATAACACAAAGATAACATAACATAACACATATCATACATTTTATCTTTTGCGGGATCCCACAAACAGAAAAAAACAGAAAAAAAAAGACAAAAAGCGCACTTCCACTCGCTTTTCGAAGTTCAAGTTTTTGCAATTGACCCATAAATTCATTATGCATGCAAAGTTGTGGTAATTGAATATTATAATTCATATATATACATAGATATTTGCCTTTTACATTTGACATACACGTATACGTATACGTAATTTTTGTTGTTTTGCATTGTCTAACAGACGCGTTGAAGTGTCGGCTTGTCGATTGAGCTTTATTTATTTCCGTCAACATTTCAGTTTATTAGACACAATTACAATTAATTTTCGTTTTTTGGAAATCGACTATGTTCAATGGCCAACAATTGGCTGGACATCGGTTGAAAGGTCTTTGATTTCAATGGGATATTATTATTATTATTTTCGTTGGTATTTCTTTCTTAGAGTTGATGGGTTTTTAATGCCTTGCCCAAATGTCATGAACGAGCATTGTGCAGGGTCGCACCATATGCATACTATGTAGGTTAGGGGCAATAGCATGTGAATTATTATAAATATGTATATCGATATGACCTTTAAAGCAAACTCCAATCGAGTTGATTAGAACGCAATTGTGTTCCTTAGCACTCGAATACACCTTAAGATATACGTACATTTTAATTACAAAGTTAATTGTCATTTAATATCGACCTGATTTTGTGACCCAATCATTTCAAATATTTTTATCATACATGCTGTGCGTATTGTTGTTGAAAGCATCCATTAAATTCCATAATAAACGATTCTTGTTATGCAGCAATTTTTATTATATTTTTGTATTGTTTCTTGACAGATTTTATATTAGTTTATTGCACTGTCATTGATACCAATTAACAATTACTTCAATACTGATTTATTTATGCGCACTTTAACTTAACTACATTTGAATATCGTTCCATCAAAATTGGTTTTCAATGGCTTTAGCGAGATTCGGTTAGCGTAAAAAATACTTTAAGTATAACGCGTTCTCGATGATCGTAACTGAAGGTGGCATATATCGCATAGTCGCCACCAGGCAGAGGCAACATATCCAGCACCTTGACTGGAAAACGAAAATGTTCCACGCACAAATCGGCCTGAAATATTATGATAAAATTAAGTAGCAGTTAGAGTAGAGTATGGAATTACTTACCGGCAATGGACATTTGTTAAAATTTGTGTGATTGGAAAAGCTATTGAAGACAATATTGACAAACGGATGATTGCGCTTTTCCAAATATTCACAAGTATCACAATGTTTGAAATCATAGAGAAAGGGTTTATAGCCACTGGCGCGTTTTAAAAGCTGCATACGCATCTGCAAAATAAAAGAAGAAACGATTGAAATAATTACTTGTTTGATTTAGAAAAAAAGTTTCAACTTTGAATGTATGATTTAATTTGATTCTATTTAGTAACACATCGACTATGAGTAGGCCATATTGCCTTAGCAAAAAGCTAAGATAAACATTTTCATTTTTATACTGAGAGAGAGGCAAGTGTTAAATAAAAAATATAGTTATATTTAAAAAAAAAAACAGCTAAAAGTTTACAGGATTTTGAGAAGTAAACTTAATCCACTTGCACCGAAAATCCCAAAAATGTTTTGCTTCTTCAGTTTCGTAACACGCTTTCTGGTCATCATCTTTGGCACATTGCTGCCAGTACGCAACACACATGAAGCGCTGGGTAATGAGGAGGAGCTATCTTCGTGGTCGAAATATTGGATTGTCTATGGCTGTCTAACGGCCGTGGAGATAGTTGCCGATACATTCCTCACCTGGCTGCCGCTTTATGTGGAGACCAAGTTGCTTATGGTACTGTGGCTGGTCATCTCGGCACCATCGGCCAGTATTTGGATCTTCGATGTGATACTGAATCCATTGATAGGTCGCTATATGCATCGACTGGATGACTATCTGCGGCACGACAAGCGACATCTGATTGCCGATACATTAACTTACACAACGAAATTGTGCACACGTGGCCTGGATATTGTATGGCTCATGGTGAAGCGCCGCTGGAAGATGCCAGGAAAAACGCTAGAGATAGTTGCGCCTGCAGTGATCGAAACGGATGAGGATGACACGGAGACTTTGTCCACTCAACAACAATCCAATATCTTTTACGATCCCAGCCCTGACGACGAAGCACATAATGTGACTTTGGCTTCCTCCGAATCTTGCACTCAGTTGCTAGAAGCATCGAGCAAGAATTTGCTACCAGATTACGCAATGAAGAACTACGATATACCACATAGGCAACCATTACCTCGCCCCAAACGCAAGTCATACATATACGACCGTGTGGATGATGATGATATGCCCAACCAAAAGGAAGAGAATCATCTTAAAGGTATAGAGGATCTGTTGCAAAGCGAGCGTATAGCGATGGAGCTGCAAGAACGTGCAATACTTCAACGCAGGGACACACGTCGTCGATTTCATTAGGCTTGCGCCTACTCAATATGTATAAATATGTTATATCTTTATAAAATTCACGGTTGACAACTCTTTATCAAGATGCACAAAACAAAAACCTAAGATTCAAAGGCTTGTTGAACAATACTTTGAACAATTTCGATTAAAATAAATAATTTTGGATGTTTTTTAGATGAATAATGGTTAATCGCATTGAGAAAAACTTTCCAGCCTCATTTTGGTATACAAATTTATCGCACTACTCAGCCTTAATACATTTTTAATGTTTTGTTAACGCCAAATTAAAGTTTAAAACTCGCACAACTATAAATAGCAAAACACTTAAATTGATTTGAAATGTGATTTATAAAGACCCACAATAGTTGGAACATATTTGTTAAATGATGTCACTTAATTAGGATAACTTACCGCAACTGGTTTTTTGGGAAAGTGTATGATCTTTGCCCGCAATGTCATCTCAGCCACATCCCGCTTGACCGCATACAGTCGGCAAACGGTAAACAGGGTAAAGTTCGTATCGTGGCTAACACACTGCACATTTGTAAACTTGGCCAAGCCGATGATCTAAGAAACGTTTTGATTAATTAACAAAAATATATATAGGCAAGTAACACATACTTGCCTGCCCAGTATTCCAGAGCAAGATCAGCTGCAACGTCAGCCAGTATAACGACATTTACAACAATATATAAATATATTTCAAATAGCGCACAAAGCGAAACGTATTCAGCTTTGGCTACAGATTTTAAACTAGTTATGTGTATGCTTTTAAAAAATGTTTTGGTTCTATAAAGTGATCAAAAGATTGTCGTAATTACTAAATAATTATATAGAAATTTTTGTAACATTATTTTTGGCAACAATGCCTAATGAAAAGTCAGTTGGAAGCTACTTTTGAAACCAAGCACGTTTTTTGCGGGTTTATTTTGTTATTTGTTTGTTTGTAACACCTATCTTAGAACTAGTTGCTGTGTGTTTTGGGCGTATGTGTGTGGAAATGTATCTATTTAATCGCTGGCATCATCCTCATCATCATCGCTGCTTTCGTTGGTCTCCTCATCGCTCTCACTTTCGCTTTCCTTGGCCTTCTTTTTGGATGAGCTGCTCTTTTTCTTTTTGGAATCCTGCTCACTGCCATCCTCCTCACTCGCACTCTTCTTAGCCTTCTTTGTGATGGATGCATCGGCAGATTTGCTCTTCTTTTTGTCCGGTTCGCCGCCGGCTTTCTTAACATCATCAGAGCTAGTTGAATCATCTTCTGTAATGTATTCCTTGCTCTTGAAACCACTTCCAGAGGTATTTGATTTTTTAACTGGTGATGGATCAGATTTGCGTTTCTTGCTCGCTTTACTGCTGTTTTCTTGTTTATCATCATCGCTGGCGTCACCAGCACCTGGCTTGTAGCTGCGCATCTCATCTTGATAGCGTTGCTTGTCCTTCGAGGCAATTTCTTCCCATTTGGATTTATCCTTTAGCTCTTTCCACATCTCACCGCCCTTCTTGGCAATTTCGGTAACTTTAATGCCCGGATTTTCGCGCTTAATTTGCTCACGTGTATCGTTAAGCCACAACATAAAGGCAGATGTGGGACGTTTGGGTTTGTTGCTGTCCTTCTTCTTGGTTTGTTTTTTCTAGAAAATATATTTCATATCATTAGTTAAAGTATTCGTTATGGGTTTATTTTCGTTTACTTACAGGACGCTCCTTTTCTTTGTGTTTCTTCTCTTTTTTCTCCTTCTTTTCGCGTTTCTTTTCCTTGTGCTTTTTCTTGGAGGCACTATCGCTATCACCGCCTCCACCACCACTGGCATCGCTATCGTCATCCGAATCGCTTTGAACATTGCTGTCGTACTCCTCGGCTACATCAGATTCATTTTCGTTCGGCTTGAAGTCCTCATCTGTGGATTCTTCATCGGAATCGTCGCCATCATCATCATCTTCCTCCTTCTCACGTGCCTCAGCCTTGAGGCGTGCCAAATAGGCATCCGGCTCGTTCTCATTGTCCGAATCGCCAAAGTCAACATCCTTATAGCCGCTCTTATCCTTGCCCATGTTGCTGACATGCAGCTTTTTTTGTGTTATGTAATCAAACAGCTTGGCATACTCCTCCTTTTCAATAGAGGAGAAAATGTGCACGGTGCCATTCTTTAAAGTCACCTCAAAGTCAAAGGAACGCGTTGATCCGCCACTGCGTGCAAAGTTCACAGAGCTTATCTCCTCAAAACGAATGTGAAGCGGCGGCTTATGAATGTAGATAAAACCACGCTCCAGTGGATACAGATAGCCGGCGGCAGCCTTGAATGAGCAACCAACAGCAGCTGTGCCGGAATGTCCAATAAAGTTACCTGGTCCAGTTATCTTACGTCCAATGAGCACCTTCATCACTTTGCCCATGACCTCATAAACTGGTCCCGAAAGCTCCTTCTCCAACTTGCCTTCATACTTGTCCCGCAACTCAGCCTCACTGAAGGGCAGCTCAATGGTTGTCTCCTCATCTGGAGCAAAGAGCAGCACCAGGTAATGATAGCGCGTCTGTCCTTGTTTGATTGGCGGATCCAAGGAGAGTACGAAAAACATTTGACGACTATCCTTGTGTGGCAACATAAATAAACGTAGCACAGAATCCATGGGAATCTTATAATCGAAAGTCTTTCCGTGCAGTTGAAAAAAGGTTGAGAAGATCTTTATGTCGTAGCGACCACGAGGTGTAAGAATATGTATCTCGCGGAAAATGGCAATAGACTCCCCGGAGGCCGAAATAACCGACGCCTTGTTCATCACATTTTGATGGAACTTTTCGACGGGATCCTCATCCGCCGATTCCACAGCGGGTATATGAAAACGCATTTCTAGCAAGCCAACAGGGGCATCATCATTCTGATGAAACTCCAGTGTCACCTCATTCTTGCCAGTGACGCACTGCGAGACATGTGACAAGGGCACCTCAAAAATTGTCTTTGTATCCTTATCGAAGCTTAACACGGAGCCCATGAAGCGAGCGGTACCCCAGTTCCAGCCCTTAACGCACATCTCCTTCTCCACCATCTCTTGTGAGTACGTGTCCTTGATGTACTTGCCCAGCTTTTCTTGTTCGCTTTCCCGAAAGCCACTGAAACGATGCAGTGCCCCACTCTTGGTGAAAATTCGCAGTCCCCAGGTGCCGACAAATTTTTGTGAATTAATCAATTCAATATCATCGGCGGAAATCTGCTCCACTTTGCCCGTCTTGTTGTTCTTGAAGATGATGTTCTGCTCGGTCAGCTTAAGGCGTCCCGCAGACTGTCAAGGGCAAAGGGAAAAAAGTTATCAGAAAAAATTTACGAATTGCATTCTTGATACATACCAAAACACCGCGCACTTCGGCGTTTATTTCGTTGTACTCCAAGGCGTCAACCATCGTTTAATGTGCACTGCACTTAAAACAAAAACAAAGTAAACAATTAATTACACCACAAATTGCAATTTTCGTTTAATTCGCAATAAATTTTGCACGAGAAAATGCCGACACTGTCGACTCCGCGCCCAATTTTAGGTTAGACGCTAGCGGTGAGAGATATTTCTAGAGATGGCACAACACAAGTATTTTAAAGTATCGACTAACAGCTGTTACCAATAAGAGTTGTCAAAATCAAACTTATAAGTGGAATCGCGTGAAATCGGATGATACGGACGTTAAAAACGTTTCGACACAACAGCTTTCAGCACACTCAAAACGAAAATGTTTAAGAACTAGATTTGTATTATTATTTAACGTACTGCTGTTTAACTGCCGTTTTACAGTAATGATCGATTACTAACTTTTAAACGATTTCGACTGCAAGTATCGATATACCGATTGCGCATGTGCGGGCGATAAGCAAAACGAAAACTTAATAATCAAAAGAACTTATATTATTTTATTTACATCCACTAAAAGAGTATAGTTAACACTCAATCACTGCTGAGCCAAAACAAAGCTTAGCAATGCAGCGCGGCAAAATATCGTTTGGCAAAATACAGCTCAACGTTAGCAAAACGCCGGCTGAGACTGATAAAGCGGAACAAGATGCTGGTGGCTTTAAGAAAATCAACAAACAACAAATGATTCGCCAAATTGAGGATGTGGCCGAAGATCTGGAAAGTCAGCATCTTAAGGATGTGATGGGCATTAGTGGATTTGGTCGCAAGGCAGCCAAAGTGTTTGACATTAATGAACAGATTGCCAAGGCGAGAACAATTGCGCCACCTGTTAAGGAGCCGGAAGGGCTGGAGGAGGAAGACGAAGCTGGTGAGGATGTTATTGGTCCAGTGCCACCAGCAGTAACAGAGCAACAACAGCAGCCAGATGTTACAACCAAGAAAGTGACAACCAAGCAGCCGGACGAAGCTGATTCGGATGAGGATGACGCAGATTCGGATGACAATGAGGATGATAATCTAGCACGACGCATACCGTACACTCATGAGGTGCAAATGCAGCATGGATCACGTGCTGTCTTAGCGCTGGCTGGTGATCCATCTGGTGCACGCATTGTTTCTGGCTCCATAGATTATGACATGTGCTTCTGGGATTTTGCTGGCATGGATTCTGCTATGCGCAGTTTTCGTCAGCTCCAACCATGCGAAAACCATCCCATACGATCACTTCAATACTCCGTAACAGGCGACATGATCCTGGTCATATCGGGCAATGCGCAGGCCAAGGTTCTGGATCGCGATGGCTTCGAGAAGCTGGAATGCTGTAAAGGAGATCAGTATATAAGCGACATGTCACGCACCAAGGGTCATGTGGCACAGCTTACCTCGGGCTGCTGGCATCCCTTTAACAGGGAACAATTTCTGACCGCAGCGCTCGACGGCACACTACGGATCTGGCAGGGATTGCGTTCCAAGGACCAAGTGCAGGTTATTAAGACGCGAGCACAGGGTGGCCTAAGAACCAATGCGGCCTCATGTAATTTCAATCGGGATGCAACGCTTATAGCTGCTGGTTGCGTAGATGGCTCCATTCAAACCTGGGATACACGCAAAATGTATGTAAATACGACGCATTGTGTTCGGGATGCACACCAAAAGAGCTCAGAGATCACATCGATTGTTTTCTCATACATGGGACAACAGCTGGCGACGCGCAGCAACGATGAGACAATGAAGCTGTGGGATTTGAGAAAGTTCAAGCAGCCCCTGCACACCTGGACGAATCTTTTCTCCCGTTACGACACCACAGATTGTTGCTTCAGTCCAGACGATCGGCTGCTGGTCACTGGCGAATCGCTGCCCAAGGGCCAAGCGGAAGCCAATCTTTATTTCTATAGCACGCAAAGTTTTAAGGAGGTGCAGCGCATTCCTGTGGCCGCCTCTCATGTTATCAAGACACTGTGGCATCCCAAGCTTAATCAATTGTTTGTTAGCTGTGGCAATGGCATCATCAAGTGCTTCTACGATGAGCAGCGCAGCATACGTGGCGCCAAATTGTGTGTGGTGAAGACACATCGCAAGAGGCAACAAATGGAAATGGTGGGCGTTTCACAAATCATAACTCCACATGCGCTGCCACTGTTCCGGCAAGAGAAGACACGTTCCTCACGCAAAAAGATGGAAAAGGCGCGCATGGATCCAGTTAAATCGAAGCGCCCGGATCTACCCATTACCAGCGGTCAGGGTGGACGTGTGGCCAGCTCTGGCGGCACACTCTCCTCCTATGTCATACGCAATCTGGGTCTCAGCAAACGTGTCGACGATGATCAGGATCCACGCGAAGCTATTCTTAAATACGCTAAGGATGCCGCAGAGAATCCTTATTGGATAGCACCGGCCTACAAACAAACACAGCCCAAGGCCATCTTCTCCGAGAAACTGCCAGCGGACGAGTCTGCACCGGCGGCCAAGAAACCCAAAAGCGAAACGGATACCACATAGATTTTAAACTAAATCACTCACCTGACTGTTGTTCGTAATAACGTATTAAGATTAATTATGATGAATCCAAAAAACACAAACTGTTCAATCGGTCAATCTACTGCATAGCTATTTTTCTATAATTTCACTCGATTTTTAAACTTTTATTAAACATACATATTACATGAGTTCTTGGATTTGTTGTTTGTTAAATTATGATTTTTCAATATGTGTTATGCGTATAATACTTGTACATTAATGTATTTATGGTATGTGATATATGATATATGGGTATATTCATATTTTTTTTTATATATAGATAGAGCGTTTGATTAAAATTTGTAGCTCATTAACATAACTTTAGTGCATTGTTAGCCCTTCAAAATACTCGGAAAGATTCGTAAAAGTGCTGTACATAAGAGCTATAGTAGTATAATATTAATCCGAAAATTCATTGAAACATATCCATTAAATATTATTAACAATATCTAATACGTTTGGTTTTTCTCATTTTGTTTATCATTAACTTGTTTATGTATATAGATTAAAGAGTGTTTGCTAGAATTGTTAACATTATAATAATAATATCAATTTAATCAAACCTGGCTAAATCAAAATATATATCTTAGGTACATTACTGCACATTTAACTAGACATCATTTATATATATATATATATTGTTATGTTTATGTCTTTGGTGAGTTATTTATTCTAGTATGTTTTTCAAAATAGCCATATATAATATAATATAGTATACATTGTAAAAATATGCTATTTTTACTATATGTATGCTTTTGTCTTTGTGTAAAAATTAATTTATTTAACAGTTGATTGTAATGAGGCGGATTTTCATAATATCATTCGTTACAGCATTTGTTTCGTGTTGTTTTTTTTTTCTTTAGTTTTTATAGTTTATATATTTATTTAGTTTTTGTTTAGCTCATGGTATTTATTTTGTATTTAAAGCAACTACGTCTTTATTTTTTATTGTTTAGTAAATTAATTTTTAATGAAATGAAACTAATAAAAATGAATATTCTTTTCAAGAATTTAGCATGTGTTATTCATAAAGTATTTAAAATGATATTGGTTCCTTTAACTTTTTCCCTTTTTTACTTGTTGCATGTGGTATATATATATATATATCTATGTATATTATAGGTACTTTATGTTGTGTTGTGTTTTGTGTGCTATTCATTTTGTTGGTTCCTCTAGGACTATGGTGTGATTGATTTATTTAATGATCCTCTATATATATTTGTTCTTTCATATGATATGATTGCGATGCAAATTATATATATATATATGTACTTATTCAATACTCTATGCTAAGCAACTATGTGAAAATTCGTTTGAATTGCTTTTTAATAATACAAAAATTAAGAACAAAATTATAGAAAAACTTGCGTATAGATGTTTGTAGGTAAAAAATAAATAAATATTTCACTTCTATTTGCTTGCAGTTTAAGTGCTATAAAAGCAAATAGTATTGCTTAATGTTTGTTTGTATGTATATGAAACTTTAATATAAAATATATTTATGTATATTCATTTATCTTTATGTATGTGGTGAATTCGATTTAAGCACCAAAAAACCATAATAAAGCAATGTATTCGGGCAATCAATATTGCAGGCCAATGTCCAAGATATGTTTTCGGTTATTAACTTTCATATATATATATATATATATCATTCCATGACTATGTGAGTATGTCTATGTGTATCTGTGTGTATTCTATCCATCTGTATATTCTATGTTCTTTGGTATCTTTGGTTTTGTGTATGCGAGGATTGTTTTGTATTCACCGGCTTATCTTCTGTATTCAACGGGAAGCCCTTCGTATGTGAGGCGCTTACTGAGCAAACGGATTGTGTGCACTGGCACCGGGTATATCCAGATTGCCACCAGTTGTCTGGTAGGTGCCATAGGGTCCACCATTTGGATTCATCTCATTCAAGCGAGTGTTGGATAGAGCTCGTGGTATCGGATTGCTGGGCACACCATGTGGTGCCAAATGTGATGTTTCCTCAGCCACCTGGTAATCACAAAAGTAATCAATATCAGAATCTCTTAACATTGCGACGTTTGTTACGGAAAAAAGTGCGCTAGTCGGTCTAAAGTATCCGATTAGTAGATACTAATTAGTATATATTTATACTTACTTCAGTTACCTTTTGAGATCTGCATTTGTTAATGAAAAATGTTAGGAAAATAGCTTTTCTATATGATACAATTGTGAATATCTACATGGAGAAGCTAATAAAACTTCACGAACTGCTGACATCTTAATGGTAAACTAGACCCCTCAACCAAATAAGTTTTCAAGTTCTATATAAAGATAATCGTTTGATTAACAAGTTATAGATTAGAAAACTTCTTTATGAAACATGCTTTATATGTATATAAAATATTCCAATTATTCAATATCAAAACCGATCTAAGATCCTTATACTCCTAAGCACCTTTTTCACTTAAAACAGACAAACTGGACTTCACAAAGCTAAAATAATGATTAAGAGATCCAAAAAACAGATTATATAATGTATATGTGGATATAAAAAGTAAATTTGATTAATAGAAGTTCAAAAGAAGTGCGCCTATAACATATTATTAGAAGAGAAATCGATTAGCTTACCTGATGAGGATCTTCGGTAACGGGTATTTCCGAAATGAAGCCCTGCTCCTTGCGATAGAAGTTGATAAAGATGAAGAGGCCGAGCACAAAGAGGCAGGCGATACCATACCAACGGAAGGTAGCAGTAGTACCGTAGTAGGTGACAAACATACCACCAATGATAGCGCCGCAACCGCGACCCAAACCATGATGGATGCCCTGGAGTACGCCCTGGCCCGAGGAGCGCAGATGCTTGGGCGTATTGTGGGCAATGTAGGAGCACGAGGCGGCCCAGACGGCAGCATGAGTGATGCCCTGCATCAGTTCGAACGGTAGCACCATCCACGGATTGGTCAAATACGAGATGTACAGAAAACGCAAGACATTGCCAATCAAACCCAGACACAGGACCTTCACATGCCCAATCTGGGTGATCAAGCGAAAGCTAAAGAAGTAGGCAAAGATCTCGGATACATGATTGATCACCGAGGCAACACCAAAGAGCGTGGGCGTACCGCCATAGTCTTGCAAGTGCCAAAACAAAAAGGTAAAGATCAGGCCAATGCCAAAGCCCATGAACCAGGCGACAAACAGAAACGAGGCGGTCTTAAGATCCTTGAAATGTGTCAACACTGTCATCCATTCTGGCAACTCCTTGGCCGTCTGGGCAAACACCTTTGACTCGGCGCCAATGTTCGGCTGCGCCTGATGACCGCCAGCCATGAAGCCACTGACGCCACCGGCACAGGCACCCGACGCGGCGCTGCCACTACCCACTGCCAGTGATGGTAAATTAAGCTGGGCGGCCAACTGATTCATCGAATCCTCCTCGGCCTTCTTGTTTGGATCCACGAATTGTGTCTGCGCCTGCTGCTGGCTCTCATCGATGGGCTCATACTTGAAGGTTATCTTTGCCGCCGAGATTATTGCACAGGTCATCAGCACCGAAAAGATGGAGAAGCATATGTTGTAGTTCTTCTCCTTGTTGCCCGCACCGCAGGGATGATTCGAGAACGATGTGGAGTGATCGAGGGCAATGCCCACCAAGAACATTGAAATGCCCCAGCCCAGAGATCCAAACATACGCTGATGTCCATATTTATCCGCATCCTCACCGAGCAGTGTGATGACTGCCGAATCCGCTAGAGTTATGGCCGGAGCACTAAAGAACTCACCAATCAATATGACCAGCAGCAGCAAAAAGAATGCCTTTTGAATGTCCTGGAAGGAAGAGGCAGACAGCCGTAAGGGAGCTATCTGGGAAGCTGGAATTAAATGAGTTACTTACTGGAGTCCGATAGACCATTGAGCTGAAGATAGGCGTCACATAGTCCCGATGATGCTTATCATCATAGTTGCTCACAAAGTTAATGTGAACCGGCGAGATGCCAGCATCAATGCGTGGCAGCAATAACGATCTCTTGCGTCTGCTGTGCGCCATCTCAGATGGATCCTCATCGTTGAGCATGCTGCGATCCTCGGGATCATAGTAATCCTGTTCCAGTTCCAGCTCCGACATGGGTTCGTACATGGCGGAGGTGTCACGCTTGGTACGCGTATACGTAAGCACAAAATCGGTAGCATTGCGACGCTCAATGCAATTGATGGCCTCCGGACGGATGAAGCTCAGCGGTATGGTGAAAAGCACCCAGCAGGCAAGCGAGGCTAGCAACAGTTTCTTGCCCTGACGACAACGATCCGCATAGGAGCCCCAAAATGGTGCAGAGAGGAACTCCACAAACGGCCGCATACCGACAAGTATGCCACATTGGCCCGGATTCATGCCCATCTGCTTGAAGTAGACGCCCATCAGTGGGAAGAGCGAGCCGAATGCAGCATAGAAGAAAAAGTAGAAGCTCTTCACGGGTATTAGCTCCTGCTCCGTGGAACCAAAGAACATCTCTAGGATGCCCGAGGTGCCACGTATCTTGTGCGTGGAATCCTTTGCCTCCGGATAACTGTTTAGAGTTGAAATGGTATAAGTAAACTTTTACTTTTTTTTGTTTAAGCTACTTACAGATTGGGATCCACTTCGCCAGTGGCCTCCACATCAACGCGTGGTCTGGCTCCAGGTGGTCCATAGCCCGCAGCCTGCTGTTGCTGCCCAAAGATAGCTGCTCCTCCGCCCTGATCATAGCCAGACGTTGATTGCTCCTCATAGCCATAGCCCATGCCGCCAGGCTGCTGTTGTTGCTGTCCATAGCCAGCACTCATGGCAGGCGCACCAAACGGATTAGCCGCACCACCAGCACCACTTGCCGCATTATAGGGATTCATCTCTGTCTGTTTGCCCCTCAATTAACTACTTTGGCCGTCGCTTCTTTCTCTTTTCTCGTTTCGTTTCGTTTCCGCCGTTTCTTCTTGCCGCTGTCACTGTCACTGGCCTGCAGCGCTTTTCTTTCAACTTTTGTTTGGCTTTGTGCGTTTTGCTGCGCTACTGGCAAACTAGAACAACATCATGCTGGTTATTATCCTTTTAGCAGCTGTTTGCAACAAATAGACAATAGGAACCAATTATTTCTTTTGTTATAGTTTTGTTTTTGTTTTGTGCTTGTGTTTCCACTTAAATAAAATGCATTTTGCCACAAATCACTTTAAATGCTTTTTGTCATTGCAATTTGCTGATGTCACATTTATTCTGCACACTTTGCCATATCCTGCTTAATCCCGGCGGGCCACTTCAGACATTTCCCACCCCAACCCCCCTTTAACAACTGGAGCACTTAACATTGAAAAGCGCACTTTTTCTAATAACGCAAATGACATCAAACAAAACAATGCTTGAGCACAGTTTTAGAAGCAGTGGGCGGTGGGGTAGGTTGGGGGTTAGTTTTGCTGGCGCTTGAGTGAGTATTGCATTAGCTTTAGAGCTTTGTGTATGTGTGTGTGTGTGTTTTTTTTTCGTATTCAACTGAGCGTATGAGTGAATTTGTGTGCAATTGTTGTTGTTGTTGTAGGTAGATTTTTTTTATCACACATACGCACAGTTGGCACGTTCTAAAATGTAGGTAAGTGGGTTTTTTTTTTTGCCTATGAGTCTATGTATACATACATATATGTGTATGTATATACAGGAAAGAGACTTGTTGTTGTGTTTGAACGTTTACAGCAAGGTAAGAAACTGTTTTTAAGTATTTATGCAAAAGAAAATTGACGTTTTTAATTCCATTTTAAGGTTGTAAACTAAAAAAAAAAACAAATTCAAAAAGAGTTAACATATGCTTTAAGAAAATGTTCAGTTTAGAGGCACGTGAAAAAAATCCTTTAATTACACAACATATCCATACAGCAAAGAGCACTTTCAAATAAATAACTTGGCTTTTGGCAAAGTGTACAAAATATATATATATAACTCATATACAGGGACAAAGCTGTGCACACTTTGAAGGCCAAACTTAAGCGACACAAAATTCTGAATTTCATTTTCTTTTCAAGCAATTTGCACGAAAATTTATTTAATTTTCTTTGATTTTGATTTGTTATATATTTACACACCAATTTAGTTAGCACATTTATGCGAACTGGTTTTTTTTTCGGTTAATAGCACAAAGAATATGTTACGTGCGTAATCGATAAGCAACGTTTTTCCTCTTTCCTTATATATATTTTCTACTTTCGTTTCAAACACAGACAGCACACAGCACGCGTCTTGCCTCTATACGAGCATTTGACAACTTGTCCAGCGCACAAATTGAAAGAGCCCGAAATACAAAAGACGCTCAACGAGAGCGAGAGGAAATATGGCGTGGAAAAACGGAAAAGCGGAAAAGCTCGCTCAAGCGCGTTTCGTGTTGAAACCTAATGAGATTTGACGCCGCTGACAATACGTTCAAAGGCAGCACCGGTTAAGAGAGAGCAAGTTGTAACAAAGAGTGTAAAGGATAATTTTTGGAAGCAATAGGTTTTAAATTAAAGTTAGATAAAGGATAAATGATCCTTTAAGAAAGTATGTCAGAGAATAATTAAGATTATTCCAAGCAATAATTGATAAGCTTCTGCTTACGAAACAAGAGGCAATTAAAAAATCGTTTGTTTTTACTAGGAGTCTAATAAGACACATACAAACATCACTCATTTTGGTTTTTTATTTGATTTCTTGAAAAACCAGAAATTCCCCGCTTAAAGATTGTTTTATTTGACAGCATTTTGATTAAAAGTTCGCTCACTTTATTGTTGTTGTTCTTGTCTTCGTCACAATACTTTGTTGCTATGCTCTGACATCATAAGTTTAACGATAAAGATTTTGCATATTTGTTTCGAAAACATTTGTTATCAGTTTAAATACACGTTGAATACCTGACCTGAACTAATCAATTAGCTCAGTGTAAGCTTTAAGTTTCAAATTCTATTAAAGAGCACAACTCTCTTGCTCGGTTTTACTCTCTTCTTTGGTATCCTTTGACTGCTCCTGCGCACGAAATTCAATTAACTCAAATTGAGTGAAATTTGGATACAGCGCCATCTAACGGTCATTGTTCGGCTTCACTTCAGTTCTGAGTGAATCTCTGCTTGTTTCGTAGCCATTATTATTCTCGATCAGAACTTTGGTTTCCATGACAATAAGACTAAGTAGTTAATGCCAAGAAGTAATCAAAAGAAATACAAGAAAAAAGTTCAATATATTTTCTGTCACCTTTTCACACTGTAGCCTTAGGCAAAACAACAAAGCTGCACAGTAAAGCGCAACAAGTGTAAACAGGCAATGGAATTTAAAAACCACGCAAGGGGATTTCCTTCACACACACGTTGCGGTAGCTGCTGATAAGGCAAGAGAAGACAACCGAGAGATGTCAGGCATCGAGGTGAATCACAATCTATGGACAGCTACAACTATAGGTACTTCCCCAGCGTGGCATCTGTGTTTTGTGTGGTATTTAAACGCCAGTTGTGACAACAGAGAGATATCAGTAAACAGCAAGAACTCAAACAAGCAACATGCATAAGGCAAGCAACATTCTTATTCTGGCTTTGGTAGCCATTGGTGTGTGCATTGAGGCAATGCCACAACGTTTTCAGACTCTGCCCTATTATCCAAAACCAACCTCTCCACCTCCTCCCATTCGTGTAAGACGTCAGGTGCTGGGCGGCTCGTTGGCTTCAAACCCGGCTGGTGGCTCGGATGCTCGCATTAATCTCAGCAAGGGTATTGGCAATCCCGATCACAATGTTATTGGTTCCGTTTTTGCTGCTGGCAATACGGCAAAAGGACCTGTTACCACTGGTGGAACCGTGGCATACAATAAGTAAGTTAGTTCGTTATTGTTATTAGCAACTGTTGAGCTAATTTAACAATTCTCCAGTCATGGACACGGCTTTGACTTGACCAAGACACATACGCCGGGCGTTCAGGATTCCTTCCAGCAGTCGGCGCATGCCAATCTCTTTAACAATGGCAAACACAATCTGGACGCCAAAGTCTTTGCCTCACAAAACAAACTGGCCAACGGTTTTGAGTTTCAGCGCAATGGAGCTGGCTTGGATTACTCGCATATCAATGGCCATGGCGCCAGTTTGACGCACAGCAACATTCCCGGTATTGGCAAACAATTGGGTTTGGATGGACGTGCCAATCTGTGGTCATCGCAGGATCGCAACACACGCCTCGATCTGACCGGCACAGCTTCCAAGTGGACCAGTGGACCATTTAATGGTCAGAGCAACTTTGGCGGTGGTCTGGGATTGACGCACATGTTTGGCTAAGATTTTTAGCAGCCACTTAAGATTATTATTTATTTTTAACTATTGAACTAAACAATTTGAGGAATAAATTATTCAAAAAATAAATTTCTTATCCCAAAATCGAAATAAAAATTTTTTTAAATTGAGCTTAAGTCAATATTTTTACACTCAGCCATAAACTGACACTTTTCGGGTTTTCCTTGGTTTGATTTATTATCAGTTAATTTGAATAATTTTGTTTTTATATCGCGCACGCATTTACTTTTGAATAATTATGCTTAGAAATATTATATTAGAGTTTACATATTATTTGTAACTGCTATTACCACCAATTATTGTTTATTGTTGTTGTTTTTTCAGTTGTTAATTGTTAACCGATTTGGTTTTGTAACAAATTTTCTGATGCATGTTTGTTTTTTTTTGTGTGAGAACTTGGTGAGGAAATTTTCTTTTTCGAAACGTAAGCAGTAAGAAGAAATAAAATTGTCATCTAAGATCCGCAGCTATTGAATTAAAGTTGAACAATTGGATGTGCATGTGTTTGTGAGTGTGTTATTGTTAATTATTTCGTGTGAGTACTTATGACAGCTTCTTGGCCTTCTGATAAAGCGTATCCACCACCTTGCCCATGCTCTGTATGGTCGCCAGGACACGCTCATATGTCTTATCCACAGCCGTTTCCTCGAAAACAATGAGCACACCCTCACCCTGATCCAAAATGCCACTAAACTTTTTATCCAATATCATTTGTGATAGCTTCTTCTCCACTTGTGGCATATGCAGTTGAATGCTCTCAGCCACATGTGAAACCTGCAAGAAATTAATACATATTTAGTAGAATGTATTGCCGTTGATCTAAAAGCTTTAGATGACAAACCTGTACACGCGAATATGGCTCGATGATGCGGCATAGATTTTGCTCCAACATGGTGTCGTAAAGCGTGCCCAAATGTGCTTGCACAATAACATCCTCGGCCAGTTCCTTGTGATAGTCTTTTAAAGCCTGTTGGAAGTCCGCCAGGGAGCGTTTGTGTGAGGCCTCCGCCACAGCTTTCATGGCATCAACATCACGGCCGGAATAAGTTATGGCCTGACAAAGAAAGATATGTTAATAACTTAATAAACACATGTCAATTATAATTCTTACCAGCTTGCCACTAACTATCTGGTTGACATCATCAGACTGGCCCAACATAATCTTGCACAGCAACATGTACTTCAGAGATGTCAGAGCTTTGACGCTGTCAACGCTATCGAAACCCTCAAATGCCTCATAGAAGTAGGAGAAGGCGGTTTTAAAGTCACGCTCATCGGCAGCATGCAGAATGCCAGACTGGAGATCGAGAGCCCCCTGCACTTTTGGGGGACAGTAAATGGCATTTGCTGTGGTGCGAGCTGAAGTTAAAGCGGCACGGGCCTTGGGTAAATTGCTAAGTGCATGATAGGTTTTGCTCTCCAACAGTTGCACCTCGACAAGCAAGTTTTTGTCATCAAGTTTTTTGAGTTCACGCAGCAGTTGAGAGCCCAGCGCAAGCGCCTCCGTATACAGTGCCGTGTCAAAATAAAGTGCAATCAGACGCGCCTCCAGAGATTGACGCAAGAAAGTGCGTTTTTCTTGCTTGGCCCACTCAATGCAGTCTTTACACAATTGAACCTGACCAAAACAACAGAAATTATGTTCGTAAATATTATTTGGCTTAAAACAAAGCAACAACATACCTCAATGCCTGTGCCAGCATCCATATCGAGGAACATGTCGACCAGCGAACGCACCAGCTTAGCTGCCTTAGCTTTGCTGATCAGACTTAAAAACGGCCGAGTCACCTTGATTAAATCGGCCAACTCTTTAGCCTTGCCCTCCTGTTTGTAGAGTTCTCCGAGCTGCATAATGCCCTGCTCCTTGATGCGTATAAGCTCCTCATCATTTTCAGCTACTTCCTGTTCGCGAACTATTTTATTTAGTAGCGATATGCCCTCCTCGCGATTAACGCTGGACAGCGCCTGAGCGCGTTCAAAAAGTGTTGCTCCGGCCATTTTGCTACTGCTGCGGCGACGTTCAAGAATTCAGATAAACTCGGTAACGCGTTTACAAACGCAAGAGTTGGCAAATTGTGTATAATATATGTGTATTTACTAGTGCACTATCCAGATGCAAGTTTATGTGTGTGTTTGCAGTTGCGCTAAAACGTATTTATTGCGTATTTGTATGTTTTTTCACTAGTTTTATTGTATGCTGATTTCTGGTTGTCGTTGTTATTAAGCGCCAGTCACGATTGGAGATGAGTAGACGACGATAGCCACGTGACGATGACAATCGACGTGTACTCAATGCAACTCGCCGCATTGCTATACGATACATCGTATTTGTATCGATGCTTATATTTACACGGAATATGTATCGATGCTTTGCCCAATAAAGAATCAAAATTGGGTAAATAAAGAAACTAAACAACTGAATTGCGTGGATAAAAAGTGAAAGGATCCGCTGGCTAGGTTTTGAATGAGCATTGGTTGATGTGAAGCCGTTTGCTATTTCTCTAAAAGCAAAACAATGGGCGAGGAAACAAGCAACGCGGGGCACAACAAGACGCGTGCAAAAACGACGCGACCCAAAGCTGTATACCAGTGGACAGTGAGTGATGTACAAAAATGGTATTGCCGTCATTGTGGCGAATACACCAAGTATGTGGATCTCTTTAAAGATGTAAGCAAAAACATAGACTTACCTATGAGGCTTTTCCTCCTCTTTGTTATATGGTCGAAGCACTTGTGCCATTTTATTTTTATTGTTACTGTTCTAAGCTTCTTGTTGGAACGAAGATCATCAACTAACTATTTAATTTTAAAATCTTACTAACACTGAGCCTACTGACTGAAGATTTCATATTTTTATAACAAATAGCACGACATAACGGGACGAGCACTGCTTCGTATCACAGATTCCTCACTTCAGCGCATGGGAGTCACAGACAATCGGGATCGGGAGGCTATTTGGCGTGAGATTGTCAAGCAGCGACTGAAAACGGACATTATGGAAATACGCGATATGGAACGCCTTAACATGCACTAGGAATAAAAAAAATCTATAGGTTTAATGGACGATATGCGGAAAGTTTGGAAAGATGACAAAGACAAATATGAATATTTATGTACATTTTCTTCATGTTGAAGAAAATCCCTCAAGTATCAATCATTTTAACAATATCTTGTTGACAAATGCTATATAATTGTTGCAAACATTGTTTTGTTAGGAATAAATAATTTAATTGTGAAAGTCATTCGAGTATTATTCTTAAGAGATCACTGTAAAAAAAATACTGTATTAATATCGAAGATTATTTTCCATGCACTAGCCATCCTGCTCCAACTTGGGCGTAACAAGCTGTACATCATTAATTTGAGTGCAAATCTCCACTGGCTTTGGTGCAATAGAGACACATCCAACACCGCCCGACGCAGACGTCGATGATGATGCGGGCGCTGCAATCACCTTTGGCATTGATGTGGCCAATGCTGTGCTGGGTGTTAGTATATGCGGCATGGTTACCGTACCATTGCCCATATTCGCCATGGGCAATGCAGTGGTAAAGAGTAATTTGGGTGGCTGCATTCGCTGTCCACCGCTGCCGCCTCCGGCAGTCGGTGCACCTGAGACAATAAACTGCGGCGATTGATGTGGAGCGACTTGTTGAACGGGACACGGAGCTGGCGTTGCCGCTGATGCTGGCTGCAGCAATGCCGGCAGCATTGTTAGCAAACGTTCACCCATTGACTTTTCCCAATCCAGACGCTCGCGTTCCAGTGACAAACGATTATGTTGAATCTCATTGCCCTCATTTTGGGCATTAAGCAACTGGCGTAGCAAAATGCGCATGGCTAAAAGAGGGCAAAGGCATATAGTTTGGAATAGTTAAATAGTTCACAAAGAGTATTCGAGTAGCAAACAAATACCCTGTAAAATCATCAAACTGCTCTCACTTGACTCACTTGTCATGTGCCGCTTGGACTGCTGTTCTTCTCTGGCTTTTTCTTGTGCGCGGCGTTTCTCCTCCTTTTTATCCTGCTGTTGATTTTGTTGAAGCTGTTGCTGCTGTTGTTGATGCTGTTGCTGTTGCTGATGTTTTTGTTGTTGCTGTTGTTGATTGTATTCTGCTTGCTGAAGCAGCTTCTGTTTTTGCTGCTGCTGCTGCTGTGGCAAGGATGCACTGGCCACCAAAGTGGAACTCGGTTTGCCAACAGCTGCAACTGCTTTGGCAGCGCCAGTCTGATCTGCATTGACTAGAACAAACTTGACGCCACCGGGTCCTGTCACCAGACCCGTACTATTTGTCGCCTGGACAGGAGTAGCACCACCACCGCTGATCATTAAACGTGCACCCTGATTGATGGCACTCTGGAGCAGTTGCAATTGAGTGCCAGCTGCCTTGTTGCTGGCTGTTGCTGTGCTATTGTTGCTGCCGGACTGCTGCTTGGGCTGCATGAGGAAGTTCGTGGGCACCAGTGAGATTTTGCCGGATGCAAGCTTAGCATTGGATGTGCTGCATGTGGATGTGCTAGTACCACCAAGCTGAGCATTACTGTTGCTGATGCTATTCGCCGGTATAATAACATTGGCGCCACTATATTGCAACAGATTCGTTGTCTTGGGCAACTGCAGCATATCCTGCAATGTGGGCATTGTTGGACAAGTGGAGGCCACTGCAGAAGTGTTATCGCCAGCAAACTCAACGGCATCCACATCGATGGGTTCCTCTTTGGGCAGCGGCAGCAGCTGACAATCATCGTCATCTTCCAGATCTGGTGGAAGCAAAGCTGCTGCCGTGCTAGACTCTGGCGCCGCTGAAACCTCTGGCTGAATGCTTGTGGGCTCCATTTTGATGCGTGTCTCATCAATGTCCACATCTGGCTCGGACGAGAGCTTGCGACGCTTGTTCGACAAAGTTTCGACTTCCTCTCGCTCGTCCAAGTCCATTTGGAGTTCGGCTTCTTCATCTGGTTTGGATTTGCCATTGCCGTTGACAGCGGGCACCAGCGAGGAGAGCATCATATCATCCTCCTCGGTCTCGCTGTCCGTTAGCTCCTCATTATTGTCCGTCTTGTTCTCCTTGCGCTGCTTGCGACGCTCTGCATGCTCCTCCAATGCCTGCTCCAATTGATATTTGAGCGATGGTGCCGGCACCTCATTCGGACGCACACTAAAGATCGGTCGCGTCATTATGGCATCCATTTCGGCAAAATGTTTCCAGCTAGGCTCTGATTCTCCACCTAATCCGCTCTCCTTGTCCTTCTTGAGACGATTGTAGAAACACTTTAAGTTCTTAATACGCGTTGTGATCTCCTCCGGCGACCGATGATAGCCATATTCCTGCATCTTGGCCGCCAACTGACATATCACCGCATGCTTCTTATGTGTCGTTATCAAGGTTCGCTGTAGCTTTGGATCACCCCACAGTTGGATGAGCAACTTCGTCTCGTCTGTATCAAAGTTGGGATTACGTCCAACAAAATTGTGCTTTTTACTCAGACCGCCTTGATTTGGATTTGTATTGTTATTGCTGTTGTTGCTGCTGCTGCTGCCGGCGGCTGCGTTGCTATTGCCAATGGCGGCTGCGCTGCTGCTAACGACAGCGCTGCTAGCTGTGCTGCCATTATTGGTATTGCTATTGTGGTTGTTGTTGTTGTTGCTGCTGCTGCCGCTGCTGCTGCTGCTGTTGACTGCAAGTCGCGGATTGCTTACGGCTGCAAAGGAGCCCGTGGTGGGTGGTGCTGTTGCTGTTGCCGCCGCTGCCTCGGCAGACCGTCGTTTCTTAATCCTTGCGCTTGACTTAACGCTCATTGTCTGTAAATTGATAAAAATAAGAAACAATAGTTTAAAAGAAAACGCTCAAAATAAAAAAAAACACTTTGCAGTACTTACTAAAATTCACTTGCAAAAATCAATAAGCGAGTAGGCAGCCTTTATTTTTCGTGGGGAGGCAATCAAACCATTCGAGGTGCCACGAAATTGCAATCCTGTTTCGAGTAACAACAACAACAACGATGATGGTGAACTTAACGCTACGTGTGTCGAACGGCAAGTGAAACGAATGAAAGTATAAAAAGTCGACTAACGGCGCAACTCAGGCGGCAACAACAACCCCTAAAGAAAGGTAAGCGTGCCGCGGCCCAACACCCCCCAAAAAAACAAAACAAGAAAAAAAGCGAGCTGCAGAGCTAAGCCAAGTGCACCACCAACAAATGCAGGATAAGCAACAACAAAACCGCCCAACTACGCAGAACATGCGCAATGGCAAATTTGACGAGCACTCTCTCTCTCTCTCTGTCTTTCTCTCTCATTGTCTGGCTATCGCTTGTTTGCGTCCCACACCAACACCTACGCGACTGCAAGTGCAAGAGACGATGAGGACGAAGTTTGTCTTGCGCAGTATAGCGGCTTAGGTGTATTGATTTGTAGCCAAAATCATTAAATATGATTTTCATTCAAAAACACCAATTAATTTTTAACATGAATAAAGAATAACCAGTCAATTACAAGTTGAACAAAAAATATAATAGTTGTAAATACCCAGTATTTTAAATTCCCTGCTTGTTTTTGTTGGTAAGGACATTGACACGAGATCTGCGCATAACGCTTTACAGGCCATGCGCACTGTGCGCCAATGTCCTTTGGGCAAGTGAGCGAAAGAGAGACAGAAAGTGAGAGTGGTATGGCCAGCGCAAGTGTGTGAGTGTAATAGTTGGGCCTGAGTGTGCGCATAACGGTGTTTTCAGGGTGGAGGCAACGAATCAACAGACTTTATACTAATCAACTATATCTATATTTATACCAGTGTCATAATACAAACAATAAAAATTGCTCATGTATAATGTAACTGCTATAGTGTTAATATATTTTTAAATTGACTTACCTAAATTTTAATGCCACAAAACTTAAAGCGCCAACTGTGCGGCCCGCGCACTTCCATTAACTTAACCGATGAATGAGCGGCATTGCCCTCTTTGCAGTAGGGCTGCCATGCGCCAGACTGATGCATACGTCTCGCTGTGACTAGCAAAATACTCTGCTTCATGTCGTTTGCTGTCAGCTGTTATCGTTTGCTTTTGTTGCCGAGCACAAGTTGAATTCTGCAACAAAATAAAATGGTTTTAACAAAGGAAGAGGAGGCGCTCATATGCCGCAAGCATGAGCTTACACTTAAACTGCGCAACGAATATCTAAAGCAAAGCTCGAATCCTTTTCGCCATGCCACCGGCGAGGGCGGCACTGTGGTATGTATTTAAATTATTGATTATGTCATCACTAGCCATTTTATTAACATTATATATTCTCTAAACTTTTAAGTTCGATGCTGGTCTAGCACGCTTCCAAGCCATGCGCGTATCCAACTATGAACATTTCCGGCCCACTGGACACTCCTTCCGCGTTGGTATGCTCGCTGTCGTACTGCCAATTGCCATTTACGCTTGGGCACTGAAGAGCGAACGCGATGGACGCGAACAAAAATACCGTACAGGTCAGGTTGCCTACAAGGATCGCCAGTTCAAGTTCATTTAAACGAATCATTCTTTTGCGAAATTTATATGTTACATAGTGGAATTAAAGGAAATATGTTAACGTACATTTTGAATTTGTTTTTATAGCTATAATAATTTGTAACACTATTTTTATTTGTCCTCCATTTGTTTATCTCGCGCAATAACAAAGTCTTCAAACTTTACCATATATGTGGTACCCTTATGCCAGTGCGCCGTCACCTTACACGGCTGAAAAGTACGTTAACGTATAACAAGCAATTTACTTATAATTTGGCAAGGATAAAACTTACAAATCCACAATGCGTTAATACTGCTTCAACGATGCCAGCGGTGAAGTTGGCACAGTTTAAGGAACTCTTGTCCTTGGGCACGCTAATGAATGTATTAACTAGTGGTTCCTTTTCAATGATATAGTACGTGCGCTCATCATCATTGGCATGCTCCAATTTCTCAGCCTCCTTGCCAAACAGATTCTTCCAAACTGTTGTCTTTACAAAGAGCAGCATTTGTGTTAGTTTCGTTTCGCGTTTGGAGCTGCGTTCACGCACAAAATACAAATCGATAATGCGTGTGCCCACATCCTGTCCAAGATCGTGTAATCTAAACAAAGGACAGTTCATAATTTTATTTCAAGCACAAAAACTAGCACATACCTTGTTTGCAGTTCGGGAACGGTGAACACCCGACTCTGTGAGTATTGAACAATTTCGCTAAACAGCAGCGCCACAATACTCTGTGAGACCTCGGATTTTCCTTTCGAGAGCGGCCTATCAAGTATATTGCTGCGTGGGCGCATTGATGAAATTTTTAACGCCTCAAGTTTTTCCATTTTTTATTTCTTTTTTGTCAACAAATATAAATAAGCAAAGACTCGACAACAAAGTGCTAACAAAACAGCTGTGATAGTTGCCAGATAGCCACAGAAAAAACGCGATAATGTGAATGGCAAAGCTAAAGTTCAATTGGACTATGAGCCTTTCTTCATGCAGTCACACCTTTTTGGGTTATTTAAATTTAACAACGGCACTTTGGTCCAATAATCCCGCGGCTTTTGCTGCAGCGTTGCTAAATAAGACTCAAATTGCTTAAATGTTATATCGCGTGTATGTGGACAAGCAATATGATGAGAATATGGACACGCTGCATCCTGTAACCATCGGCGCTGCTGTAAGTTGCCGAAATCTAATAAGTTTACCTCCATTTTGTGCTCATACATTTGAAAAGTCAGTTGGGGAATTGTCTCATTTATAATAGCATCCACATCAGGCAATTGCAAAATATCTTTGATTATCTTATGACTTTCGACGCGTCGCACCCACAACAAATACCAAAGAGGCATTGCATCAAACCGAATGCAACATATTAAACGGGACACATTTTTTTGCCGCTTCGGCCAATCGTGTCCCAACCAACGCACTGCTATAAAAAGTATCTGCAAGGGAAATTTTTGTTAAAAGGTAGGAAATTTTCTTATTATTTCCTTTAAGCGGCAAACCTCAATTTCCGTATTCACACATATTTCATTTGAGTTGAGCAAATAGATAAGATGCTTGAGCGGCACATCCAAAAACTCTCGAGATGCAACAAATGTGAGCAGGAATTTCTGTATACGAGTCAGCATTACATTGCGCACAATATCCAATGCTGGATTAGGGTTAGATTCCACATATAAAACACATGCACTATCCTCGTTGAAGCAATTGATATCCTCAAATTGCTGCCAGCAATGCAACAACAGCGCTTCAATTCTTAAATATGTTGCTGCACCAAATACGGCAACAATATGCTTACGCTCCACTTCTGGTTCATCGCTGAGCATCCATTTGTAGATGTGCCTAAAAGCCATTTGAGATACCTTTTGCTCCGGCAGCGAAACAACCAATGGGACTTCCTGTAACTCCATAAAATACTTGGAATAGGCCTGCAACACAATTAAATGACATTTAAAGTACACCTCACTGATTTCGATCTGCACGTTTGTCTTTAAATGATTGTCAACCATATAACGTAAAATCACTTTAAGGGATATCTTTGCGGGCTGTTCGATGCTCAGCCAGTCGCGAACATCTTCAAAATTGTATTCCAACTCGAACAGTGATCGATTTCTAGGCAAATGTGCAGGCTCACGCTGAAACATGTCATCAAGCGATGAAGCTTCTGTCTTTGCGGCTGATTCGGATGACTCACAAAAGTCATGTTTTGAGGATTCTTTGCTAATCTCACCCAAGGCTTGATTTTGCCGCAATATCTCATCCATTGTTAAACTTGTTTAAGTAGTAAAAGTATCTGTGACATTTTGAATACAATATCTTGGTTACTATAAGTTTATAAGGAATCAATTTTTTCAAACTTTTACAAATAAAAATGAGTGTAGGAAAAAAAGTACTCTGCATCGGCCGGGAATCGAACCCGGGCCGCCCGCGTGGCAGGCGAGCATTCTACCACTGAACCACCGATGCTTGTGTCTGAAAGCTGCTCAGAAAGCTATTTGAATAAAGAGCTGTGCTTAATATTTAAGGTGACCATATCACACGCAAGGCACTTGACTTTAGTTTTTGCACAATGAAAACGAATTGATTTTGGCTTTTGTTTATTAAATTGTGTTTTATTTGTTTGTATTTTTTTCACATTTTCAAATACATTTATATGAATAAATATATCATTTACTTTTTGTTTACCTTTTTTAATGCCATCTTTTATATGCGGCTACTTATGCATAAGTTATGTGATTTTTATTTTATGGTTTTTTGTTTTGTTTTTTTTTTCATGTTCATCGCATTTCTATATAAACAAAAAGTTGATTCAACAAACTGCTGCCATTGACTATTGTATTTGTAGAATATTTTGTTTGTTTATGTGAAGAAAGAGTTGTTAATTAATAATGTAGCGAAATTGTTGCTATTGTTTCTGATTTCATTAATTTATTTGTTACAAATTTGCTTTTGAAAGGAATTATTATTATTTTAATGTATGTATGCACAGTTAAAATTTTAAATACATTTAATATATGTAATACATACATATATATGTATATATATAGTTAAATGTTGGCATGCTTTTGGATCATTTTATATGTTAAAATTATTGTAGCTTTAACTAAAATAATAAAAAGTAAATTTTTTTTTTAAATAATATATGTATGTATATTTAACATTTTGTACTTTTTGTTGAGTGTTTGTTCTTTGTTCAAAGTTTTTGTATGTTTGTGGTAGGTTTTCTTGATCTAAACAACGTTTTTCGTTCATTTAAAGTTTGCAATTTTTTATACACTGCATTTGCATATTTGTTTTACTAACAATTGCCCGTTTTCTTAAAGGTTTCGATTTTGTTTTTTTTGTTTTTGTTTTAAATACATTTAATATTTTGTTGCTTTTTTTTCATGTGTTTTTTGCACAACCTTTGCTTATTTTTTGAATAAATATGCTTTTTATAGTAAGAAATAAATGAATGCTTAATGCTTTCTTTTATTTTTTATATATATATATATATTATTTTTAATACACAAAAATTACTTAGGTTTCTCTTTTGCACATAAGTTTTTTATTAATGCATTTTTTAATTTTTTAATACGTTTTATACACATTTATATATATATATATAGTATAGCTGCATATATGGGATTTGTATTTTTCATTATATTATTAATTTTTTATTGAAAACACTTAAGTATTTTATTGAAGCCCGTTTGTCAAATAAGTTCATTTACATTGGCTGTTCAAAAACCAATAAAAAATCGCTCATTTGTTTTGGCAAAAATTACAAATTGTTTTTATTTTAAAAGAAATGGATGTAGGGGGGGTTAAGCGGCGGGGACGCGCAATTGCAACGGTTATGTTTAATATTTGCATTTATTATTATTATTCTTTTGGTATTTGTCTATTTTGTTTTTGCAAACATAAAAATTTGAAACTAAAAAGGTTTTGCGTTTTGTTATTTTTTTTCAAAAGAAATATTTTGAATCTTAATGAGCCCTAAAAAGAGTCAAAAACATCCTTTTTTAAAGGAACTAAATATTTGAAGATTTTTTTTTTTATAAATCATATATTTGGTTTAAACAATGAACTCTGTTGGGCAAATGAAACGCTTTTGTTGCAAATTGACGTTGACCGCTTTAAAAGGTTCTGTTTGTTTTTTGTTTTTTTTTGCTTAATTTTAAAAACAATTTGTAGTTCTTTTGTGGGACGATTTTTTGTATATTTTGTTTTTGTTTTTTATTGTATGTATTAACAATGTTCTTTGCGCTTTGAGTTGCCTTTGTTGCGTATGTTTGTTGAGTTAATGCAAAATTTGCGCGCGCTACTTTCTTCTTATTCTTGGAGAAAGTGGGAAAAACACATTGTTTTTAAAACTATAAACAAATTGGAATTACGCACAGAAATTTACATATATATATATAGATTTATATGAATAAACTTTCGTGCCTTGCCTTGGCTTTAATACTGTTCTCCAATTTTGAATTGTAAACAAAATGTAAGTAGCAAAAACTTAAAAGACTAAAAGTAAAAAGTATTACTCTTTAAGTATTATACATATGTGGTACGCGTATTTTAATCATATTAATATATATATATATAAAAACGTTAAAAATAAAATGTTAAATAAAAAATGTAGCTCAGTGTTTTACAAAAGTATAGTTAAATATAATAATAAAAGTATGTTCAAGTGCATTTTATCTGCTCTACTGATGTATATACAATAAATAATGGCAAAGTAAAATGGAGTTAAAAAAATGTGAACAAAACTATAACTGGCAACGGAAAACAAAATGAAAACACAAAGTTTTGGGACAACAGTAACGGCAAAAACGTTGTTCTTATTGTTGATGTTGTTGTCGTCATCGTGGAAGTTCTCTTAGAACATAAGCCGTCCATAGTCATTTTGGGCGGCCTTGCTGCTGCGCGGCTGCATTAGATACAGCGGCTGTGGCGGCTCCTGTTGTGGCGCGCCGATACTGTGTGATAGTTCCCAATTGTAGAAATGCCTTTGGGGCTGCGGCTGTGATTGCGACTGGCGCTGTTTCAAACGCAGCAGCTGTCTCTTATAATTGTTCTGGCTGTGCTCATCGGATTGTTGTTGGTGGTGCGAATGGTGGTGGTCAATTCTGGGCCTGGTGCTGGGGTCGTCATCGTACTGTCCTTGCAATCTAGCCTCCAAATGTCAGACATGCGGTTTATGCCGTCCACCGCAAATGCCGCAATGTACACCAATCCAGTGGCATGCACGCATCGGCGGATAACACCACAGGCAGGGCACGAACAGGGACAGCAGCGCCAGGCCCAACCAGCGCTTGGTGCAGCCCGCCTCACCCACACTGCAATCGCAGGGATGCTGTGCCGTTTCACCCTCTGCATCGCTCATACAGTGATAGATCATGCAACGGGCACAGCCTAAGCCCGATATACACTCGTAGCCGCTACGAAATGGATCTGGTGCATATTCGCAGGCGCCACGTCGATTAAAATCCTCACTATATAGCTCATGGCAATAGCGACAACGCAAACGCGTCTCCTTCTTGAGTATATCGGATACATTTGGCTTATTTAATGGCTTGTTCGCTGATGCTCCACCCGATGACTGTGCGGCAGCCATCTGTTGGGCCGCTTCCAAAGCATTACGCTTTTTGAGCGCACTTATGGACTCACGTCGGGCATTTAACACTTGTGCACCGACTGGTTGCTCAACAACCGGATAGTTATAGTCATGGTGTACGGCTGTTAGTGTCACATACGAATAGTTCTCGCTGGGCGCTATTTGTCCTGATGTGGGTGGCGCTGGGGAGCCACCACCATCCGTTGAGCCACCCGCTGCTGTCGCTGATGATGTTTTGTCCGTCGATATGTAGTGTATGGTCGCCGCTGGTAGTTTTTCTGAATCGGAATTGTTGCTGTAGCTATCTTTGTGGCGATCGCTGACGCTTTCTGCAAGTGCATTATAATTAGTTTTCATATTCAAATTACGATTATTGCATAACATACTGTGACTTTTTTCGCTGCCTTCGGGGCTTGAATGTATCTTTTGTAAACTTTCGCTTTCCACAGGTAAGTCCAGGGTCTGCAAGAGATTTTGATAACTTAATATATCGTCGTTATAAAAAAAATGTCACAAACTTACCATGAATACATCATCTTCACCAACCGAATCATATTTGGTTAATGGTGGGCATATTATAGTGGGATTTGATTTGGCCAGTCCTATATAAATAATATATATATGATAGTAAGTTTACATTTTACATTTAACAAATTCTAGTTTAAAACAAGGCACACAGCAAATAAAATATATATTTATATATATAAAGCATATAAAAAGCATGGTAAATTTAGTTGAGAAAGAATAGCGTTAAGTATTTTTTTTTTTAATTTTTAAAAGAGTGTTTTTTTTAACTCTAGTTAAACAAATAAAAACTTTATACAGCTAGTTACAAAACAAACCTAGTTTAAACACTTACCAATTTGGTTTGAAATTATATTATGTTCAATTTTTGGTTTTTAAATTTTGTGTTTGTTTTTTTTTTTTTTTTTTTGGGGTGGTAATATTTTAAACAAATTGCACAATTCCAATAAAATGTTTTTATAATTTTGTTTCGTAGCAAGATTTTGTTTAAAAATAAAAGAGCATAAAATATTAGTTTTGCATTAGTTAATGAAGGCAAAAAGGCTAAATGTAACAAATAGTTTTAGGGGTGAACTACCTAAAGACTATTATAGTAATCAGTAGTATAAACAAGGCGTGGATAGATTAGATAAATAGAGAAAGAGAGAGAGAGAGAGAGCGAGAGAAGCGACATGCACAGCTAAATTGGAGAAATTGGTTGCAGGAAATCATAAGATGTTGCCAGCTGTGGCATGTTGCATACCATCAATAAGTTCATTATAGGCGCGCAGGACACCTTTGTCAAAGGCGCGCGCATCGGCTGCCGTTTGAAATGTTAATCCGTTGCGTTGCTTTCCGGCGCGCCAATGATGAAATGTTGGCATTACTTTGTAATACTTTAAATCACGATTGATGATACAGCTCAAGATCACCTAAAAAATAAGATAATATCAATTGTTTAATTTGTTTTTCAAAAATATATGTATATATATTATTGCAAAGTTGAAGCTTACACTTTGATCGGAGATTCTTTGCCCATAGATGATGTAGTCATGACCCGATGCCAATGGGGATAATCTGGCACGTTTACGTATTGAAACATTTGCCAGACCACCCCCGGCCAGCGGTAGCCAGCCTTCGGTGCTCTCGTCTCTGGTCATTACCTGTGCGCGTACTGTAACTAAGAAGTCGCTAAAATAACAAAAAATAATAAAAATATATGAATAACATTGTATTATTTATCGTTATAGTTATCGATTATCATCGGTTTGGCAACCTGCTATACTGCCGCTTTGAGCTTAATTTACGATATGAAACTGCGGCCATTGCTACTGCTGCTGTGCTCAGTGACTGTAGTTGGCTATGGCATTCAAACATGTTCATATATGTCCTTCGCGCGATAACTTAAAAGTGTCGCTAATTTGGCTAATTCAATTTTCGGTTAAGATGAGAAGCCCTATTTAGGTAAACACCTGCACTCACTTATATACATATGTATGACGAAAATCCCAAAAAAAAAATAAAATACAATAAAAATAAAACTAAAAATAACTATAAGTCCTTCGCTTTAAAAATACTCATGGACAAACACAAACACAAAAGCGCTTACTCATTGATGTGTTGTGTTTGCAAGCATGTATATATGTACATTTATGTGTGTGTGTTTTCATTAAGGGTTGCAAAAATATGTGAATCAAGTAAGTGTGCGACGTTCACAATTTTTGGTTTCATTCTTGAAACAGAACACACAGAGGATAAGCGAACAAAGCTGGTGACGACCTGCGCAGAAGTTTGAAATGGAGTTTTAAGCGTGTTGTTGTTTACTCAATGAAAAATGCTTTTCTGTGTGGCAGTAAAAGCAACTCTAATTGCTAATGCTTTGCGCTGTATACACACATTTGTCCTAGATATTTTTGGGACACAACAATTTTACAGAATGGAATGCATGGGTTTGCGTTGAGGGGAAGGGGAAACCTTGCGAATGTAGACGAACCACGACGTCATAGCTATGTCAAGGACTAGGCAAGCGGGCTTGCAAATACGGCAAGGCTCAACCATTTGCAATGCAGACGACACACGACGTTATGTACGCATGTAAATATCAAAATATATATGTATGTAGGTATGTGAATAGTTCATTCTCAAGGTGGGATGCAAACACGTCACCAGAATGTCTGGCCAAGGATATTTTATGGCATGAATGAATTGAACTTTGCGTTTATGCAGTGGCCAAGAGCCAGGGTTGTCTCAAATGCAATCTTTAAATATGAAGAAAAGCTCACTGTCCTAGTGGCAACTTTCAATGAATTGTTGTGCTAGAGTTGCCACCATGTGTATTCACACACACATACACACATATATACATGCACAGTCAGCATTAACTCCAGAAAAGAGACAGACAGACAAAGCCTGCCTCAAGCAAAAACTAAAAGTCCCAAGTCAAAAGCAAATTCCTTAATTGACAAAACTCCCAAAAGAGCGCATGCGTGGGAAATAAATACAGAGAGCGAAAATGAGAGACAAGAGAAATTGAATCGGACTCCATTTCATGTATGTGTGCAAGAGTTGTGTGCACATGCCAGCAACGGAAGCTGCTGCTAGCTAGCTTTCAAGTGGTTAAAGCATTTGTCTATGATCTGCAGATGTAGAGATATATGCATGTATGTACTTGTGTACGTTAGTTAACTGCAAGTAGTAAATGCTTAATTTTGCTTATGGGCCATACATACACATATGTACACACAACTACAATACTATTTTGCTATCTTATTCTGCATATCACAGTGTTGCCAGCCGTCAGCCAGACACCCACGCATTTACATGTGTATGCATGTCTGTATGTATTTTTGCACTCACGCACAATGTTGGCGACTGCAACTAAAAATATGAATGAACAGCGACAAATGAAGTGGTGTGTGCATTTCATATGGATTTTTAGATGGAATTGCGTTAATAAAAGTCCCACCCACGTGTTTGTGTTGGATTGTATAAAATCAAATTGTATCCGTTTTTGCTTCGCAAATATTTTGTAACATTCATTAAAAATAGATGAAAACTAGAAGCAAAGACATGAATGAAATTACAAACACCTTGGCGATGTTTTAGTGTGTTAGTGGGTGAGTGTATTGTTTTTGTTGTTGCCGTTGCGTAGTCGTTGGGCATACGCAAATAGTATAGCTAGCTAAAGTGCTTTGACCACTGTCTTTGAATGTGTTGTAAATGCTTCAATATGCGGCAGATAAACAACCCAAAGCAACACGCTAGGGGGCGAGTGACATAATTTTCAATGGGTCTATACGCTTTAAACCAGACAAAAACAACAAAAACAATTAGAAAAAACAAGATAGTTGCTGGCATTCCATTTCATTCATTAAAAGTGGCGACAGACAGACTATGTGGAGACAACACGGCGCTGCCAATACATACACACAAATGCACATTGTGCTGCCATACATGTATACGCGTGGATATTGGATTGGCCAGACAAATGAGTCACATTTCATTCATGCCCAATACATTCTAGTTGTGCTCAATTAGCGCCCGTCTTTCCATTCAATAAAAATATTTTTATTTTTTTTTTCTTCAATTAAATAGCATTTTTCGCTTGTTAAATTGGCATTATTTTTTTATATGTTAAATTGGGAGCGGTAGCAATTAAGGCACGTTCATATAAATAATAAAAATTCGCATTGATCTGGCAACGCTGCAAGCACGACTTAAACCTATGTTGTACAAAATCAACATAAACATCTTCACTTACCTTTCATGTCCTTCTGTCATGATTCGTTATCAGAAAGATTCTAATATAGCAGCGTATAGTGTCGTCGTTGTTCTTGTTGGTGGCAAAATACACCATGATTAAAGCATAAAGACATTCAGAGCCTGCTGCTGCACAAACTTCTAACAAAAAATATATGAAGAGCACAACAACAACGGAAAATGTAACTTAACAGTTACAGTTACAATGGGCTTGAAGCTTAAAAATTGTAAAGTTGGCTGCTGATTTTTCAAGTACACTCGGAGTATTGTTTTTTTTTGTTGGATGTATAGATAACTTGTTGTTGTTGGTGTTGCCAGTGATGCGCTCTGTTGCGTTGTTGTCTTTTTTCGTTTCGTTACGTTTCTTTTGCTTTCTTTTTGGCACAATATGAAAGACTATACTGCTTTGCAACGGTTTTTAATTTACGCACAATTTTATCTGCGAGTGGACAATAAAAACGGTTATATATTTCACGAGCTAACTACAAATGATTTGATTTTTTATTTAGTTGAGTAAATAATTTTTGCAATTCGAACAAAGCAGCAGACGGCGACGAACGGGCGACTTTTACTTTTTCAATACACTCGCAACACGACACACTCTCGCACACACACTATGTGGGCGTGTAGACAAACACTGTGGAAAAACTTCATGGAGCAAATATATGTCCGAACTTTTCCAAGCAAAGATGTAACAGGCATCTCACAATGAGAATGATAGAGCGAGAAAGAGAGCGCGCGCAAGGCTGAGCCTTTTTTGAAATTGAGAGAGCACCAGCCCAGCTAAATAACAACAACAATACAATGCTGTATACAACATTTTACTGCACATTAAACATTTTTTCACATATATTTTAGTATAATAATCAACTAAAAAAGAAAACACTTGAATTTAAGTTTCGTTATTATTTGTTTTTTTTTTTACTTTTACAAAACAAAAAAAGCAAACAGTAAATTTATGCCAAACCACTTTGCACTGCGAACGGAATATTCATTCATGTATTTCACCAAGGATACAGGCGTTTAATATTGATATAAAGCTCTTGCTCGCTCTCTTTCTCTGATTCTCTCACGTGCGCGCGGCGAGAGCGTCTCGCAACCAACGCACTTCGCTTGCGCATATAAAAAAAAAAAGTAGCGCACAAACACACACACACAAAGAAAGTGAGGTAGAACATTTTTTAGGCGATTTCTCCATGCATACACATGGTATATATGTAAGTATATACACAAACGTTTATATGTATGTATACATATATTTTTATATATATGTTCAATATACGTATGTATATGTGTAAAATATATTGCCTCTTCTGCAGCTTTTAACATGCATGTAAATTAACATTTACAACAAATTTATTTATGTTATCTTTGCCTTTGTTGATTGTTTACACGGCTGTGGTTTTATACTTTTTCATCCTTTATTTGCACTTCACATTTAGGATTTTTTAACTTGGCGCAGACATAACGACCATCAAGGAAGGGGCAGGTGCGGATGCTAGCGAAGTAAAGAGGAAGATAAGGTGTATCGGAATTTGTCTCTATTGGATAACAGCTTTTCGCATTTTATGCCGTTTAGCACGTTTTTGCAGTTGCACACACATAATATTTCTCCTATGTTTTGGCTATTTCATTTTATTTGCACTTTTCACAATTTGTCTCATCGAAGACATTGGCATTTTTGTTCACAGGTGACAACTGCGAATGTTTTTAACATTTTCAATTCGTCCTTTTAGTTTAAAGAAGTTTCATTTTTATTTTTCAACATTTTCACCTAAGCTTTGCTTTTATTTTTTATTTCTATATTTTTTCTTGGCATTATATTTTACTTTTATACAGATTTTACACCAACTTCTTCTTCTTCACGAAAAAAGAATGATATTCATAACAGAGATGTTATTTAACATTGTAGTAAAAGAACATTTTCTTTTAAGAACTGCTATTAATAGCAGTTTCTGTATACAACTATCTTTAAACAAAACACCACATTGAAAGGTGTAGATTTTGTTTATTTCTCAAACCAAAAAATTTATATTTTAACTAGTTTATGTCATAAAAGTCGCGTTCATTAACATATTTGGACTGAGCCAATTAAACTTTAGCATATAAAAAGTTGAACCAACATATTTTTATACATTTGTAATTTTTGTAATAAATTTACTAATTTTTTTCTCTAAAAATTAAATTTATGTGCATGTTTTTTAAAACTTTTTTAGCAGTAAATTCTTGTCGTTTTCACATTTAAAATATTTTCATATTTGTAAAATACAACTCTGTACGCTGAGATACTTGTAACAAGTAACAGTTAAATTATTTGATCGCTCATCTCTAGCACTAACATTTCCTTTTATATGTACGTTTGTGTGTTTGATGACTGCGGGAAATTGGCTGCCGTGTATAATTCGCAAATAAATCGCTGAAAATGGCTAAAAAGAAAAGTGATGAACATTCGGGAGGCGATGCAAACGATAGCGATTACAATGAGGAACCAAATTTCGATGATCCGCCGAATTTTGTTGACAATATCAGCGATGAAGGCAAGTTATGTTCCGTTTGCCAGCGCAGCACACGCGCCGACAAATGCAAAAAACAAACCTAACCTCAATGTTAGTGATTTTTTGTATTGCACTCAATAAAATGTTTAAAATATTGCAGATTTGCTTGGTGATATGCTGGCGCAACGCCCGTCGGAAGCCGATGGTGTTGAAAGTGTCGTCGTAATTGACAACATGCCAAAAGTAGAGCCGAGTCGTCTTGATAAACTCAAATCAGTTATCAACAAGCTTTTCTCCCACTGCGGCGAGATTGTCAACGTTGTTTATCCCGTTGACGAGGAGGGAAATACGAAGGGTTATGCGTTTATGGAGTACAAGACCGCCAGTCAGGCTGAGGATGCTGTAAAAAAACTAAATAATCATCGACTAGACAAGAACTATACATTTGCGGTCAACTTGTTTACGGACTTTCAAAAGTAAGTTTGCCTTTTTCTTGCTCATATGCGAATGCAATATGTTAAAAATTTGTTTACATTTTTGATAACAGATATGAAAATATACCGGAAAAATGGGAGCCCCCAACTGTTCAGCCATTTAAGGTCCAAAGCGACCTGTACAATTTCATCAATGATCCTGATGCATACGATCAATACTGTGTGGCTGCTGAAACTGCACCCAATTGCGTGCAGGTTGGCTTCTGGCAGAACACGCTGCCTGAACCCAATGAACTTGAAACACGTGAACGTTTTACCGATACGTTTGTAAAGTGGTCACCATTAGGCACATATGTGGTTACGTTCCACAAGCCAGGCGTCGCCATTTGGGGTGGAAGCAGCTTCCAGAAGATTCAAAAGTTTCCGCATCCTGGCACTCAATTCGTTGAGTTTTCGCCCTGCGAGAATTATTTGGTTACGTATGGACCAACGCCCACAGGCCAAAAGATTATCATTTGGGACATACGCACCGGCTCTGAGAAGCGCTCCTTTATCGGTGATGGAATGTCAGCGTTGTCCATGTTCCGCTGGTCGCACGATGACAAATATGTTGCTCGCATGGGAGAAAACTCTATTCACATCTATGAGACACCATCGTTTTATTTGCTGGAACTGAAGTCAATCAAGATACCGGGCATACGCGGCTTCTCCTGGTCGCCCACAGATAACGTGATTGCCTATTGGGTTGAGGAGCAAAATCAGATACCCGCCCGAGTCACATTGATGGAGATACCCAAGAAGCGGGAGACACGCAACAAGAACCTTTTCCATGTGGCCGACTGCAAGCTCCATTGGCAAAAATCTGGCGATTACTTGTGCGTAAAGGTTGATCGCTACTCCAAACTGAAGAAGGACAAAAAAGAGCTGGACGTTAAGTTTCTGGGCATGTTCTACAACTTTGAGATATTCCACATGCGTGAAAAAGAAATTCCTGTCGATTCGGTAGAGATCCGTGAGCTTATCCTTGCCTTTGCCTGGGAACCGATCGGTAATAAGTTCTCGATTATACATGGCGAACCTAATTCGGCCAACGTCAGCTTCTATGAGGTCAACAAGGGCGTAAAGCCAAGTCTGGTCAAGCGATTAGAGAAAAAGTCCTGCACTCATTTGTTCTGGTCGCCGCGTGGCCAGTTTATAGTGATGGCCAATCTGACCATGGGCACCTTTGAGTTTGTCGACACAACCAATGATTACATCATTAGCGCTTCGCCGGATCATTTCCGCGCCTCCGAGGTTGAATGGGATCCAACTGGACGCTATGTCGTCACCGGCGTTTCATCTTGGAAGGTCAAAGAAGATACCGGTTTCAACATGTACACCCTGCAGGGACGCATTATTAAGCGCACAATTTTGAAGAACTTTGTACAGTTCTTGTGGCGTCCACGACCGCCTACGCTGCTAAGTGAAGAGAAGCAGAAGGAGATTAAGAAGAACCTTAAGAAGTACTATCCAACATTTGAGCAAAAGGATCGTCTACGTTTAACACGTGCCTCCAAGGAGTTGCTTGAGAAGCGCTCCCAGCTGCGTGAAACCTTCATGGAGTACCGCAACAAGCGCATTGCAGAGTGGAAGGATCAAAAGAGCCGCCGCCAAATGCTCAGAGGGCGTAAGTTTGCTATTACGCACATATTGATTGTGAGATAAAAATGATTTGTGTCCTTTTTTTTTCTTCATATAGATGTGGATACGGATAACTTGGAAACTGATGAGGTCGATGAGGAAGTTGTTGAATTTTTAGTCAAGGAAGAAGTAACTGTGCTGGAGTAGACGACCCCCAAGTACTCGACGCCAATACACAACCAACGGCCTCCCTTCATCCCTGTTCAAAGCTGGTGTCTTCAATTTGCGAAAAACGCGCCTACGTTCCGGCAGACTCCACTTTGTCGGATATTCTTTTTCTTTCAAAACACGTAGCGCGTCTTAAATATTATAACTAGCGTAAACAATTTACTAGCTTGCGTTGAATACATATTCACATTCATATATATAAAATTCGATATAAAATTTGATTCTTAAGAACAAAAGTAGCGTCACCTATAAAAGTCAAACCCACGAGCACTCAATATATATACATATATATATATATATTTAAAATCAATCATGTCAGATGTCACAGTAACCACTATTAAAAGTAAATTTGCATTGTATTTGTATGTCAACAGCAAAAAGAAAAGGAAAACAAAACGGCATTTATATATTTACCGGGATAGATAGTTAACAATTACTCATATTTTGACTCTAAATAGCAAACATCTAAAACTTTCCATACATACTGGCACCGGCCAAACAGTTTGATTGTTCAAAGCAATCATCTATGCTAGGCAGTTGTCCGCTGCAGTAGCGATTGAAGACTGACCAAGCAGTCCAGCCCTGCGCCCGTTGGATCTTTTGTGCACACCTCACCGCCATATCAATGTGGTCCGTACGTAATGCGTCACAGTTTACGTTGCAGCCGTTGCTCGAGTATTGTCCATTGGCTGGCTGGCACCAGTAACGATCGTTAATTTGGAAAATACCATGATCTGTGGAGCCATCATCATTGGGTGGCCCCTGCACCCATGTGCGATAGCTGCTCTCATGCTCTGCAATGCAAACCCAGCGGGCCAATTGATTCCGCGGCACACCCAATTTGCTTAATTCCAGTGCCAGGCTGCATCGATTAAAGGTTAATTGGCTTTCGGATGCGCCAGTCATCAGCAAAAGCAAGAGGGCCAGCAGAATAACAGATCGATTTAGAAATTGAGCTTTTTCACCCATGATGTACTAATTCGCTATGTACCTAACAAGCCATTTACATTTGATTTTATAGGCACTGTTATCAGTTAACAAAGAACAGGAAATGGCTGTATTTATTTATAGATTAAAGTTTAGTCTTTATGACTAAGGTGCAGTTTTCATATCTCTTAGTGCAGTTGTCTCGCTAAAACTTACTTGTTTAAATTTGGTTATATCGATAGCTGATATTATGATGGCTATCGGCTAACGATAAGTTTTTGGCTGCTATGGCAACGCCAAAGACCTTATTAAAAAACCAAACAAACGGTAATTTGTATCGTTAAGTGTGACAAGGGAACAATAAATTTTTTTTTTGTGTACTTAAAAATAGCGTAAATAAATATGCATCGAGTTAAAAAGCGTAACAAAAAAACGCGCAAAACGCAAACCACAAGTGCGTATCGAAAGACAGAAAAAGAAGTCGAACAATTACTGTTCCATTCCGGCAAAAACAGCGCTGAACAGCAAGAAGCAGAGCAGAAATTGGAAGCACGGAGTCTGGAATTTTTCCATGGCACCGATATTTCCAGTTCAAAGGATGATTACGAGCCAATTAAGAATGATCAAAATGCAACAGACTCTTCTCTCATACAAATCGAGCTATCCGATCCGTTGCTCGTATGGCCACTTTTGTACAGAATGCGCCATAACTATGATATGAGCATTCTGTGGACACCCGAGAGTTCTCGATTAAGTTTTCCATTGCAGCTAAGCGATTTTAAAACAGAACTTAGAAGCTTTCAAATACGCATGCTGAATCGTTTTCAGGAGGAAGCCAGATGCCGGCAACGAGGCAAACTAAATGCCACACTTATAGCACAACTTCTAGACACGGATACAATTGGTTTTATTCCCAATAGGCAATTATATCACAGCTGCAGTACACGAGAATTTAAAACCATTTTTCTTACACCAGTGCCGTTGACTAAGTCTCAAGGGCTGCCCGTGATGAGTCTTTGCCTGAAAGTGCACCTGAAACAGTTGCGTTTCAGTGCTCATCCATTGCTGCTGGAGGAGCATCGTCTGGCCCACCAGCTGGATGATCTATACGATTTGTATGTGCTGCAGGTTAACAGTGATATTTGTGAAAAGTTAAGACAGGAGCTACAAATAGCACGAAATGTGTTGGCAGGTCTAATCAATGTCACCAATCAGCAGGATCCACCAGAACCACTGTTGGCGTTGTGCGTTCAACAACAATTGGAATTGACACAAAAATTGCGTCAACGTTACTATGCCGAATCAACCGCAGAGCGTATGTTACTCCAACGTCTGCTTAAACAGTGGGCTAAACTAAAGGAGTTGCGTACAAAACAACAATTCCAGTGTACGAGTTTTAAACTCAGTTTGCAATTGACGCCACCCGAGGATTTGAATGCAGCCTGCTCGGCGTGGAAGGAGCAATTCGAAACCGATTTGGCCGAAGTGTATCGCGAGCAATTGGAACTCTACCATCAACGCCGTCGCTTATGGAGCAGTAGCAAACAAACTCCACAATCGAAGCCACCTCGCAAGCCACAATTTAACGCAATCATGGATAATCTGAAAAAGCAATACGAACGTGCCTTTGCCGATCCCGAAGAGCCGGTGGTGCATGTGCTGCGGTTACCCAACGATGAGTCAAAAACATGCCTGCCACCCGGCTCAGAGCACGATGAACGCAGCTACTATCTAAAGCTCTATTTGGACGGACAGTTTGTGGCTCAAACGCGCTGCTATCGCCTGGAGCCCGATATGTATGTTCACATGAACGAAACCATTGGCGTTCTACTCAATCGTTCGCTTCCCGAACAGATAAACATTTGGGTAAGTATGCGTGATTTTATTAGGTAAAGCACTAAACTTCACAAAACACCGAAAAAGTTCCTATAAAAACTCGGGTTTGTAATGATCAGGGTCAAATGTCGGACGTGTATCGCACTGTGGCAGTTGGACAACATCCGGATCTCGATTGGATCTATCGCTGGATGATGAGTCATTATGGGCAATAGTCCATAAACGATCCTCCTCCAAGAAGCAATCGTCCACACTTGGTTGGCCACGTGTATAATAGCGACTCATTGCATTATTCCAGGCATCCCAGCCATGCTCCTTCCTTATTTTCTCTGCACATTCAACAGAAGCACGAATATCATCCGACAGCAGTTTGGAACAGTCCACATTGCAAATATTTTTATCGGAAACTTTGGATGAAGATAAGCACCACCATCCATCACTGATTTGGAATATCCCGTAATTGCGATAGCCATTTGAATTTTCATTACTAACCGCATCAGTTCGAAATTCGCTTAATTCCCCTGCGATGTAAACATATTTGGCTATATCATCCCGTGCTACACCAATTCGTTCCATTTCCAAAGCCAAGGAGCAGCGATCAAGCACTTTTTGGCCACACACTGTGCCAGCAAGAATCAACTGCAGGAGCACAGCGGACCACATTAAAATTAGCTCTTGTTTTGCCATCGTTTGCTAACGCATTGAATAGAAATCTAATTTTATAGAAACTTTTGCAAGCTTAAAGAAAAAACCTTATCAATTCTTATCATTGAAAAAAAGAAAAACAAATTGATTGTTGAATTCAATAAACCCCATTTATTTTAACTACCACTTATCCATAGGTATATGAAAAATCCACTGTGACTACACAGAGTCATCGACTGGCAATGATGAGATCACCACTAACGTTGGCCAAGGGAGAGAGTTCGTCAATGAAACTTGAGTTTCAGGTTACTTCGGATACGTCGCGCTTTAAGTCAGCTGGCGATCTTTATCTACACATGGATTATCGTTACACCGATGAGGATTGTATAACTGAGCTGGACGACATACAGAAGTTACCGGATGCTATTAGAGAACAAATGCTAGGGGTTAAGCTGCCAGAGAGAATTATCCAACATATTGAGCCCATGCCACAGGCACCAATTGGCGCAGCAAAACATAAATTGCGAAAGTCAGCTTCGCCCCTAATCTTTGCCGAGTGTCAACTGCAGTTTTGCAGCTTGAAGGAGCTGTTGGAGAACAAACGCTTTCAATTGCTTCGTTCACGTCACCAGCAACGTAACCTGCACACCAAGCAATTGCGATTTGTGCCTAGCCTGGAGCATGAGCTGGGTGAGCTGCATATGATTAATGGACCGCATGGCAGCCGCAGCCAATTGATTGACCCTGGCACCACTTGGAATCCCATCGATTTGCATAAACATCGCGGTCGCAAATTTCTACAATTACTTTTCAATACAATTATTAGCTATTGTGCTCAACGTGCGAAGCTGTTGCAAACGTCACGGCCGGTGCTGCAACTCCTAGGACCCGATGGTAAAGATCAATCCACAACCGGCTGGTTGGGCGTCTGGCGTGCACTTTGCTCCCGATTATTTGGCACTACAGTAACAATGACACCGTCCCGTGAGCCCACTTGGCAACCGCAGCTAACATGTGCTGTGGATCAGGTGCAACAGTTTAACATCTCATTGCATGTGGTGCGTGCAACAGGAGTTCCAGTACGCAGTCGTCACATTGTCAATCTGGAACAATCGAGCAGCAGTAGTACGCGATTGAGCGGCACTGGCACAGGCACTGGTACTGGAACCAACAGTGACATATCCGCCAATTTGTTTGTAACACAAAGTGAGTAATTGAATTGATCTTAAGGGATTGTCATACATTGCTTTATATCTAATCTCTTGCAGCGCTAATGTACTCGAATGTCCGTCCGTTTGTTACATTAAGCTATGGCCAGAGGTTGTGTCGCACTGGAACGGCCGAAGGTTCAAATCCCACATGGAATGAGCAGCTGAGGCTACAAATCACTGGGCAGCCCTTGGATTTGCAAGATGATCTGAAAATCAGCCTTTTCGATGAGTTGATAGAGCAACAGTTTACGGACGACGCAGCTGATCTTTACCAGCGCGTGCAATGCAATTGGCTGGGCGAATATCGTGTGCCCATCAACAATCTCTTAAGCAATCGCAAGGTGGGAATTAACCATAACTGATTTGTAAAGTGTAAAAGTTCTATATCTATTTAAATTATTTTAGTTTGAGGGATGCATTGAGTTGAACATGCCCAAAGTGCTGGTGGGCTACAAAAGGCCACTAATTGATTCAGTGACAAATATATCCGTTGAGCAATATCCCGAGTTTAAGGAGAGCGTGCATCTCTGGTACTTTTTAAGTGTGGAGCCCAACATTGAGCCGTTGCCCATACAGGTGGGCAGCCTGGCATGTGCCGAGCTGCCGGAGTTGCAACAATTTGTGGGCGAGCGACGTGTCGAGGTGCAACAGTTGCTGCTGCAGCCACATCGCTTTGTGGAACCACTTATCTGCACGTCGCTGGGTAAGCGCGTCTGCCTGACACGTCTGTTGGAGCCGGTGCCGCTGCCTAACGACATGCAGCAGCTGGAGTTGATTTGTCGTTTCGTCTCACTGCTTTCCCCAATGCGCAATCAGTTGATTGCTTGCGAAAGCTTTCAGGGCATTTGGTTGGACAATCAGGCTCTGCTGGACAGCACTTGGTGTACCGTCAAGGATTTGGGTGTGCTGCTCTGCAATTATATGTTATCCTTGAAACTGGAATGCTGGCTGCTGTTGGGCTTAGCGTGTCCCTATGGTGAATGCACTTTTGTCATCTACCGCCAGCCGGAAACCAATGATCTCTTGCTCCTGGCACCCACAACTGGCAAACGCTATCAGCTTCAAGATACATTTTGCCCTCTATCGCGCGTTCATTGTATTGTCGGTGCACAAAACGTGAGTAAATTATTAACACAATTAACTATATTCAAACCATTTATGCCTTCATCAAACAGATCTACATAAATATACAAGCAGAGGAGCGCGTTAGCATGACGAATTTTAATTTACAGGACGCAACCTGCTGGTTGCCATTCTTCAACAAACGTCAGGCTGCACCACAGGGTGGCATACAAAAGCCGAACTATGTTTACAAGAAAACCTTCGATTTAACACAACTACAAAAGGAGATTGAGCGCAAGATTATGAAAAAGATAAGCGCCTGGCGCACTACAAGAAAAACCATTTGGAATCGGTGGGAAACACATACATTTAACAAAACACGTTAAACTATTGCTATCTAATACAACAATAAGTTCATAAGTCCTCCACTTTAGTTATCACTTTCAAACCAACTAATTGATTAAAACTACTTGCAGTGCGTTTCAGCCGCGACTTTTACAAATTCTAAGCGATATGGAAAACTTGGCTACATATATGGGAAATCGCTATGACGAGCCTGCTTATAGCGAGGAACTGGAACGCGAGTTTCCCAACTATCGGGTAGGTATGGATATTTTGATTGCATAAGATTACCATTTTAACACAAATTATTTTTCATTTAGCTGTACGGGTTCACCATCAATTTTGCATACACAAATTTGGCTGCAATATCAGAACGTATTCGCACCACCTGCATTCATTATAATAACAATGCAACGGTTGAGTTCTGTGTGGCGGTACATATCAATGGTTATATGAACGATATTCTATCTGTATGGGTATTCCTGCTGTCAATAGTGCCATTAGTCAACTAATTCTTCAGCATGAATCAATGCCACTAAAAAAATGACATCAATAAATTAATAATGACGTTTGTTTGAACTTTGATAAGGAACACCTGCTGTTGCTGCTCCTGCTGCTGTCTTCATAGATAATGCCAAAGCTAATCAATATATCGACAGAAAAAAAATCACACACACACACACACAAGTTATTTATCTTGCCGGTTTTAGGAAACGGAAAAGTGAGCATTTAACTCGATTTATTTGAATTTGTTTTTTGTATGTTGAATACGATAAGGTACGTACATATGTGTGCAGATAGTTTGTGGCGTGGTTGTGGTTTGTTTTCTTCTGATGATAGTTGTGACCAGGTTTATTTCAGTTCAGCTTTTAGTTCACTGTGCCCCTTTCGACAGTGTAGACAGTGTGTGTGCCAACGCTTTGCCCAACAAGTGTACGCCATGTATGGGAAATTCAACCAGAATTATTCGAAATTCAAACGCTATGTTTTATGGCTTTATAGCCTTTATGAGCTCAACACACAGATTGCCATTTGCGAGCCATGGGAGAAAGTGTTTTGCAGTAAGTAGCGAATTGCTGGTAATATACTTTTTAAGGGGGCACAAGTGTTTAGCTAGCGATTACCAATCGCCCATAGTCTGATAGCTGTCCCCGTCATCGCCGAAATGGTATCTTATCTATTGCGGTCAGGAGAGGGGCAATGACTAACTGCACCCAAAATGTTACTTGGTATAGAAAACTAAACACATTTTGTATCTACTTGTATACTTGTATGTATTTTGCAGATGTACTCCTTGCCAGCTGTCTATCCCTGATAATCTTTGCCTCGTATGCGTATGTCCCTGGCTATTGCCTTATGCTTGTGAGTTTCTTGGTGCCGGCTGCCAGAAGTCTAAATAGTACGATCGTTGATGGGAAGTGTGCAGAAACAGCGGAGGGCATGTGCACTGGTAGCAGTCAATCTTATCAAACGTAACATTTGTAGATAGTTTTAAATATATATATATATATATTACATACATATATATAAAGTATAATAAATTATTTAAAAAAAGAAGAAAATCGAAATGTAATTTTGCTTACAGTTTCTGTGGCTGATATGCCGGTGTCATGTTTTGATTAATGAGCTCAATACAATACACCATTAATCAGCTTGGCCCATTTCCTGAACACTAATAACAAAACATTCAGCGATATATGAAATCAGTGATCAATTTAAGTTAACTAACAGGTCAACTTAAATGTTACCGCCGTCTGGTGTGAGCGTTGCCACATAGTAAACAAAATCCCCGAGTAAGTTGGCAGTCTCGCATTTAATGTGCCGTGCTGTCCATTTGTTAGGAAAAATAAAACTAATGCTTTTAAGCAGCTGGCCGCATTTTATTTACAAAATAAACGTTTATGTGAAATAATGTCGAATGACAAGCGAACTGTCTATGTGGGTGGATTAGCCGATGAGGTAACGGAAAGGTTGCTCAACAATGCTTTTATACCGTTCGGTGACATTGCAGACATACAAATGCCGGTCGACTATGAGTCGCAAAAACATCGAGGCTTTGCATTTATTGAGTACGAGAATTATGAAGATGCTGCCTCGGCCATCGATAATATGGTAGGTTAAAGTTAAAATGCTTTGAATCTAGTTAATCACATGTTTGGCTTTTAGAATGATTCCGAGCTATGCGGTCGCACGATTCGCGTCAACTTGGCCAAACCGGTGCGCGTCAAAGAGGACAGTTTTAAGCCGGTTTGGGCGGATGATGATTGGTTGCAAAAACATGCGGGAGCCACCTTACAAGCTGAAGGAGAGCCCGAAGCTGATAAGGAAAAGGAGACGGTAGAAACACCATCAACGGGGCCAGCAGTTATTGAGAAATGCGAGAAACGTAATCCACAGGTGTTCTTTGACATACGCATTGGCGGCAACGATGCTGGCCGGGTTGTAATGCTTCTGCGTGCTGATGTGGTGCCCAAGACAGCAGAAAACTTCCGCCAGCTGTGCACACATGAGCAGGGCTACGGCTACAAAGGCTGCACTTTTCATCGTATTATTCCAGAATTTGTGAGTGAACAATTCAAAATTCTCAAATGTGTTCCCAGATTATATTGAAATCATTTTTCTACACAGATGTGCCAGGGTGGCGATTTTACAAATAACAATGGCACCGGTGGCAAATCCATCTATGGCAAGAAATTCAACGATGAAAATTTTAGTTTAAAACACAACAGTTTCGGCACTTTATCCATGGCCAATTCGGGTCCCAACACAAACGGATCACAGTTTTTTATATGTACCACAAAGTAAGAGTACAATAGAATTGATATAGCTGCATATTTATGTATAAATAATTTGAAATCCATTCACAACAGAACAGACTGGCTGGATAACAAGCATGTGGTCTTTGGACATGTCATCAGCGGCGCAGATGTTGTCCGCAAGATGGAACGTTGTGGAAATAAATCTGGTACACCTTCACAAAAAATAACTATTTATGCCTGCGGCGAACTCAAATAATAAAAACACTTGTAAATAAGTACAGTTTTATAAACTTTTATTTAAATGGATATTGTTTAAAGTGTTTCGAAGACGTTCATTTTTAACATCACCAATCTGAAACGAAAAGAGTAAAACATTTATTAACGACATTTTCAAAAGGCAGAGTATTGTTTTATACATTTGATTATCAGTTGGGGAAAGAAGACAAGTCAGCATGATTTGAGTTGACTCAGTTAAGAATATCCTTTTGTTAAGGGATTTCTCATCATTTGAGAACTCACAACTAGGATTAAATATTGTTAAAATTACCTTAAAAATTTATTATTTTCCAATGTACAGACAGTCTAAAGAAGAATCCAACTGTGACCTGTAAGGAAATAAAACTTGGGATTAGTTATTTGATAAGTACATTAGCTGTGAATAAAAGCAAATATTTGAATCAGACAGGGAAAAGTTGACCGCATGGTTTTTAATGGGTTCTACTCAGTAGAGGGATCCTGATTAAGGATTGTTCATCAGATCAGCAATTTTAAATAATTAATATTTCAACTTACATACCTTTGCATTATCTTTTAAGTTTACCGACAATACGCAATGTCGATTGGAATTCCGACAAGTCCTGTAAATATAAAGAAATAAAAATACTTTAATATTCATGTAATAATATGAAATATTAAGTCTTCAAATAATATAATCAGTCGGGGAAAGTTGACCGCATGGTTTTTATGGGTTCTACTCAGTAGAGGGATCCTGATTAAGGATAATTCATCAGAGTAAAATTGTATGTGAAAATATTAACATCAATTAAACGTACCGTAAACTATCATTCTGGTTGCAATAAGCCGCAAGTCACAGGAACTGCAAGAAATAAATATATACATATTATTTTACAATATTTGTATATAATCTTTATTTTTATATTGATTTAAATCAGCTTCAAAAATTTGTAACATGTTTGCTTCTAATGAACTATACTGAAGTAACATCATGATAAATATGTTTACTATCTATGCAATATGAAAATAACTTACCACATGGTTTATATATAAAAAAAAAACCTAGCGCTTTTATCTTGATATTATTAGACCAGAGATGATCTGTAAAAGAAATAATTTGAATTGATTAATAGAGTACATTACAATAATTCAATTATTTAATATAATTAATGTTATCAGTATCCTTTTGGTTAATTTTGCTTGGTTGGTCAGCATAGTTTTCAGAGTAAGATTCTCATCAAGATAGACTTTATTAATTAAATATGTGTGAATGTTAAGGCTTACCTATTTTTTAATTTCAATGCTACTGGCACTCTTTAATAAAAATGTTTCACGGCTTCACCTTGAAGTTCATTCTGCAAAGAAAATATGAATAATAAAATTAGCTCAATACTTGTTCTTTGCTCTCTTTATATATTGTTTAGTTTTGAGCTTATTTCAGTTATTTTTCTCCGCATTTTCGACTCAGTAGAACGAAAGTTATGAAATTATAAAGGTATTCATCATCTTATCCACAAATGTATTCAAAAAAAAAAAAAAACGCAAGTTAATCTCACCTTATTTACGAACAGCTAAGTGTTTTTCAGATTGGCTCCAAGTGGCGTCTGTAAGAAATTAATCTAAAATTTAGCAGTGTTTTTAGATTTTCTAAATTTTTTGAATTGTATTTAAAATTCAGTTGCAATAATTGCAGCCATGGGGTTTTTAATCACGGAAATCGTACGGTAATTACTTTCATCACTTTTTAAACACAATTCGATTGCATTTCTTTCACTCACCTTATAGTGTCATATGAGAACCTTTTCAGTTCATTCAAGTAATTCTGTAAATAGAAAAAAATCATTATTTGCTGCTATTTATACAGAAATTGTAATCAGTTTAAAGATGTATCAGTTGCAATAATTGCAGCCATGGGGTTTTTAATCACAGAAATCGTACGGTAATTACTATCATCACTTTAAATTGTTTTAATGATAGTATTTATGAAAAACTCACCATATTCCTGAATGCATATTCAACAATCACACTGGAGAGCAAATACGAAGCCGGCCAAACGACCCTGCAACATAAATAGAATATCGAAATGAGGTTAGATTTCTCAACGTGTCTTTTTGGCGACTTTAGAATATTATAAAATTTATCAGAATCCTTTTGGTTTAATTTTTAAGTTGTGAATCAACAGCACTTTGTTCAGATTGAACTTATCATCATGAAGTAAAAATATTGCATTGAATTAAAAGCTAGACTTACCTAAGCCATTTCTAGCAATGAAGCCGGTAGCTGGCCACGTGCCTGAAAACATCTGCGGCAGCTGCAAGAAACATAAGAAAATCACTAAGTATGCAAGTAAAAACGCATTACAAAACCAATTGATTTATTTTATTTATCAGTTGGCCGTTCTTATTCTTTCTACAAGAAAAGAATGCTAGCAGCCCTTTTGCAAAGGTACTAGCATCCGACTCTTCAGAAAAAGAACATTCATCAATGTATAGGAATTTCATATAAGAGCTAAAACCGCGGTACTTACCATTATTATTTTTAATTAATAGTTTAAGCCAAACTATTTTACAAATTATGTAAATGTGTGTAATGCCACACAAACTGTTTAATGCTGAGCACAAAATAGCTGGCTAAAGTTTTTAAAACCTTATGATGTCATTATCATGACTAGATTAAATTAAATAACCATTCTACATGCTAGCACTACTCACAGGAAATGAACGAAACCTCGCCCCAGTGTGCCCAGCTTAGTTCTGTTAAAACCTCATAGTTCAAAATACCAAATTAAAATAACAAAAAATCTTTACAGAAACTGTTATAACAGTATTCTGTTATTTTTACCTAGCGATGTTGTACTCACATTGCACTGCTGTAGCAAGCCTTTGTACCAAAAATGTAAGCAAACAACTTTTGTACAATTGTACGCAATAAACCAGGCAGAAGCAATAGTCCATAAGATATTGTGTATATATAAAAATAATGTTGTGAAAGTTGTATTAAAAATGACGACTTTATTAAATTTAGCATAGCTCTTCGAACGCCTTTACAACAATATATCTGTTACAATACATATATATTATAAAATATACACTTTTTATAAACGTTTTTTCTTTTGTTCTTCCAATTGAAAGATTAAATTGTAAATATTTTTATGCAATCACGACTCTTTTTCACATTATCATTGTTTTTCAACCGAAAAGGCATATTACATTTATCATTAAAAATTTCAATAAAATCTATCACAATACGAGAATTTCAGGATATGGCATTGCTCATTTCTGATCTGAATAATATGATGTAGCTTCTGATATTCGCGAGCACAACCATTACCTGATTCTTAAAATTTTGATTTATTCATACTTTTGTTTATGTGTATGTTTTATGTATGTAACGTTGTTTTGTTAATTTTTTAAAATCTTTCTTTTGTGTAGATTGTTTTTGCTTTTGCTTTAAGTTGTACTTAGACTCAAAAAATATTAAATACAATTAGATATAAAAATATATATATTATATTATGATTATAGTTAATAAAAAATTCGCATGTGACGGACGGACAACATCTTAAAACGTAAACATAAACATATAAAATGCTGAATCTGTTTAAAAATACATGCAATTGTGTTTGTATTTATTATAATGATTAGGTCTAAATGTTTAACTTTACATTTATGGTCTAGATATAGGCATTTATATCTATAATCAATCTGATTGATTGATTTTCATTTAAGGCGCGTGCTTTTAAAATTTGTGCGTTATTATTTCTGATTTGGGCTGTTGTGTCAAGGGATCTCAGTTCTTACGAAACAGCCTCATTTATGTTTTGACCGCAGACTTAAAACTAACAAAAATCATGCAGTTTCTTAAGTCTAGGATGATACTTAAATTAAATTACAAAAATACATTCTCTTATATTCAATTCCTTATTGAGCTTAGATACAATTTATATTGCTTTTTGTTAGCCACAAAACGTTTAGAGTACATTATTAATTAGCGTTTTGTTTTCCATGCACATAATGAAACAAAAAAAATATATAGAAAAACATTCAGTCTAACAAAATACTTGTACAGATTAATAATCGTTTGAATTTCGAGAAAAATATTCGATTTGTGGGTGGGTTCGACGTTAGTGAAGCACAAACAAAATAAAAACACTTCGTTTGTTAAAACATTGCCAATTTCTTTTGTGTGCAACCCGAATCGGATTTCTACATATGTGTGTTTGTTCGATATGCAATCGTTTAAGCTCTTATGTATGCACTTATACCTTTATACATACAAATAAACATACTTATGTGCAGACATCGTTTGTTTTGCAGACGTTAATGCATACTAATTGTTTAATAGTACTATGCCTTTTGCTGCTAGCATCGCATACAAAGCTGCACTTTATAGATAAATTTAACTAAATGTTGACGACAAAAACACTAAACATAAGCATATATAAGCACAACAGTTTCGGATGTGCCGAGACGCGTTTCAAACGCGTCGTTTAAACTGCTGATATGTCCAATCGGGTGGGGTTCTACTACAACTAACAGCAACATAAACAACGAAAATTCGACTAATTTTAAGGTAAACTGGCCATCAAAAAAACTGATGTTGCTTGCCCCTCTCAAATATAAGTGCGTTTTACTTTTGTCAGAGTGGACGTTTTGCAAGGCAGCTCCTTTTCCAAATGTTCTGTTGAGTTTTTACACTCATGACTCCGATCTTTTTCAAGATCCAAATTCGGTGTTTTTTGAGTTGTAGCATATGCATTCGACTTAATTAGTAGATTAATATCCTTGCCGCTGTTTTGATGCTTAAATTGTCTGTCGAAAAAAGAAAATACAGAAACATTAGTAAGGATTCAAATTTTACAGCTTAGTTTAACTACTTACATTGGCTTGCCAAAATGATTATGATGGCTGGCATCGAGTCGATTTTGGTTGCACCAATGCATGATTCGAATGCCAGCAAAGCCACCTAGGACGAATGTCATCAGGAAGGCAAATATAATCATCATCATATAAAAGCTTGTAAAGGTGGATGCTTTCTGTAGTTCATTGACAACCGCTATCGATTTTTGGGGATCTACAGTGCAAAAAAACAAATAGGATTTAATCAATGTTGCTTGACTTAAGTTTTTGGGTGTTTCTTACCATGCAGATTGGTCATCACCTGCTCAGGATCCACTGATGCCTGTGGTATTTTGTTCTCATCAATATAGTCATTTAGTGCAAAGTCAGAGCCGGTGCCTGTTGGCTGCTGTTCCTGGCTGGGCTGCACCTCTGCTGGAGCGGCGCCCACACTGGCATAGTGAAGCTTTTGTACTTCATCCATTTGTGATGGAGCCATGGTAACAATAACCGGATCCGCTGCAGTTTTTGGGCACAGTGCTGCCGCCGCTTTTTTGGTTGTGTTCAGACTCTGCAGGTAGGTTTTGGTGCCAAACTTATGCTGACTGGCAGCCAGGTTCTTGCACTCGTGTGTCTGCAAATCCCAGGCACAGTTGGGATCCTGCAAGCTAAGGCAACTCAAACAGTCGACAATGAGGGAACAATGATGCAATGGCACTGTCACCAATCGGCCATCGCTCACGACAACAAGTGTATTCTTCTTGGAAGAAATGACCAATTCGCGCACGGGAGTGCCTAGTGGCAGCACCTGCATCTCAGAGATAACAACGGTTCGCAGACGATCTGTGCTGTTCGGATGTGTTGTCACTGTATTGATGAACTTGGTCACTTTGCCATCGTCAGTGCCACTGTAGATGACATCATAGTGATTTCCATTCAATGCGCGCACCTGCGGATCCACTGATATGGCCGTAAGTCGATGATGCAAATTCACTTTCGTCAACAATGGACGACCGTGCACTGCGGGCACAGCCGTCTCCATCAGTGGATGATTCTTAATAAAGTTCACAGCAATGCTGGTCAGCGTTCGTGAATCATCAACACACTGTCCGGGACGTGGCTTGGGCACCTGTGCCTGCTCTACGGCCAGCCAATGCGATTGGGAATCCTTTTGCGATTTGAAATCGCCATTAAAGGCAGCCAATATATCATCCACACGATAGGCACACACTGCAGAGCCAGGAATGGCATTTGTTGGTGTAGTAAAGACAGCATAAACCATTGCATTGGCACCGCTCTCCACAATTGGACTAATGGCCTCTATAAACATAAATAGAGAAATAGAGAGAGAGAGCAAAGCTTGCAGTGTTAATTTCCGAGTACAAACGGCAAATGAATGTATAACTTACGTATTTCATCAAAGTAGAACGGAAACTCGCCGGGCACCGAGCAGTTAAGACGCGCCTTAAGGAACGATGTCCAACTCTTGCCATGATTGTAGGGACCACCGCGATCATTTTTGCAGACACGACCCACACGCGAATACACTGCCTTGCCAAAGTTCATGTACTCCATAGAGAGTTCACGGAAGAAGAACAACACATAGCCATTGCGTTCAATGGCACCAACAAAATCGGGTTGATTAAGCTGTTTGAGATCATATTGCTCTGTACGCAAGTTCTCACGATAGATCAAAGGATCACCACCAGAGAAATCGGCAACAGTGGCGCTATACAGCTGGCCATCCGCAAAGGCGTACGTGCTGTTATGAGCCGGACTATACGGACACAAGCCTTGGGCCTCCACATCTCGTGTAATCTCATAGCGCATGCTGCTGCCTGTTGCATCTGCAGCCTCTGTCGCTACGGCTGCCTGCTCAACGGTTGCGTAGTGACGACAACGTGGCTTATACGAATTGGTGCCACAAAGCAGTATTTGTCCATCACTGAGCTTTGCATAGACACGCAAATAGTTGTGACAATCCCATTCATGTTTGCCCTTTAAGACGCACATTTCTCGATCTGCACCCGAACTGGGCCACACCAAACGACTATTCTCCTTAAGTCCACGCATGCTGATGTTGTAAATGACATCCCTGCAAAAAGATTTAAAAAAAAATATTGAGTATATGAGTGAGTGAAACATAATTGAATTAGTCGACACAGTTAATTGCCAAAGCCGCCTGCTAATGAAGCCAAATTGTTCAAGCAAACACACAAAATAAATGAGGCAGAAAGAGAGAGGGAGGAACGTGTAAAGAAAAGCTTAACAGTTTGTCAAGGTTTTTGTTCGCAAAAACAAAAACAAAAAAAAACTAATTAGAACTCATACGTTATATTAAATAGGCACTCAAATTGTATGCAATTGCGTTTTTTTTTTAATTGTCAGCGTTCCTAGTTTATAGCACAGCATGAACAAAAAGCTAAAGTACAAACATGTTCATGGAAAGAGTTATATTTCCTATTGTTTGTGTTCCAAACAACAATAAAACATATTGCTGTTGGCCTTGAATCAGTGTTTTTTATATTTTTTATATCTTCAAAAGTTATGTGTACCCACAGGTTTCATTTAATAAATCTTAACAAAATTAATTATATGGGTAGTACATTTAGTTTTTTTTTATAGCTGAGTAATAATATTAATCTTTACGTTTTGTAAATTATCCATCTTTATTATAAGCTTTTTTTTATTTTTATTTTATTATATTCACCTTGTTTTCTTTGCAATAATATTTTATAGTAATTTATACAAAAATTGCACTTTTGCATGCATCAATTCAGTTGAATGCTTGAACAGAATTATACGTAAAATAAACAAGTTTCTGCTCTGCCTGTGGTGTTCCAGGAAAACCAAATGAGAAATGCAAGATTTGCACTTGACTTGATACATGAATACATATGTGTATCTAAAACTGATATAATAATTTAAACAAACTCAACAAAAGCAAACAGTAGCTGGAAAGAAAAAAAACTACGCTCGTCATATCAATGGCATGTTAATTATTCCTCGAATCGAACGTTTATATATTATATATGTTGTTGTATAAATATTTAAGTTAACTCGTGCCAATGCAATAACAAGTGTTTGTGCATTCAGCACAGGTAGAGATCTCTCAAATGGCAATCTAGCATTGAAAACGTTTGAAAACGAAGAAAAATTGAATACGTTTAAACAGGTACTTACTTGGCACCAACGAGAACGCTCTCATCATCGTGATCCAAAATCTTATAATAGTCCGTTGTGTTGCCAAAAAAACTTGCCGTCACTTTGTCTGGCTCTGTAAAAAGCAAATAAAAGTCATTTTGTTAGAGAGCTTAAACTTAGAGATAAATGAGTTTAGGCAAGAATCTTGAAAACCCTTTGTTGACAGAGCCAACAATAACTTTTCTAACATTGAATTGTAAAATTCATATTAAAAGAGCGATTTATATAATCGCTTAAAAAAAAAAAAAAATAAAACGTTTAGCAATTAGTGGAGGCTATGTGTGTAATTAGTTGGCCCATTTTCAAACAAGTTGCTTAAGAGGAAACGCTAATTTGTTGCAAGCATTGCGAAAAATTGAGCGCGATAAGCTTGCTTGTTGTTTGACTGTGGTGATAAAGCAGCAAACAAAAGAAAAATGGAAAAACAAACAACAAGTGGCACAAATAAACAACGAACAACAATAAGAATAATAATAATAATAATAACAAGAGTCAACAGACTTATATATGTATATATTGTGGGCGATAGATAGACTTACTCGTTTGCAAATCGGGCCGCACATCAGGCAACCAAGCGCCGACATACGAAAGGCAGAGACTAAGGCACAAGAGGCATTCCAACATATGCCACATGACAGCTGTTGTTGCCCTCGCCCTGCTGTCGTGTTGATATCTTCTCCGGTCAGTAATTAGCATTGTTGCTGCTGTTGGCGATGAACGCTGAAGGTCTCTTGACGTGTTCTTTTATTGTTGCAACAGAGCTTTTACTCTCTGTCTCCGTCTCTCTCTCCCTCTCGCTCTCTCTGCCGCTAGAATTAAGTATTTCCAATTGACGTCGCTGTGTGCACTTGAAAAACTGTTGAGCCAGGCTTTTATTTTCGCTGTTCTGATGATTCAGCAGTGCTTGTTGCCTACTGCTGTTGGTCGTGCAGCTGCCACACTAGCGCACACACACAGACTGAGTGGCTGACTGGCTTGATAGCTAGTTGGTGCCAATGGGGCTGGCTGGATGGTGACTGGTTTTAATCACTGCAGTTTGTCATTTTGATTGCTGCCATTCTCGTGCCAGTTGTTGACTGCTGCTTCAGCTGCTACTGCTGCTGTTGCGCTTACTAGCATTGCTGGTTTTATGTCTATATAATATAGTTTTCACTACGTTTATTAGTTGTTTCTTTCTCAATGCTATTAGCTGATGTGCTCAAAAGAAAACGCAAAACCTGCAATGAGATGAAACGAAAAAAAAACTTATTATTATTATGTTAGAGCAACTTAAATTTGTTTGTGTTTGTGGTAGTTCAGGAATTTCTGCAGCTCTGTTTGTGGTCAAGCATTTGAGCTTGGCAAAGGAATTAGCCGCTTGAGAGAATTAGGCTAATGGGTTAACTATATGATGTTACACTACTAGGATTTCTTTTTTTTTTCATTTATTTTTTGTAGCACATTCTTGGAAAATATTTTAGATGTTTGCTGGAGTTATTTTCACTCAGAGTTAACTAAGAGTATGCTTTATGTATTAAATTGTATGTATGTATGTATTATTTCTTTTATCTTTATATCAAAAGTAATTTCCATTCGGTCATTATTACATAAAAACAACTTTTTTTAACTCTTTTGTTGCATATAATTATTACCTTGTGTAACAATAATAATCACAAAACGTGTTTTGCCGCATCTGTTAATGCGATGAATGTCTTTTGCAAATTCTTCACACAAACAATACAACACACGCTACTATTATTTTCACACTTTCTATGAAAATCGCTTTTAAATCGACAGCAAGTATGAAGCGAACCACACGTTGGGCAAACTCGTCGAGCACTGAAACTGAAACACAACAAAATTTGCCAACTGAGCGGCGAAACGGCAAACAACATGAAACGCAAAGCAACAACAATGTATTATACGCCCACACTAGTGAGAATAGTTTCGAGAGCTGCTTAGTTGCGAGCACAGTTTGAGCAGCATTGTAATCAAACAAAACTTTCCAACTGTACTTGTTGTTGTTTTACTCTCTTTGGTGCACCACCCTTGATATATGTCACGCATCGTTTCATTGTGTCCTTTGGTAATTTCTATGATTCATTCAATATTGAGTTTTTCCTGCTTTTTTTTTTTTTTGATATTGTTTTGTTGGAAATCACGTGCGGTAGTTTCCATCCATATTCCCCGTGAATTTTTGTTAGCGTCTAATCAGCTAGATACACAAGTTAGAGTATAACAGGACGTGCCGTCCTGCAAAAGATGTTCATCACACGTTTAGTTCGCACAACAACAACAAACACATTCACACTTTTCACGCACACGTTATTTCCATGTGTGGGTCTTCTCAGGTTTTTTTCTTTTCCTTCTTCATTTAACGGCGATCTTCTCGCCGGAAATTTGTGCTACAGTTTCTCACGCCTTGCGTCCCCGCGCTTGTCTTGTCTTGTCTTGTCACACTTGGACAACTTTTACCTACGCGATGGCGGATGATCTTCAATAAATTGCTTTATTGGCCAATTGAAGGTCACACTTGCTGGTCTCGTCTACTTGTGGTGATGGTGGTGTTGTTGTTGTTGCTGCTGCTGTTTTGGTCAACGATTTTTGGTGTCTGGCTGGTATCGTTTTTCCAGCTTGAAGGTTTTCAACAACAACAACAACAGCCACAGCAGGTCAAGTGACCCGCCGTCTGACTCTTGGCCCATTCCATGTCTGACGGTTTTGTAATATATGTGTGCAAGTGTTAAAATTATAGGGGTCCCCGCAATTGGCCTTAAGAATTGTTTTTTTTTTTTTGGTATGAAATACGAGAGGGTGACTTTAGATCTATCAAGCAAATGAAACCGTATTCGCGTTCCGGTCAATGAGCTAATGTCGAGTGAAAGCTAGTTATTAAGATAGGTAAGTAATGTGAGAGAGAATCGGGTTACTTTACTCGATACATTCAAATATAACTCATTCTTAAGTATAAGGTTTCCAAAAATAAATTCATTTCAACAGCTTAATACATTCGCTTAATGGATTTGTTTGTTTGTGAGCTGCCCTCGTTATGATGTGATACGTTATTATACATATTATGATTAAGTTTTATCAATACTATAATTTTCGTTAAGCTCTCAAGTTTCATAAGTTCCATTTAGTTCAATGCCAGGAAGTGTGTGTTCCGCTTTTTAGCCCAGGCCAGTTGGTCATTTTGACAAATTTATTCATGTATACATAAGTGCCATCAATTGATGAGAGCTCAAAATACATGTTTAAGTTACCTATTAGAATCATCTTTCAAACTATACGGCAGTTGGTTTGAGTACAGCTGCCGCCACTTTTACTTAACTCTCTCGCACACACTTTTCACAGGTTTTTCCCTCAACTGATAAGCAACAGCAGCCGCAAACCCGTGAGAGATAGATAGTTAGATAGATGTCTGTGTCAGTGTCTGTGTCAGCCATGCTAACTTGATCAAGATAACGGCGAAATGTATGTCACGTTTGGTTTTGAGAAGTGAGTGCGAGCCAGGTTGATAGTTAGGCGTAGAAAGATGTTTTGTACGTGCTCGAAAAGAAATTGGTTTTTTTTTTCTTAGTTTTTTTTGTTGCGTTTTTCAACTATTAGATACACTACCAAAGCATTCAAATACGTATAGCTTATTGGCTTGAAACCTGATCATCTACTATATCATACTATGGCAACCTGTTTGGCCAGTGGGCGTTCAGTTAGTCAATACTTCAAGACAGCCCAAGACATGTTGTACGTTGTGACAAACAACACCTGTTGGCACCTGTGTGTGGATTTTGCCATATTAAGTGCTTCGTTAATCGCAGACATACTGACTGGTGGCTTGAAGCTGCGTCTATATGGCCGTTTTCTGTTCCTAGTACCTGTTGATTTTGCAATTCTGTTTGTGACTGTTGTAGTAGTATAAGAAAAATAATGACAAATACATAACTCTGGTTTCTATTCAATCTTACAGAACGGTATTATTAAATAACATCATTAGCGTTCTTCTTAATCGACTTCGAGTAACGAACTTTTTTCTTTGTTATCTAGCTTTTGCCTTTCCACTCTAGTGTGGAACTTAAAAGATATGCATATAGGAAAATAATGACTACATAATCATTTGGTTTAATTAAAAAACCGCTCGTTTTGTTGTTCTTTTCTTGTTGTGTATTATATTATGTTCTTCATTCTCCCTTCTTATCATTAGTGTTTAGTTCAATGCACTTTCCACGTCTTTTCACCACTTTGCTTTTCACTTCTTATCCACGAAGCAATCGCGTGCAAGTTCTGTTCGACTAGTAACTATCAAAGTTTTACTTCCGATTTGTGCTCCAAACTCCTACATGATTCACTTAGATACAAGATATACATACATACATACATACGTGCGTTGTCAAAACCCGTTTAATCAAGAAGCAATGATTGGTTTGGCTTCAACGGAAGCGTAGATGATTCAGAAGTGTAACAAAAATAAACTTTTAATTTTTATTTTCTTAATCAATGGAGTTTTTTTTTATATTGTACTTGTTAATAGGCGCAACAAATATGGCGCGACAAGTTTTTCATTCACAAAATCAACACTATTATTATTAAAGCGCGTATTATAAGCGTGGGAGTTTCTTATTTAAAGTTTTAAGCGACGCGTTTAAATCAAACAACAAACAAGCACATACATACATATACGCAGTTGCATTTAACATCCAAAAAACAACAAAAATAGAGGGGTGGGGAACATACATGTGTATGTGTGCGTGTGTGTGTGCCTTTGAGGTTAAGTGGGACACACTGTCGCGTTCCACTTTTTGGGCTGCTGTCGCTTTTGACACTTTGACTCTTTTAAGCTTTGCATTGAGTTTTAATACTGTTGTTGTTGGTTTTTTTATATTTTATTATTATTTTTTTATTACACTGTTGTTGCTGTTGCATTAACTGTTGTTTGCATTTGAAATTGAGCTGCTTTACCGTTAGTTGTCGATATGCGTTTGCTGCACTGGAGAGGCAGAGAATAAACACTTTGTGGAACGACGCGAATTGATTATGCTACTAATTTATTAGATTTTCTACTCGCAGCTAGCAGCTAACTCGTTTTTGTGCTGCTGCCTTTTACAGTTCTTGGCCAGACACTAACACTTTGGCCACCGCCTTAACCACTGTTTAGAGAGCGAGTGGTTGGGGTTAGGGGAAGCTACAGAAACAAGTCCACAAATTCACCTGTAGCTGTATAGCGAGTCGTTTAGTTTATTTCTTTTATATTCTGCCTCTCGTTCTCTCTAACTGCTGATCACCACTTTAGCACTTTGCTAGCTGCTGCTTCGCCTTCGAATGCTACTTGCTGATGTTTACAGCATTACACACACACAAACAACACACACGCACTCATACACTCGCGCACTCGTAAAATTTATGTATTTTCTTGTCTTACTCGTTTTAAAGCTTATGCTTCATGTTTGGTTTGTTTAGATATATGTATGTATGTATGTTAACATGCGTGTGTGTGTGTGCATAAATTAAAAGAGAGAAAAACACACGTCTGTACACAATAAAAACCTGTTTGTTGCTTCGATTCTGGTTGTGGATAAATAATACGCGGCGCGGGGGTTGCTGTTGGGTACGCTTGAGTTGTTGGCTTGTGGTCGTAGTTTTTTGTGTAGTAAATGCAACAGCAGCCACAATATAGCATTGATTTAAAACACTTATATATCACATATAACTCACACTCTAGTAACGCTTTTTAATCACATATATGCAAAGCATTATTGTGCAGCCACTGGACTCACCAAAATTCATAAAAAATGTTCAAATAATTATCAAATGAAGCAAAAAACACGAACTTCCAAAAAAGTATACTCTTTACACTACGGCGGCCATTTTGCTTTGACTTGTTTGGTATACGTCTGGTGATGGCACCAGTGTCGATAAGTTGCAGCTTGTAATCGAAAAATTATTAAGTTGGCATGTCTACATCTTTATTGTAGTATATGGCCACACTACACGTCATACGATGTATCGACATTAGCGGTTCAACCACCCCCGCATAATAACACCGAAAATGGGAAGTGTAAAGTTATTTACGTTAAAATGAAGAATTTTAATCAATAAAGTGCAATAAAAATAAGAACAAAAAGGAACACATCGTTTCCAAGATGGCTACAAAGTAAGTGCATTGATTTATTAACAAAACAACTTTGAGAAAACAAAATGCGGTGGTTTTTTTTGTGCTTAGACCTGTGTATGCAGGTATTTTAGCTTTGTGTGTGTCAGCCTGTGCGTAGGGTTGTGTACGTGTATATATTGTGGGTGTATGTGGGGGTATTTTATTGTGTTTGTTTTGAGCGTCAGTGCTTCACACACACCAACACATTAACAATCAAGCTATTCTGTATGAGAATGAAACCCAAGAATAAGCTGCTGATAAGCATACATACATACATATATGCAATATGTAAATCAATGTTTACGTTTATAAATATCATATGATACAGTGGAACAAGTATACAAAATTTGAGGGATTTTACTGAGTATTTATAAACAATTTAATAAATAAACCAAGTGTTTATGATGACCGGTTCTGCACGTGCCAATATACCATATCATAACAAATCCTCTCAGTTGATACTCTCCAATTAAATTTCTGCCAAGAAATTTGTGATACTAATTCGTTAAACTTAAAACTTGTTTTCCAAGGTGAAAAAAATGATTCAATACTAAATAAGACGTTAGGTTGTATAAGCAAGTTAGTTGTTCTTGTGGCTTACTCTGAGACATAGCTTAAAAATGTTTAAGGTGGTAAGTTTATTTCAAGGGTTTCCCTTTCGCAACTTTCTTTCATGTTTGTCTAGTTTCTACTCCTCCTGCTTGTGAGCCTGACACTTGGGGCGCCTCGCCAATTGGTGCCACGCATTAACGCAGTGGATGAATATGAAATTGGCTATCGTCTGGAACCTGCCGATGATCGTTATACCCTAAAGTAGGTTCTTTACCTGTCCAGACCATCTTAGCAAGGTTTTTTAAACACTTTGGTTGTTTCTAATAGTATACAACATGATGGTGCTTCGCGTATGGAGACGGTTCAGGAGATTGCACCCGGTGAGCTGCTGGTAAATGGTTATCTATATAATTTATACTATGATCAAAATGCTCAATTGGATGTCAACTATGAAGCCGGTCGCAATGGTTATGTGGCCAAGTATAGTTATGTGAAATCTAATAATAGTAATCAGATGCCACAGCATTTGCCTGCAAATGTTCTCAAGGCAGCCGCTGGCTAAGTACAGTGAGCTCTTGAGTTGAATTCTTTGTATTTGAAATACGCAAGTCATTTTTATGAATAAGCAATTGCAAATTGTTTGGATCTATTTTTAAACATTGATTCATTTGCATCTTTAAATTTTAATGAGTTTCATATAAAGTTTGTTAACAAAATGTTGCAAATAAAAACTGATTTTATTATTAGCCAATGACCAAACAAATTATTGGACGATTGATAGTTTATCAAAGGTTGTAATTACACTCGGCTACATCTAAATAATTATGTACTTTACGGTGTTGATTGAATCCGGCTGCAGCTTTCCCAGGGTTAAACATCACGTGTCAATATTTTGGCTTATGTTTTCGTCCATCTATCAATTAGTTCTCAATGACTATTTTGTTTGATTCTCGAAACTTGTTTTGCTTTTTGCACACAGCTGTTTTGGTCTTTTAAATATGGGAAGCTAACACAATGAGAAAGTCAGTTGCCAATAAGGCATCTGCAGATACGAATACCAATAAAATGCTCAGAGCGGTGAGTTAATAAATCAGCGAAAAGAGTCAATTTTTAATTCTCATTCAAACCAAATATTTAGCGGTTTTTTGTGCTCTTTGTGAAGTTTGTGTTTGTGACTGCCGCAACGCTTGTGCCGCGTATTGGCAACGAAAATGGTTACCAATTGGAGCCAGTTAACGATCAATACACATTAAGGTAACAATTGGTTGTAGAAATATGTTGAGGCTCACATAGAGTAAAAATAACTTTTTTGAACACAGCATTCGACATCCGGATGGTAAAAGTTGGCGCGAGGAGACTGTCAAAGAAACGACAAGCGGCACATTGGAGGTGAAAGGTCAACTAAATCAGGCATTTGATGTTGAGGGTGGCACACTTGTGGTCAATTACGAGGCAGGGCCAAATGGTTATGTGGCCAAATATATCTATATAGCTGCAGGCAAAAAGGAACCAGCAATATTTTCAATTCATCTAAGTCCAACAGTTTTAAAGTCAGCGGCTGGTTAAAATCTAGCATGTACAATCAATAAATGATCAAAATAATTTTTACTTCTCTGCCTTATTCCTAAAAGTATGCTATGTTCATAAGACTAGCAAAGAAACTACGTGGCAAGCCGGATCTCTCATACACTACACTAACAAGTCGCTATGTCCCCTCTCTTTCTCACACACACATACACTCCAGCTAAATATCGATGCTGCCACGCTTTGTACATATTTCAAAATTCCCTGTTATCGATACTTTTTGGCGCTTTTGATTTGACATTCAAACTGTAAACGCTTGATTTGTCTTTGTAAAGTGATATTAGTTGTTGCAGCGCAACGCTTTAAAATCAACGTCGTAATAAGCGGCACCATTGTCCCCACCTCTCGCACCTGTACCGCAGCTCGAAACGTGATCAAAATTTATAAACAATGCTGCGCTGCTGTTTTGACACCTTCATATCACATGTATTCATTTATCAGCCAGCCAGCTGGCAATTCAGTTCGGTTCAGTTTAGTGCTGACTGAGTTATCAACTGTTGTGAATTGTTGCGTGCGGCGATAAGCCGCCACGATGCAAGATTTCGCCTAATATATATATCCAGGAATTAAATACTGCTCTTCGATTTGCAAAAATGTTTAAAGAGTGGCGCAAAACGAGCCACAAACGTTGGCAGCAGCACCAGCAGCAACTACAAAAACTGCAACAGCTGCGTCGACGAATGCTCGACAGGTTGTTCTCTTTCTCTCTCGCTCTTTCTCTTTAATTGAGGCAGTGCCTGTATAACTGTAACCCATCTCTTTATATTTGCAGAGAGACGATGATTGTGTTTGTTTATGACACAGAGTGTCTGAAAGATGAGGCAGATGATCCCATTGCTGCAGTGTTGTACTTTCATCCCAGCTGGGTATCGGACACCCAAAAGGTGGCGCTGTGTGGCCAACTCATGGGTACTTCATATTTCCTCAAGGATTGCTTCTTCAAACCACGCATCCTGTCGCTGCAGAATGGCAAGTTTGTGCTTAAGGAATTCGGACGCTTCACATTGGTAAGTGGGCAAGTTTAAGATTATCTTTGTTACAATTGATTAATTGTCGTTTTTAGGCCGTGGGCACCGATCGAAATATTGCTGATCAACTTATGGAACATCGTGCGAATCTCTTGAGCTCACTGTTAAAGTTCTTTCATCGTGATTTGCAATCGCTGCACGATCAGTACGCCCAGCCCGCCCAGCAGCTCAATCGGAATCTCAGCGAGAAACTCTATCACATATTCGAGACATATCTGCCAATGCTACAACGCAACGGTAATACATTCCAAAATGTGCCCAAGTTACGCATGCCCAAGGTAAGAGCCCATTACAATCGAAGTATCTGATGTTAATCAACGATTTTAACCACAGACCGCCAGTCACATTTATCTGGAGGCCATACAGACATTGCAAAGCTGTCAGAAAACTAAGGGCATACTCGGTGGTGCCATACTCTATCACAACAAGTAAGTGGCAAATGTTTAGCAAATATAGTTTTAACCCAACTATGGTTTTTTTTTAACAGAGTCGTTGCCTCGCAGCTGGGCGATGTGGTGACCAAACAATTGGTGTTAACAGATCCACGACATGTGCGTACCACCGCCGAGCTGTTAAATATGCAACAGTTTCACATTCCCAATGGTGTTCAAATGTTGGTGGTTTATGTGGACCATCAGCAGTACCGCAAGCTGTCCGCTGAGGCGCAGCGGGCACAGAATCTCCAAACGACAACAACACAGTTGGGGCAAAGTTCGTTGCCATTTCAGTATGCCAAACGTAAGCTGAAGCGCGACAAGTCGCTGATCTTTACACACATACCCGAAGAGGAGCAGGCAACGACGACTGCATCAACGGAGACCGAGATGACAGGGAAAGTAGAGCTGCCGGCGGCAAGGCCAAAGTCAATGAGACCAACTCACTTGCCGCTGCGTTTAAAGAGTTTACATAGCAAGGAGCTGCCTGAATCGGGCATTGCCTCGATTAACTTTGATGAGACCGATTCGTATCCAGAGTTTATTGGACGCACTAGTGTTTGTAATACGCCAATGACAGAGAACAAAGTATTGCCGGTGGCCACGGTCATGTCTATATGCGCCAATCCCGAGGATCAGGATGCCGATGCACATAATTCGAATGGGAAACCGGCGATGGCAACATCAACGTCTCGTCGCAACTCGCTCAAGCTGGATGTGGAGAAGTTCTTTCAAAACTTTATTACCAATCCGCACAAGCAGTTGACGCGTCGCAAACCCTCAGCAGACTTACAGGATGCACTGCGAGCCATATCGAAAAAATTGAATCACATAACAGATGGCTTCAAAACTGATGTCAATCGCAATGGCACCAGCACCAACGGCATCGATGTCAGCAGCGAAATCTCACCAGACTTTATAGAGAGTGAGGAAAAGATTAGTTCGCGCACCATTAGCGATCCCACCTATCCGGTATTTAATGCCAACGGACAGCAGATCTCACGCAGTTTGTTCCAACAGTTTCTCGAGCAGTATCGCAAGCTGTGGGGCGTTGCCAGCGAACAGGCTGGACAGGATACCGAGCTCGCAGCTCTAGTTGCCGAATTCCAGGAGTTCAATATGGAGATTCAAAAACTGGACGAGCACATGCGACAACAGGCAGCAACGGCAGCCGAATCAGCAGATCCTAATCTAAATATATCAACTGCAACAGCTAAAACGCCGCTGGACAAACGCTCCATGTGTCTGCCGCTCAAGTCTGCTGGTGACAACACTGTGGACACAACGTTTAACCAACGTCGCAACGGTGGTGTTGGCAATGGTGTACCCCTTACACCACTTATGGCCAAGCTGTCGGTGCTGGCACTCAATGAGACAACGCCCATTGAGATACAAACACCGTTGACGAGTAGCAAGGTATTTCCACGTCGAAGGTCTTCAAATTGCGAGGATGCTGTTGATGCACTGGCTGCATTCAATGCTCCACCGCCGCCAGCTGTTGCATCTGCTCCAGTGGATGGACTACAGCGCACAGAGCTATATGTATGTGGACAACAGAATATGACCTTGCTGCTGCTAATGGAGGAGGGATCGTGCTTTCAACAGAACATTGTTCAAAAGATGGTAGGTGTATTAATTGGTTTGTAAGCCTTCTTCTAATGCATCTCTTTTCCCCATGCAGTTCGACGTTTGTGTGGCAAAGTTTCCGCATATGGAATCGCAGTTGAATCAAACATTGAATGTCAATGTGGAGGGTGATAAACGTGATGGCAGCAACTATAGCTTTATGTGCATTGATGCCAAATGGGATGCACTGCAGCGCAACGGCCCTTGGAATCCGCTCGAGCTTAACACACTAGAGAGCATGCATTGCGATCTACAGCAGCCCAGTGGACAACTCACCGATCTTATACTACGGTAAGTATTTAACAGACTTTACACAATTTGATATAATTTTAAACTTTCGAACTCTTTCAGCTCCCATGACTCTGTATTTTACGGCTACAAGTGCGGACGCACCGAGTTCTTTTACAAGGAGCCAACACATCAGATTAATGGTATACCACCGCCCTCGGATCCCATTGGCAACATACAAATGCGCGCCAAGTCACGCCTGGAACGTGATCATTCCTACATGCTCTTGTAGACTACAGCAAAAATGAATCAATTGCATCCAAAAAAAAAAAAAACAAAAAAATACTCGCAAGCTTAGCCAAAAAGTAATGTCCAGATGTTATATGTGGGTTAGCAAACCCTTATGCCAATTTAATGCCATCCGTTTCTAATTGTAACTTACTTTGCCATCTCTCAGTCCCTGCTTTATGCCAGCTGCAAGGGAAAGCATTTTTATTCTATGCTTTCTCTCACATTTAAAAACTTTGTACTTTTTGCAATATTCCCTCAACTTGTAGCTGGTATAAAACATGGCATATTTTAAACACAAGCTAAATTAAATGCGCAGAATTTTAGCCAAATTTTATATATAATTATAATTTACATTTGTTTTGCTCCATTTGCGTAAAGTACAAATTCTTTAAGTATTTGTTTTTTGTATATGCCCTCCATTGTTGTTTAATTTTAAATTACCATAAGCTTATTGTTTCGAAAAAAAAGAAGAAAACTTTGCAAAGAGCTGACAAATTTCGTTTTTTGTTCGATATTTTTATTTTTTGACAACTTCTGAAGTTATTCTAAAAGCTATCGCCGTCTAAACGATATTTATGATTAAATACTTAGTGCCAATTTTAAATGCGAATGCCGTCAATGTGTATAAACATAATGTATTCTAATATTTGCATGCATTTAGCGTTGCTATCTTGACAGTTTGAGCAGCACTGTAAAATTGCAAATGAAATTTAAAAAAAGGGAAAAAAATAACAGGAAATTGTGTGCAATATACAACATAAAGTTATCAAATATTTGGCGAGTTTATTCGTTGATTTTAGCCCAAAATATGAATATTAATAAACTGCATAATTTATACAAATTATACAAAACATATTCCATAACAAAAACCGATAAATATTCGCGTAATTGTGTATATGTTTTAAATAAATGAAAAATCCACACAAAAAAAAAGTTTTTAAAGAAAAATAAATAAAAAGTACTCGTAGTCAAAAAATACTTGTTTAGAAAAAAAAAACTTAACAAAAGTTATCGTTAGTTTCATTGTCAGATAATAAAACCTTCAAATATTTCTATTGTGCTCCGTGTGCTGCAAACAAAACGTTAAAAAAAAACCCCAAATCGCATATTTTTTCGAAAGTTTCTTGTAAAACAACTATTGACAATGGTAAGCTAGTAAATGTAGATTTAATTTTATTTGTAATTAACATATTTGTATACTTTTATGTGTTTTCATTAATATGCTTTATTATTTCTCGTGTTAGGCCTATTATAGTCGATTCTTGCCCAATCATTCGACGCCGACTCGAGTGCAGCCAGAAGTGATGCCAATGATGGGTCGAGTTGGTCGTTATACCAATAAAATGCATCATATGCGTAAGCATTTTCTCAAACCATTGCAGAACTATGGATTCTCTGTGCCATTCATGGAGCCCGTGGACACAGTGCTGCTGCATGTGCCCACCTACTATGCCATCATCCAAAACCCAATGGACTTGGGCACGATCATTCAGCGTTTGGATAATAGATTTTATAATTATGTAGACGATCTGAATAACGATATTCGTTTAGTCATCCAAAATTGCTACACATTCAATCGACCCGAGGCCATGGTCTTTCAGCAAGGCCTACAGCTTGAATCATATTTTCTCAATGTGCTTGACAAAATGCCCGAGGGTGAGGAGATCTTGTCCACCAGTGGCAAGAGCCAAAAGACTCTGTGCAAGATGCAGTGCACACAACGGCTTAAACAAATACAGGAATATATCGATAAGTTCGAGACAGGCAGTCAAAAGTATTATCACAGGAAGCTGTTAGCTCTTGGTGAGGAGGTCAGCGAAAAAACATTCAAAACGCTTGACGAACTTGATACACATCTCGACAATATGCTGACAAACACCAGGGAGCGAGTGATACAGATACGTACAACTTTCGAGAAGGCATGCATTAAGATTCTGGATAGTAAGGTGGATATGCAGGATGGTGAGAAAACGTCTGCATTGACTAAGAACATATGCTTCTTGCCCCAATTGGGTTGGCAGCATTTGTTGATTAATAATATTCAGAATGGATCATATTTTGAGAGTAATTTAAGGACTACCATTCTGTTTAACTCCGAACTCATTCATAATAAAGTTTGTGCAGAAAATGATTTAGCTGACAGTTCGGACGATGAGGACGAATCTGTGCATCCCATCTCTGGGGAGGCGGAACTCATGGCCATACAGCGCAAGTATGATGGTCTGCCACTGGAGGATAAGGCGGGACTGCTTCACATTGTTGAGCAGTGTGGCACTGCCTACAAGCTACATGGCGACCAAAAGTTTAACATACTCTTGTATGCACCGGTTGTGGTACGCACCATTATTAATTGTCTGGAGAATTTCTTGTCCAAACGCAGCAAGGAACTCAAGAGCAATGGCAACAATGAGCAGCAAGTGGCAGTGGCTTCAAAACCTTATTCGGTGTCGTCCGGTGAATGTGTTGAAAAAGACAAAACGGTGGTGGAACCAGTCAACGAACCTTTTCTGCCCGACGACATTTCCAGTGATGAAGAGTTGGAGGTTTTGGATACAGAGCAGCAGCAGAAACCAGAGAAGCTGGATGCCGAAGATGATGATTGCTGTCAAATTATAGATGATGACTTGGATTCAGAGCAGGTTGTATCGTCAAAAGATATTGCAGGAACTTTGCATGTTGAAAACATGGAAATGGACTTGCTTGATGATGGCAAGAATGGTGCTAATAGCGTTGACTCCGATGTTGATAAAAACTCTACCATCAATGGCCAGCCAGATATTATAATCATAAACTAAACCAATCGCATGCCAAATAAACATATTTAACATAACTAAACGCATTGTCAACTATACATAAATACACGGATATACATATCAAAAAATGATTGATTTGATTTATTTTCCACTTGCATTTGTATTTTCATGTTTTACTTATATAATAAACTTCACTACTGCTGCTTCAATTTTTGTCTTTATCAAAATACTATTTTTGCTTTGAATAATAAAGTGTCCAGGAGCTTATATCAATTTATAAAAATTGTAATCTTATATGATACCACAATGAAATAATTCTCAAGCGTTTTGTTGGTTTTGTCCATGTCTATGCGTCGTATTCTAAGTTGGCTTATCTCAATCGAAACAAAATTCTAATTATAAATGTATGTATAAGCATTATTTAGATAAATCACACAGCAATTCATTGCTGCACTTTGCACTCTCACTTCACTTCGTTGTAGGCGGCTAAAAACTATATGGATTATTATCTAGTTTCATTTATATATGTAAGTAAACATAATATGGGTTTTGTATGATTAACATTCTTGACGTTTCTTCACATTTAGCACATTTTGACTACTAAGCTTAGTAATTAACCCGTTGCTGCCGTTGATTATATGTATTTGTATAATTGTAAATATCTGACCAACTATGCCACAATATGACTATTCTTGTTCAGATCAGTGAGTAATTCGACATCCAAATCTTCGGCCTCCAGCAAATCGCCATTCAGCGAATGTGGTATGCTTGTGGACAACACCATGCCGCGTCCACCGCCGCTGCTTGTACCAATTGAGACATCATCTGGTGGCGAATTGCGACGTCGTTCACGTTCTCGCACAATATGCGGCGCCTCATTAAACTCATCCAGCTCGTCCATGCCTGGGATAAAGCATTTGGTGTTAGGGTACTTGACTAATGCTTGAATAGACTCACCTGCATATTTGGTGCCTGCCAATAGTAAATACTGCCCGGCACGATTGGGCCACAGCAATCCAGTCATAATACAATATGCCATACAATCAGCCGAATTGGTAATGCCCTGCAACAGTTTGTAGCGCCACATGGGACTCACTTGCAGTGCCACAATTGCCACAATGGGCAAGTAGATGAACCACACCAAACTAGAGGCGCCCAGATGTAATAAAAAGTCCAGCTTCTTGCTCGAATGCTCATACTTCATTGTATTGCGTAGCTCGTACAAAAACCACATCATAAAAGACGTGCTGTTCGTTCGGGCAGTTAAATAAATTAGAGCTAATAAAATAAAAGAGTTTATTTTTATTGACTTACCGCAGTATTAAGACAATCCAACCAGGCCAGGATTGATATTCATCACTATCGGATATAATATCCACCTCCGTCTAAAAAGATGACAATATTTGAACAAACATTTCATTCAAGCGCTTTCTCCACTCACCCGATCCCAAATATACAAAAAGACATGAAACGCACAATATGGCACCCAAATTGACATCAATATGATCCAGCCGGTGCGACTGATTTGTTGACGCGTCACCGCCCAACCCTTGGCCAGCAGCAGTAGGATCAGCATGAATGTGGTGCGACTGAGAATGTCCAGCACATCACCGGCAGCTTGCATATTTGGCTCACCCTCACCATTGGCCGCATACCGTATCAAATGCGCTGTGATCAGCGCTAGGCTGACAAACTCACTTAGTAAACTGAGTGTAAATAGCTTGGTAACTGGATGCTTTTGACGACGCACTGCATAGATTTGCATGGGCAACAGCACAATGTAGACCAACATGAATATCAAATACATTTCCAGTAAATTCTGCTGATCGTATGGATACTGAAAGGTCAGCGGATGCGCTGCCGAATTATTCGGATGCACATTCACCAAATTAATGTCATACTCCAATGTGGTTAAAAGACTGCTGCTTCGATTGTTCAATCTTGCCAGATTCTCATGTGCATGCCAGGCGCAAGTGCTGCGATTGCGATAACATGCCACCAGTGCCACATACCAGAAGCTACAAAAAACAAATGAAATATTATATTTATTTATGACCATTATAGAGCTAGCAACAAACAATTCTATTATTACTCAGCTAATTTCAAGCCATTGTAAAGTAAATTTTCGCTGACTGAGGTCTGCGCTTTTGTTTATCATAAAAACAAATCAGTGAAATGTATAGCGAATATCTGTTAACATTTGCTGGCTTATCAGACAATATTGATAAGAAACGGTTGGCTTTACTTACCGCGGTTCCGTCTCCAAGTCAATGACATAGGTGAACTGATGGCCCCCAATAACATTCGAGGCTGCATCCTCGTCTACGCACAGTTTTCCCGCGGGACAGGGCACACGGCGCAGAAAGTCGCGTTTACCCTGAGGATTGCAGTCGGGATCGTAGACGATATGCTGCAGCCGGGCAAACATGCGTGAGCAGGCAATTTCACGATTGCGATAGCTGCGATTGCTATAGAAGTCAACGAACGTGGACTTGTCGAGGACGACAAGCGTAACGGGTGCACTATACACATCCTGAGACGTAACATTGCCATAGATATAGCCGTAGGATTGCTGGCTGCGCGGCGTGGGTGGATCGGCCTTCTGGAAACCGAACTTGATGAGGAACTGAAAGAAGTCTGCGGTATGGAATGCGCCGCTGATGTGTGTGGCAGATACTGCCGGCGGTGGCGGTGTGTGTAGTGCAAGCAATAACAATAGCAGCAGCCATTGTATTCTAGTGTGTGAGGCGGGGGGTGGTGGTAAAGATGCTGCGTACATTGCAGACCTTATCAGCAATTTTGTTGTTGTTGCTTGCGTTTTGCCAGCGACAGCGAGAGTACTGCAGCTGTTGTGTAAAGCTGTTTTTGCAGGCGCTGCTTGCGTGGCAGTAAAATTGCCATTACAATGCCAAGGTGGCGCACTTTTGTGCATTTTGTGCAAAAAAAATTGTTAGCTATTTTTGTTTTGTGGAAACTTCCACCTTCCGCTCACTTTTGCTCTGTTGTTCTTCTTCTTGCTCAGTTTGCAGCCAAGCTGTGGGCACCCCAATTTAACGTAACAGTTGCTGTTAAACAACGGAGTCACAAACCATTTCGATAGACGCTAGAGGGCGTTTTGTGTGACTGCTGTTGTAGCTAAATTCAAAAGTTGAACGTTTCGGTTTTTTGCCAAATCCTAAGGGATTACAGCAACAATACCCAAATGAAGCCATAATATGCGATTATCAAACAATAAAGGTCATCACCGAATTGATGATTTGCATCCCTTCTAAAAGAGGCATTAACAAGACGCACACAATCTACAATCCCATCCTCCCAACCATTTTTTTTTTTTTAGCATTTTAACAATAAATTTCAATAATTCCAAAATTTATGCGGAAAAGAATAATGTGGCTGCAACCCTTTTTGGCCAACTTCAAAGTCTGTCAGTGTCCGGAATTATGGCATGTAGATTGTATATTCACACCCCTCGATTTTGCCACTTGGGCCAATGAGCTGTGCTTCCCCCTTTTCTTTCCCATATATGTGTATAATGCATGCGTCGCTGGTGACAATCCCCACGTGACGTGAATTGCGGTTGCCACAAGAACGCAGCAACGTAGTTCTGGCAAGGTGCAAAAGAGCTTTGCATGCTGACAATTCCTTTGAGCTTTGATTGTTCCCGAAAAAGGGATGGAGGTTCTTAAGTTTTGCAAACAGGGGGATAAAGTATGAATTTTTGTTTCTTTTTCTTTTTGCACACAAATATTAAAAAATCTGTTGTATTTGTTGGCTCCATTCAAATGCAGATTTTCTTCTATTGTATGCTGTGCAACAAGGGTTGAATTTTTGGTAAAGGGACATGAAAATCGTTAAGTAGTGTTTGTCTTTGCTCTTACGGCTGCCCTCCCCGCCCATGCCCATGCCGCCAAAATATTGACCTAAATCGAAGAAAGCAAGTTTCTTCTGCTCATCTGAAATTCATTATTGATGACGTGACAGAAACGAAAAATTCATAGAGAGCGAAGAGTAAAGTTAACTAGCATTCGCCTTTTGTTGACAGTTACAGTTCATATGTGTGTAACAACAAAAGTCATGACAAGTGTGCGAAATGTTTAACTTGACGAGGTCCGTTCCCAAAGTTTGCCAGCTGGCTATGCATAGTAGACAAGTACCCAAACGAACTGCTTATGCTGACCCTAAAAAGCAAAACAACATAAACAATTGAATGGGCACAACAAGTTTGCTACTACAAATTATTTGGAACTCAAAAGGAATAGACAACAAATATTATTGTGCCTCATAAAAATCGGCAAGGTTAGCAGAAATATACGAAGGAAAAACACAAAAGATGCGCCTAATTTGTTCAGACATTTCCACTGAATGAATAAACCAGACTTCGTTCCAGACGGCGACATTTAGAGCAGTTCATTGAAATGCCAAGCGGCGAGCATTTGAACATGGACAATCAATGTTTGTTTTTGGGGTGGCTAGGAAGGAATGGGGGTAATGTTTTGTACTTTGAGTTCGATGGGTTTTGTGCCAACCTTGGCAGAAATATTTGTTATTATTAATAACTGTTCCCCTGCGATTGGTTTATTCAATTTCAGATTTGATAGTTGTTTGAAGCGAATTAAGTTTATTTTTTATATTAAAAGCATAAAAATACCAAAATTAATTGCAAAACATGCGACGAACAAATCGTGCCGTAAAATAGTAAATAATTTCCGTAAAACTCAAAGCGCTGCAACCCAAAAAGAAACCAACAAGGCCACCAATATAAACTGTAAATAAAGTAACTTAAAACTCAGCTTTGTATGAATACAAGAAAATATATGTAAAATGCTTACCCAAAACATCGGCAAAGGAGAAAAGTACATCGCGACGCAGCTGCATTTTGGGATAATCAATAATGCCCCATTGTAGATTGGCGCCCAAAAACCAGACGCGAGACCTCTGAGCATGGAGAGAGAGTGAGAGGGTAACAATTGAAATAGCAACAAGAGCATTAACAACAAACAATAACAAGAACAACAACACCATTATAAGAACTCAAAGTAAGCTGAAATTATTATTAAATGTAAAAACTTTTGCCGCACAATGCGCGTTAAAAAAGTAGCCAACAACTTTTCCAGCTCGCTGGCAAAGTGGCTCGAACAGCAATAATTGCATATTTCAAGGCGTCCTAACAGCAACTTCTGTGCTTATTATTATTTTTTACGGCTCAGCTCGGTCAACAACAATTTACATGTTTCTTCAACGTTTTAAATGCTTGCGGCTTAAGAGTAACTAGCAAAATAATAACCGCCTAGATGGCGCTTTTGTACCACCCTGTACAGCTTAACATGATTAAGTGTTTAATACACCCTGTGTTGTCTTTTGCATACTTACATGGGATTGCACAAAAAAGTTGGAGTCATCACAGTTGGACAAACAATTGCAATTGATTTTATATTTATCCGACTTCAAGGAGATTATCTCACCTATAATTATTAAAATGCTACCAATAATATATCTATAAACAATCATTGTGCTTTATCAGTTACGTCTCAAATAAATATTTCATCAAATTTAGATTCGAAACGCTTTCTGACCACTCTCAACTCTTAAAATCTGGTCACGTTTCACGTTCAATGATAAAATATTTGATAATAATCTTCTCCGTTTTTTTTTTCATATCTATTCAAAACGAATTTTTTGACGCCAGTCAAATATTTGCATGCAAATAAATGGAAAAATGCTCACGTTTAATTTTGACCAGGCAACCGATGCCCTCCAAGCCACAAATGGGCAAGCGTCGTCCATTGCGCACTGAAAAGAGAGAGAGAGAGAGAGTGAGAGGTAGTCGTTAAAACTTTGAGTGGAACTATTTAAACATTTTATGAGCAAATTTTTGCAACTCCGACACCGTAAACGTTAAACTTAATGCCGCCAATTATGTGCAACAATGTGAAAAAGGCAACAACATAGAGGATAAGCATGATGACAACGCCCAAAAATATTATGATGACAATTGCAACAAAATGATGGGTGGTTTTCAAATATGTATTACCACTGATAAACTTACACAGATTGCGATAAAAGTGTGGCACACAGCCACAAACACGCAAGGCAAAAAACATGCGGCATTCGGAGAGGCACAAACCAAAGCTATAAATCGGCACAGTTTGCATATCCTCCGCTTCATACTGAAAACGACATTTGCGTTGCTTCGTATTGAATCTGAAAAACATAAATTAAGAGATTATTAACTTACAGATATTTATAAAACTTATATATATTATCTTAAATATATTTGAAGGTCCAAAAACTTCTCAAAAGTCTTACTTTTTATATATTTGTAATTACTTATCTTCTTAACGTAACTTTATTATAAATGCACTATTTTATTTTATATAAAATTTCCTTATTTCAAACAATCCTCTTCAAGTTCGTAGTTAAGACACTCGACTTTCGCCAACGACCATACTACGCTGAATACATCGGTTCTCGTCCGATCACCGAAATTAAGCAGCGTCGGGCGCGGTTAGTACTTAGATGGGGGACCGCTTGGGAACACCGCGTGTTGTTGGCATTGTCAACAATACTCTTTTTTTAACTTATTTATACCAATCTCTCAAAAATCTATTTTTATGTATTTTTAACAATTTTTTTTATATTACTCTTTCATCATTTTCTCATTTTACATCCCCAAATGCATGAAATTCTTATGCTTAATATATTTTCCTTATTTCTATCCTCTTCAAGTTCGCAGTTAAGACACTCGACTTTCGCCAACGACCATACTACGCTGAATACATCGGTTCTCGTCCGATCACCGAAATTAAGCAGCGTCGGGCGCGGTTAGTACTTAGATGGGGGACCGCTTGGGAACACCGCGTGTTGTTGGCATTGTCAACAATACTCTTTTTTTAACTTATTTATACCAATCTCTCAAAAATCTATTTTTATGTATTTTTAACAATTTTTTTTATATTACTCTTTCATCATTTTCTCATTTTACATCCCCAAATGCATGAAATTCTTATCCTTAATATATTTTCCTTATTTCTATCCTCTTCAAGTTCGCAGTTAAGACACTCGACTTTCGCCAACGACCATACTACGCTGAATACATCGGTTCTCGTCCGATCACCGAAATTAAGCAGCGTCGGGCGCGGTTAGTACTTAGATGGGGGACCGCTTGGGAACACCGCGTGTTGTTGGCATTGTCAACAATACTCTTTTTTTAACTTATTTATACCAATCTCTCAAAAATCTATTTTTATGTATTTTTAACAATTTTTTTTATATTACTCTTTCATTATTTTCTCATTTTACATCCCCAAATGCATAATATAATATATTTTCCTTATTTCTATCCTCTTCAAGTTCGCAGTTAAGACACTCGACTTTCGCCAACGACCATACTACGCTGAATACATCGGTTCTCGTCCGATCACCGAAATTAAGCAGCGTCGGGCGCGGTTAGTACTTAGATGGGGGACCGCTTGGGAACACCGCGTGTTGTTGGCATTGTCAACAAAACTCTTTTTTTTAACTTATTTATACCAATCTCTCAAAAATCTATTTTTATGTATTTTTAACAATTTTTTTTATATTACTCTTTCATCGTTTTCTCATTTTATATCCCCAAATGCATGAAATTCTTATCCTTAATATATTTTCCTTATTTCTATCCTCTTCAAGTTCGCAGTTAAGACACTCGACTTTCGCCAACGACCATACTACGCTGAATACATCGGTTCTCGTCCGATCACCGAAATTAAGCAGCGTCGGGCGCGGTTAGTACTTAGATGGGGGACCGCTTGGGAACACCGCGTGTTGTTGGCATTGTCAACAATACTCTTTTTTTAACTTATTTATACCAATCTCTCAAAAATCTATTTTTATGTATTTTTAACAATTTTTTTTATATTACTCTTTCATCATTTTCTCATTTTACATCCCCAAATGCATAATATAATATATTTTCCTTATTTCTATCCTCTTCAAGTTCGCAGTTAAGACACTCGACTTTCGCCAACGACCATACTACGCTGAATACATCGGTTCTCGTCCGATCACCGAAATTAAGCAGCGTCGGGCGCGGTTAGTACTTAGATGGGGGACCGCTTGGGAACACCGCGTGTTGTTGGCATTGTCAACAATACTCTTTTTTTAACTTATTTATACCAATCTCTCAAAAATCTATTTTTATGTATTTTTAACAATTTTTTTTATATTACTCTTTCATTATTTTCTCATTTTACATCCCCAAATGCATAATATAATATATTTTCCTTATTTCTATCCTCTTCAAGTTCGCAGTTAAGACACTCGACTTTCGCCAACGACCATACTACGCTGAATACATCGGTTCTCGTCCGATCACCGAAATTAAGCAGCGTCGGGCGCGGTTAGTACTTAGATGGGGGACCGCTTGGGAACACCGCGTGTTGTTGGCATTGTCAACAATACTCTTTTTTTAACTTATTTATACCAATCTCTCAAAAATCTATTTTTATGTATTTTTAACAATTTTTTTTATATTACTCTTTCATTATTTTCTCATTTTACATCCCCAAATGCATAATATAATATATTTTCCTTATTTCTATCCTCTTCAAGTTCGCAGTTAAGACACTCGACTTTCGCCAACGACCATACTACGCTGAATACATCGGTTCTCGTCCGATCACCGAAATTAAGCAGCGTCGGGCGCGGTTAGTACTTAGATGGGGGACCGCTTGGGAACACCGCGTGTTGTTGGCATTGTCAACAATACTCTTTTTTTAACTTATTTATACCAATCTCTCAAAAATCTATTTTTATGTATTTTTAACAATTTTTTTTATATTACTCTTTCATTATTTTCTCATTTTACATCCCCAAATGCATAATATAATATATTTTCCTTATTTCTATCCTCTTCAAGTTCGCAGTTAAGACACTCGACTTTCGCCAACGACCATACTACGCTGAATACATCGGTTCTCGTCCGATCACCGAAATTAAGCAGCGTCGGGCGCGGTTAGTACTTAGATGGGGGACCGCTTGGGAACACCGCGTGTTGTTGGCATTGTCAACAATACTCTTTTTTTAACTTATTTATACCAATCTCTCAAAAATCTATTTTTATGTATTTTTAACAATTTTTTTTATATTACTCTTTCATCATTTTCTCATTTTACATCCCCAAATGCATGAAATTCTTATCCTTAATATATTTTCCTTATTTCTATCCTCTTCAAGTTCGCAGTTAAGACACTCGACTTTCGCCAACGACCATACTACGCTGAATACATCGGTTCTCGTCCGATCACCGAAATTAAGCAGCGTCGGGCGCGGTTAGTACTTAGATGGGGGACCGCTTGGGAACACCGCGTGTTGTTGGCATTGTCAACAATACTCTTTTTTTAACTTATTTATACCAATCTCTCAAAAATCTATTTTTATGTATTTTTAACAATTTTTTTTATATTACTCTTTCATCGTTTTCTCATTTTACATCCCCAAATGCATGAAATTCTTATCCTTAATATATTTTCCTTATTTCTATCCTCTTCAAGTTCGCAGTTAAGACACTCGACTTTCGCCAACGACCATACTACGCTGAATACATCGGTTCTCGTCCGATCACCGAAATTAAGCAGCGTCGGGCGCGGTT